>JAFIRS010000825.1:0-534562 GCA_018342105.1 Gonioctena quinquepunctata
TGTTGTTTCAGAGGTAGGATTCTTTAACGAGCTCAACATCAATGGACTCGGGACCGCCATCTTAACGTCCTCTCCGATGGACGGCATATCTATCGTCTTATCTCGTGCTCATTGTTAGGAAGCCTGCAGCTGCGAATATGCTACTACGCTACAGGCATTTTAACGCACCTTGCTTGTCAGGTGGTCACCCATCCAAATTACTAAACGCGCCTAATGTTGCTTAGCTCAGATATCGATAAGACTCTCGTCAACCTGACCAGCTACCGGTGCCCTATATTTTCTTTCTGTTTTAATTTTGTTGGCTCTCTTGATTCACCAACTGTTCTGTTCCGGTTCTGGAAAATAGCTTTCCTTTTTTCCTTTCAAGAGAAACCAACATCCGTTTTCCATGACCTATCATTCCACCATAAATTAGGAGTACGAAGCTTATCTTTTGTGGGCGTTTTCGAGGCATTAAAAGTACATAGAGGAAACAAAGCAACAAATTGGTATTTATGGAATCAACGGAAAGTTCGGGTTACGGGTATAGTTGGACGGCATTACCCTAATGAATTGAGTTTGTTTCGTTGTTCTTCGTCGGAAAGGAAATTAGAGCAGCCACGGGTTGGATTCAACCTGGTTTTTACTTGAAATCTCATTGCGAATGCACTCTGGAGGAGCATTTATTCTTTCTGATATCTAATCTTAATGTATGCATGAGAGACTCATTGATCAGTAAATATCTTAAAGCGAGCACAAAAACATCTCAGATATGTTAAAAGTGCGAGATTTTGAGACATTGGACATCCACTGCGATGTTTTGTTTATACATGAATATAGAACTGTTATAGACAGAACCGTATATTCCTGGAATATTCCCTAAATATCCCCAAAAAGAAGAATACATTCTGAATATTAATATGATATGCCATATATATATATATATATATATATATATATATATATATATATATATATATATATATATATATATATATATATATATATATATATATATATATATATATATATATAATATATAAATAAATATAAATTTAGAAATAACGACTGAAAATTGGTATGAACAGTGGGGAATAACGGGGATCTTCAGTCAGCACAAGTGTTGAACTATGAAAAACTCTTACGTTGGACCGAGCTTTCGTTTCAATTTTGAAACTTTTTCAGGGTCCTAAAATATGTAAATGACATTATTGTGAAAAAAAATATACTTAAAATGAAGGAAGTACTTACAGTAATCTGAGTGGATGATAAATGAACATTAACTTTAAAAAAAACGTAAAATATGTAAAAATTCGTCGGAATGGTGTTATATCTTTGACGCTTCGAGTGACATTGAAGGATTTGAAATGACAACCTAATGTAACGAACCTAGGCCGGACCTGTCGCCTCCCGCGTCGCCATCGACAGCGATGAGATCATCCCCGGAGATATTCGAGAACCATCCAGTCCCTCTTCCGCGTAATGCAACGGTCAATATTGGAAACAATTGGAACATGCCGTCGCCAACTGGAAGAATTCGAAACATCGAGAATGCTGTATCGGAGATAAATAGACAGCCCTCAAGAGGGAGTGAACGGTCTGAACGAGCCCATACGATCGAGCTATTCAGTAGCGTAGTAATATAAATTAAGTTGTAGATTAAGTGTTAAATAAATTAGTATAAACCAAGTTAAGTTTATTTACGTTACAATTGGTGTCAGAAGTGGGATTTTGAAAATAAACAAGTGATCGTGGAGTGGATAGTCAGAAAAATAAATTGATAGACCTTTTTGTACGCCCAAAATAGACAGTGGCCCGGTTTTCGCGAAGTGGACAATTGTGCGTGGGAATATAAACTGATACACTGTTCGCGTGAAACAGAAAATAGACAGTGGCCCGGTTTTCGCGAAGTGGACAATTGTGCGTGGGAATATAAACTGATACACTCTTCGCGTGAAACAGACAATAGACTGGTGGCCCGTGGAAAAGAATTCGCGAAGTGAATTTTTAACAAACTGATAAACTTTTTCGTGTGAAACAGACTGATACCTCGTCAAAGACAAAATGTGTTCAAGAAAAGTGCGCCTTGCGGACTTGAAGGTAGGAGATTGAAACAGGAATTGGAGGAAAGGGAACTGGAAACAACGGGTAAAAAGCAAAGTACTCCAGGAAAGACTTGCAGAAGGACTTATACAAGAAGGTGAGGACCCCAGAAACATTTTTTATTCGAAGTTCCGGAGGTGATTTGAGTTTGGTAATGAATAAACTCGAAGAAACTACTAAATCCGTGAAAGAAGAACTGCAACAAAATTCGAGGACTTTGGAAGAAAATGTTAGAAATCTGGAAGAGAAGCTTGAAGAAAATTCTAGAAATCTGGAAGAGAAACTTCAGGAAAATTCTATAAATCTGGAAGAGAAGCTTTCTAGAAATCTGGAAGAGAAGCTTCAAGAAAATTCTAGAAATCTGGAAGAGAAGCTTCTAGAAAATTCAAGAAGCCTGGAAGAAAATTCTAGAAATCTGGAAGAGAAGCTTCTAGAAAATTCAAAGAAGCCTGGAAGAGTTCCTGGAAAACACAGAAGGTAGATAAAATCAAAGATGGGGTCAAATGAAACGGAGGTAGATAAAATCAAAGATGGGGTCGAGGCAGAGATGGACAAGATGAAGGAAATAATCAGCGATGGAATCAAAGACGGAATCGAGGCAGAAATGGACAAAATAAAGGAAACGATCAGTAAGCTGGAAAAACAAATTAATAATGCGTCCTCCACAGAGATGGTTAACGAAAATGCAATGCTGGACTTGAGTTTGAACGTGGATAAAGTTCAAGAGGGTATAAAAGATGTCAAGGTCATTTCAGAAATAGGGAAGCTTTCCATGAAGCCGCCTCAGTTCGACGGAAAAACTCCATGGGCAAATTACCGCCGGCAGTTTGAAGCAGCGGCCAAAGCAAACGGATGGAATGCAGGGGAAAGAGCTGTAGCACTGACACTTGCATTACGTGGAGAAAGCGACAAATATTCTACAAATCTCACCGCCCAAGAACAGGAGGACTATGATCAGCTGATTAAACATCTAGAATTACGATATGGCCACGCCCATTTGGAACACGTATACCACTCCCAGCTGAAAAATCGCTGCCAAAAAATCGGGCGAATCCTACAAATTCAGAAACTGACATTGCACGCTTGGTTCGTCTCGCATATCCAGCCATACACGGAAAAAGTAAAGGAGCGACTAACGGATCAGGCATTCTTGGATGGACTCCGTGACCAAGAAACCAGACAAGCGTTGATATTAGCTCGCCCAACACTCGTAGACGCACTGGCACGAGCTTTGGAATTTGAGGCAACAAAACAATGCTGCAAAGCCAAAAGTAAAGTTCAAACGATTGAGGAAGACTCACAGGGCCTGCTAACTGGAAGCTGCCATAAGAAAAGTGATGAAGGAAGTGTTGCCTGAGAA
The DNA here is from genome assembly GCA_018342105.1 of Gonioctena quinquepunctata. NCBI lineage: Eukaryota > Metazoa > Arthropoda > Insecta > Coleoptera > Chrysomelidae > Gonioctena > Gonioctena quinquepunctata. The sequence goes on from JAFIRS010000825.1 coordinate 3,443, forward strand.
AAGACATATAAGATGCCGGAATTGTCGCAAAAGTTGGACATGTGCGTAGCAAATGTCCAACATTCATCGACTCCGATGCAGGAAAACTAAGAAGGTCGATGAGAAGGGGCAATCGTCGGCATGTGTCCGGCAAGCCCCGGTTAACAACGCATATGTCGCTATGCTTCAACGACAGAACAAAGGGTGTCTTCGTAGACGGTCTCATCAATAACGAGCCTTGCACCATGCTGCTAGATACAGGTGCGACTAGGACAATTCTCGGGCCTTCCTTTGCCAGAACACCGGAACGGATTGAACCGACAACTTGGAAGCTACGCACAGCAACAGGGGAGCCAGCTACTGTATATGGCGAGCTACCGATTGAAATAATTTTGGGCAACACTAAAGTGAAACATCAGGCACTTGTAGCGGACATCGAAGACGATGCAATCATCGGAATGGACATCATGAATTCCAGAGGGTTTGAATTGGATTTCAAAGACGGCGTCCTACGTGTCAACGGAGAAGAGCTGGTACTTCATGGGAGAAGTGAAGAGTTGATCCGTGTGCTGTTGGCTGAAGATGTAAGCGTACCTGAGAGGGCTGAAACCATTCTGGAGGCTCGCCTGGGCGGGAGTGCGAGCAGTGGAGACGTGGTGATGTTCGAGCCCAAACTTCATGATGAGAAAATTGGACGAGGGATTGCACTAGGGAAGACCTTGTTGCGTGCTGACAAATTTGTGCCGGTAAGGGTCATGAATGTCAATTATTTCCCAGTGACCTTGAAGAAAGGAACAATTTTGGGGCACTGCTCGTCAGTTTCATCCGTGATCCGGGGCGTACGAGGTACGATTAGCCAACCCAACAACTTGCCCACAGAACTAGAAATTAGTTGCCATCTCTTCCAAAGACATAAAACCAGCTCAACAGCCCAAACTAAGAGATTTAGTCAAAAGTACCAAGACATCTTCGATAGCGGACAAGGAAAGGGGTCGAACTAATGTGGTCCAGCACAAGATTGATACTGGGGTGCCCGACCGATCCGGCAATCAGCAAGAAGACTTCCTCTTGCCAAGAAGGCAGAGGCTGACAAAATAGTCAGCGAGATGGGAAAGAAGGAGTTATCGAACCGTCTGACGTCCCTGGTCCTCTCCAGTCGTACTGGTGAAGAAAAAGGATGGATCGACACGCTTTTGTCTAGACTATCGCCAACTTAATAATGTCACGAAGAAGGACAGTTACCCTCTCCCGAGAATAGATGACACCCTAGACACGTTGGCTGGTTCCACGATTTTCTCGACCCTTGATCTGAAGAGTGGATACTGGCAAGTAGAACTCGCTCAGGAAGATCGAGAAAGACTGCTTTACCATCGGCTCAGGATTGTGGCAGTTCACCGTTATGCCATTCGGGCTCTGTAATGCTCCCGCCACATTCGAAAGATTGATGGAGACAGTGCTGAAGGGACTCTCATGGAACACGTGTCTAGTGTATCTCGACGACATAATTGTGGTCGGCAGATCGTTCGAGGACCACGTGAAAAACTTGGAGGAAGTATTCCTGCGACTGAGGAACTCCGGATTGAAGCTGAGCCCTAGAAATGCCATCTGTTCCAAAAAGAAGTACGATACCTCGGCCACGTTGTCTCTGGGGAAGGAGTAGCAGTGGATGACCAGAAGATCAAAGCTGTTAAGGATTGGCCCATCCCAAAAGACATTCACCAACTTCGAAGTTTCCTTGGTTTATGCACATACTATCGCCGATATGTGCTGGGATTCGCCAACATCGCTAAACCACTGACCAGGCTCACGGAAGGCCAAACAAAGTTCCAGTGGTCCGAAGAATGTCAAGATTCATTCAGGAAGCTGAAAGGAGCTTTGATCAACGCACCTATACTGAGCTATCCCCTACCCAAAGGGAAATTCATTTTGGATACGGACGCCAGCAACGTGGGACTTGGAGCTGTCTATCTCAGATCCAGGAGGGACAGGAGAAGGTCATTGGTTATTTCAGCAAGACGCTTAGCAAACCAGAGCGCAATTACTGTGTCACCAGGCGAGAGCTGTTAGCTGTTGTAAAGGGAGTGGAACACTTCTACAAGTACGTGTATGGAAGAAGATTCCTGTTGAGAACTGACCATGCAGCTCTCAAATGGCTCTTACAGTTCAAAAATCCTGAGGGTCAAGTAGCACGTTGGATCGAGAGACTCCAAGAATTCGATTTCGAGATCGAACATCGAGCCGGAACTAGCCATAAGAATGCAGATGCCTTGTCGCGAAGACCATGTCCAGATGATTGCTCACATTGCCGACGAGCAGAGAGAAAGAAGCAACACTTTGTAGAACCGCGGCAATGGATGACAACTGGAATGACAGCAAGATCCAGAAAGACCCAAAGAGAGACCACGAACTCGGCTTAGTCGTAAGCTGGAAGAAGAGCAATCGAAGACCATCATGGCAGGAAGTCGCAGGTTACTCGCCGGCTGTTAAGTCCTATTGGGCACAATGGAACTCTCTTATTCTGGACAATGGGATCCTGAAACGTGTGTTGGAGGCCGATATTGGTGGGAAGACAGACGCCAAATAATTGTTCCCAGGAACAGAAGAGAGGAAGTGCTGCGGAAATCCATGATGGAGTCGCCGGAGGACATCTGGGAGTGACGAAGACCCTGCAGAAAGTGAGGCAACGGTTTTACTGGGCCAATTGTCAAGCTGACGTCAGGACTGGTGCAGGAAGTGCGCTGTATGCGCTGCTAGCAATGGACCTCGAATACGACCCAAGGCCCCGATGCGTCAGTACAACGTAGGCAGCCCGTTCGAGGAATCGCCATTGACATCGCCGGCCCGTTTCCCGTATCCGACCACGGGAATAAATACATCCTTGTGGCAATGGACTACTTCGTAAGTGGGCGGAAGCCTATGCCCTGCCCAACCAGGAAGCCATCACCGTCGCCGACGTCTTGGTGAAAGAGTGGATATGTCGATTCGGTATTCCAATGGAGCTGCACTCGGATCAAGGCAGAAATTTCGAATCAACCTTTTCCAAGAAATATGTCTACTGCTGAACATCCGCAAGACAAGAACCACGGCCCTACATCCGCAGTCCGATGGAATGGTGGAACGGATGAACAGGACGATCAACCGCCACTTGTCCAAGGTTGTCTCTGACCATCAAAGAGACTGGGACCAGTATCTTCATTTGTTCCTGATGGCCTATCGATCCGCAGTACACGAGTCAACCGGTCAAACTCATGCTAGTATTATAATGGGCCGAGGAACTGCGACTGCCTTGTGACCTGAAGTTTGGGATACCGCCAGGACAAGACACTGCGGGAGAGGACTACGTCAGCAAACTTCGGCAGAGAATGGACGACATCCACGAACGAGTCCGGTTGAACATCCAGAGTGCCAGCGATAAAATGAAGAAGACCTATGACATCAAGGCCGACGCCGGAGGATTTAAGGTTGATGACCTGGTTTGGCTGTACAACCCCAAACGTCGTCGTGGACTATCACCAAAGTTGCGGAACTCGTGGGAAGGCCCGTATAAGATCGTGAAAAGGATAAACGACCTTGTGTACCGAATCCATAAGCCACCCCGAGGGAAACCAAGGGTCGTCCATTTCAACAGGTTGGCCCCTTACGCTGGAAACCATGACCAAGTTCGCACCCTCAAGCCACCGGAGGATGATATGACGTTCGAGAAGTTTATGTCCTTGTATTCAAACGGGCAGAAAGTTCTACATGGGGTTACTAGAGAGGAGTCACGAGACCTTTTCGAGGTGCCTGCTGACTACGCACTAGCGCACTGTGTGGCAGAAGATCTTCGAATGTCAGGGGCATCGCCGTAGTGTTCTCAAGAAATTTGGTCAACTCAAACACTGCGGGAGCAGAATCCAGAAGTTGGTGGGGTGCTACAGTTGAAGAAAGGCCAGAGAAACATCTACTACCTAGTCACCAAGAGGCATTCCCAAGATAAACCGTCTTATGAAGATATCTGGAAGAGTCTCACCAAACTAAGAGATACTATGGTGGACCAGAATCTGGTGGATCTAGCAATTCCAAAATTATCCTGTGGTATTGATGGGTTGGACTGGAGAGTCATAAGAAGTATGCTGGAGGCGATATTCAGATCCAGCGGCGTCAAGATTTTGGTTTGCTGTAACCCTCTTCCACGACCGATCATGAAGACCGTGGAGTGTTACTTCCATCGAACTTCACGGTGCAGATATGGGGAGTCATGCAGATATCGTCACACTCCAAGGATGAAATTTCGGGACGAAATGTCTTTAAGAAGGGGGCAATGTAACGAACCTAGGCCGGACCTGTCGCCTCCCGCGTCGCCATCGACAGCGATGAGATCATCCCCGGAGATATTCGAGAACCATCCAGTCCCTCTTCCGCGTAATGCAACGGTCAATATTGGAAACAATTGGAACATGCCGTCGCCAACTGGAAGAATTCGAAACATCGAGAATGCTGTATCGGAGATAAATAGACAGCCCTCAAGAGGGAGTGAACGGTCTGAACGAGCCCATACTGAATGATAATAAATTAATTTTAATTAAATAAATTAGTTAAACCAAGTTAAGTTTATTTACGTTACACTATGATTAATCGTCAGAAAAAAAAATATGTAGTGGGTGTGTTAATGTTTATATTATATTCTTTGAGAATCATCAGTTTTAATCCATTTGTAAAAGATAACTGTAGATTTTGCTAAGATTTTCGATATCTGTTTTTTTGTTCATATTTTGATTGGATTTATTAATTTCAATCATTTCAAGAAATAATCTTTTAGAGAAATTTTTTTCTGAATGTAAAACTTGTGCTTCCTCGAATGATATTTTATGGCCTGTTTCAATAGCATGTTGAGATAATGCACATGACTTCTTGTTGAGTCTTACATCACTTCTGTGAGAGATAATACGATTATTTAAAGTTCTTGAACTTGTACCAATATAGTTCAAATCACAGTTATTACATGGTATGCTGTAGACAACATCTGTTTTCTTCAAATCTGGTGTGGGATCTTTTAACCTCGTATTTAAATTTCCAATAGTCTTGATATTTTTTTGTGAGATTTTTATGTTACTTTCATTCTTGAATAATTTAATTATATTTGATGATAGAATTCCTATATTAGGAATTGAAAAATAAATTATCCTCTCATTGTTATTTTCTGAATTTTGATTATTTGTGTCATCATTATTAATTTGTCTATCAGAGTTGGTATTGAAAAGAATTCTATTAAGAAGTTTTTTGGGGTAGGAATTATCTAGTAAAATATTTTTGAGAATTTTAAAATTTTTGTTTTTCAATGAAGAATGAACCAACATCTCGATTCTTTTTTTCATGCAAAGAATCAGATTTATTTTCATTCTTTTTGAGTGGAAGGAATGATAGTTTATGTATCTCTCAGAGTTTGTTGGTTTTATATACCAATCTGTGATTAGTGAATTGTTTTCTCTACGAATTATTCTAGTATCTAAAAATGGAATACTTTCATTTTTTTCTAATTCAATTGAGAATTGTAAATTTTTATTGTAGTTATTTACTTTTCTTAAAATTTCATCGGATTTATCCATTGGTATGGCACAAATAATATCATCTACAATTTTTTTTAAAAATGGAACTTCAAAGGTCAATTGTGGTAATATTTCTACGAAAAGGTCATCCATTACATACGAAGCAATGATTGGTGAGATGGTAGCTCCCATAGGTGTTCCAAGAATTTGTTTGTAGCAATTTCCTTCGAACGAAAAGAAACTAGATTTGAATATGAATTGAATGATTTCTAAAAATTTTGTTTGTGAAATATTACAGTGTTCTTCTATTTTACTCCATCTTTTAGTTATACTTTTCAACACTAATTCTATCGGTATGTTACTGAATAAGGAAACAACATCTAGGCTTATCAAGACATAGCTTTGTGGACGTTGTTTTTCGTTGATGAATTTAGAAAACTCGAAAGAATCTTTAACATAAAACTTATTTTCAAAGTCATATGCATCTGTAAAGATGTCTGTGAATAATTTAGATATTTTGCTATTGGGTGCATCAATATATATATATATATATATATATATATATATATATATATAGATTGGGGTAGTCTTGGGATATAGGTTCAATAATGACTCTAGGTGGTGGCCTAGTTTTACTATTTATTTAGTTCAACGTTTCGATGAAGGGCCCCTCATCTTCTGCAGGAACAACATTCAAAAATTGAGAAACAGTATTTTATAGTATTTTATGTTTCTCAATTTTTGAATGTTGTTCCTGAAGAAGATGAGGGGCCCTTCATCGAAACGTTGAACTAAATAAATAGTAAAACTAGGCCACCACCTAGAGTCAATATTGAACCTATACCCCAAGACTATCCCAATCTACAATATATAACAAGGTTCGAGACCCCCAAACAAGTATATATATATATAAATATATATATATATATATATATATATATATATATATATATATATATATATATATATATTCCTCGATTGTGTAAAAACCATATCTCAGTAACAGGTTTTTTATAGCTATTTTGAATTGTTCAAACATCATTTTTTCAATATAGTCTGGTAATTTATTGTAGAGTCGTAGGTTGGGAGAGTTCCTTGCAGTTACTGCTAGGCGACATCTAGGATTCAACAGATGATTATTATTTCTGGTATTGTATTGATGTATGTTATTATGAACCGTGTAAGTTACTAAGTTTTTATGTATATCAAGGAGGTGTTGATATATAAATACTGACGGTAGGGTCATTATTCTTAGATTAATGAATATTGTTTTGCAAGAGACCCTGAGTCCTGCACCAGCAGTTATCCTAACTGCTTTTTTTTTGCATTATGAAAACACGTGAAGCGTGGGTTGAGTTACCCCATAATAAAGCTCCATAACTCATATGGGAGTGAAATAGTGCAAAATATGACACTTTCAATACATCAGGGCTTACTGATTTTTTCAATCTTCGTAGAAGGAAAATTTGGCTTGATAGTTTTTTGCACAAAGAGTTTACATGAGGAGACCAGTTTAATCTATTATCCCAAGTAATTTAGCAGTATCACCTTGTGTGATATTATTATTAGAGGAAAACAGTAGTTTCTGTGACTTGCTTTCATTTTGTTTTAGCATATCACTAACTAGCCACTCATCAATTTCGATGAGCGCTGTGTTGTCTTTTGTACTAAGGTTTTGCATATCTTTACATGAGTGATAGATTGTTGCCTCGTCAGCGAATAATATGCACCTCGGGGGGTTCATATTCACAAATATAACATTTATATAGATAATGAATAAAAGGGGCCCAAGCACCGAACCCTGCGGGACTCCGTAATTGATTAATTTTGGTGAGGATGTACTTTCTTTAAAAAACACAGTTTGATTCCGTTGGCCTCAATAAGATTTTAAGAGAATTTGTGCTACTCCTCTAACCCCGTAATATTCAAGTTTGCATAGTAAGATATCATGCGAGACACAGTCAGAAGCCTTGCTGAGATCACACATGATTGCACTTGTGCGCTCTCCCAATTCAAGACCATCAACTATGTCTCCCACCAATTTACTCACAGCGTCTATTGTACTTCTTTGCTGTCTAAAACCAAACTGATTTTCGTGCAAAATATTATTAGTTTCGAAAAAATTTGAAAGTCGTTTATGAATGATAATTTCAAGGATTTTGCCAATAATAGGAATGATAGAGATAGGTCGATGATTTTCAGGCATATCAATGTCACCTTTTTTGAATACCGGGATGAGCTTGGTTTGTTTCAGTATACTGGGGAAAATACCTTGAGCGATACAGAGATTGTATATTTTAACGAGAGGATGGACAATATGATATTTTATTTCCTTCAGTATCTTACTGTTTAAGTTATGGACATCCAGACAGTTTGTGTTTTTCAAATGATTTATTGCATTCAGCACTTCTATGTGGTCGATTGGATGAAGAAAAAAGGAATTTGGAATTTTAGGCAAATTTTTTAAGTATTCTGTAGCTGGTCTGTTCGATTCAGGTAACTGCTCTATTATTTTTTCTGCGACTGATGAAAAATATTTAATGAATTCATTTGGCGTTATGTCACATGCAATATTGTATGGATTGTTGGTCTTGTTACGTTCATAATTGATGAGCCGCCATGTGTCTTTACTTTCACTTTCAGAATTTAGAATGAAGTTATCGTAAGCTGTTTTTTTTGCTTCGTTCAACGATTTATTATAGTTTTTCTTGTAATTACGAAAAATGTTTTGGCTTATACTATCACCCCTACTATCACTGATGATTTTCCGAGCCGATAGATTACTTCTCATTTCGTTTAATTTGTTATCAAAGAATTTTATGGGTGTGTTGGATTTTTGAGATACTGGCTTTAGAGGAAAGTCTTTGTCAACATGAGCCATCAAGCTTTCTGACAGGAATTCAGCGTCATCAGTTTGCTCAAAAATGTCCTATTGGAGGGTACTTATGTCGACTCCAAATCTTTCCAGATTTTGGCTAGTGATTTTGCGTCGAAGGATTTTAACATGTTTTTCATTATTCATGTTCCTCATTTTGATATATTGTGCGTTATGGTCCGATAAACAGGGATCAATAATACCGGTTTCGAAGTTAACAGGATCAAGATTTGTCAGTATGTTGTCTATGCATGACCAGGAGCTAGTCCTGGCATCAAACCTAGTGTAGTCTTTGATAGTTGCTTCTATTCCGTAGGAGTTCATTAAGTCTAAAAAATCAGTCAAAGTACTGTTATGCCTATTGAAGTGTATATTGAAGTCTCCTACGATTATTAGTTTTTGGTAGCTATTCGATAAATAATTTAGTAGCTCATCTAACTTTTGACAGAAAACATTTATATCTCCATGAAGTGGGGATCTGTACAAAGTAATTATTACTGTGTTGAATTCTTTCAACTCTATCCCGCAGAATTCTGCATGGAACTCTATGCTATATTTATTCAAGCACATAGACTTGAATTTGATGTTTTTGTTGATAAATATGGCCACACCATGTTCATTCTCGTCTCTACAATAGTAAGAAGCTAGTAAGTGGTCATTTAATTGTATCATGTTTAGACTGTCAGCAGAAAGCCAGTTTCAGTTGTCATTGCAGATATCCAACTGCAAATAAATAATAATTACAAATAACGCAAGCATTTGTCACTGTTAATTAACAAATTTTATTGATAAAATTATATGATATATCTTTATATCTGGTATTTCAACACAATGGGCTAGGGAAATTAAAGTGAGACTCAAATTTACTACAAATACCTTTAATTCTATGATCACGCACTTTTCCAAACAAATATATAATAAAACTGTCACATAAACATCACAAACTAATGACTACAAACATCTTCAATTCTAAAGGTATAGTAAATGATTCATTTTCTCAGTAATAATAAAGTTATATACTCACACAGTTCGTTCGGTAAATATTTCTGAAACGCGTATCAGTCCTTTTTTAATATTATCATAGATTACTATATTACAGTCTAAAAAAATCCATAAATACATGAAAATGACATAAATAATTCACAAAGGCATCAGTTTAAGATTCATTATACACACCAATTCTTAATTACTCCAATGAAAAACTGATATGCCTTGAATCTGAATAAAAAAAAATATTTTTGTCAGATTAGAAAAAAGGACATAGATATGAATACTCAAATTCGTTGAACAATTGATTCGTACTAAATTAGAAAATAGTTATCCAGAAAGTGTCCATGGTAAGTTTTGCACCAATGGTCAATGACAAAAAGTGATTCTTGGCTTTTTAGGCAAACATAATGGGATCGATTTCGAAAAGGGAAACATTCTCAACTGAATATTGATAGAAAGATTTTTCTGTGAATTGAAAAATCCACGATTAAAATGAAGTTATTTTTTGTGAATGTCTAACAGAAAACAACTACTTCCCCGGCTAAAGCCACGCTGGACATTGAACTACATCTGATAGATATTCTGAAAAGGCCCTAACTCAAAAGAAAAAATCTGAAATTGAAAATTTGCATTTTTATTCAGATAGTTATTTGATTTTCTATTCCAGTCTTAATTAAGAACTCATAAAGATGAATGAGGCACAGCCACGAGCATCAGGAAGACCGGAAGAAATGGAAAACACATTTTCAAGAAGCAAAATTTTAAAAAATCTCACTTTGCAAAGATGGAAAAAGTTAGAATAATTTCTTTTGGAGAGACACTTTGACATTAGTGTTTTCTGACATTAAAACCTGTCATGGGGTATGATGGATTGATTTGTTGAAAATATAAACAGGATGTTCATAAAATCAGATGTGGAATCATCTGCGACTGAAAGACAAACTCTAGTCACTATCTTCCATCGTCAAGATAACCTCTTGTGGGGTATTCATGTTGAAAAGGGAAACATTCTCAATTGAATATTGATAGAAAGATTTTTCTGTGAATTGAAAAATCCACGATTAAAATGAAGTTATTTTTTGTGAATGTCTAACAGAAAACAACTACTTCCCCGGCTAAAGCCATGCTGGACATTGAACTACATCTGATAGATATTCTGAAAAGGCCCTAACTCAAAAGAAAAAAAAAATATAAATAATCTGAAATTGAAAATTTGCATTTTTATTCAGATAGTTATTTGATTTTCTATTCCAGTCTTAATTAAGAACTCATAAAGATGAATGAGGCACAGAAGAATGTTTTCCAAAAAAGAGTACTCACCAGAAATCATTCGTAACATTGACGCAGGAGAGACATCGCATTCACTAGGTCTTCAATACATTTTTTGTCAATCTATCATACCCCATGACAGGTTTCAATGTCAGAAAACACTAATTTCAAAGTGTCTCTCCAAAAGAAATGATTCTAACTTTTTCCATCTTTGCAAAGTGAGATTGCTTCTTGAAAATGTGTTTTCCATTTCTTCCGGTCTTCCTGGTGATCGTGGAAGCGTGAAATAGATTTTCGTCGACAAAAATCTATTGAAGACCTGTCAATGTTACGAATGATTTCTGGTGAGTACTCTTTTTTGGAAAACATTCTTCTGTGCCTCATTCATCTTTATGAGTTCTTAATTAAGACTGGAATAGAAAATCAAATAACTATCTGAATAAAAATGCAAATTTTCAATTTCAGATTTTTTCTTTTGAGTTAGGGCCTTTTCAGAATATCTATCAGATGTAGTTCAATGTCCAGCGTGGCTTTAGCCGGGGAAGTACTTGTTTTCTGTTAGACATTCACAAAAAATAACTTCATTTTAATCGTGGATTTTTCAATTCACAGAAAAATCTTTCTATCAATATTCAATTGAGAATGTTTCCCTTTTCAACATGAATACCCCACAAGAGGTTATCTTGACGATGGAAGATAGTGACTAGAGTTTGTCTTTCAGTCGCAGATGATTCCACATCTGATTTTATGAACATCCTGTTTATATTTTCAACAAATCAAGGGATCGATCTCGTTCAGCCAATTTTGAGCTTGACAGTTGAGAATTGGCACTGGCACGGCATTGAAACGATTATACATATAATTTTTCGTTGTATAATTAATAGTGGGGATTCCTTTCGCATGGAAACATTACCACTGATTCTACATACAACCAGATTAAACCCGGAGGTAACTCTTTCAATTTCAGAGTATACGCATACATAGTACTGAGGAAAAGGAAAATACTGCAGAAATATTTTTTGGGATATCATCTGGGTATAAGGCACTCTGAAGTTGTTCGATGAACTATATATTTCCCAAATTATTGTAATGCACAAAAAGTTTTACTGAAGAACAAGGAACTTTGGAGCAAGTTATGAAAATTGCCCTTCATTTTTCCTGAAACATTGTGTCGTACAAAGGTAACTCATTAGGAGTAAATTATGTCATAAACGGAGCGCGGAAAGTGGTCTGCGATGAAAGCCTGAATTTTCTCTTTGCGAGACACCGGTGTATATTTTTTAAGTGGGAAAGTGCGGATTACTGCATCGTTGAGGGCTCTGAGTACAGGGGATGAATCAGTCTCCTGAAAACAAAAAATATCATTAATAATTTATCTATTTAAGAATTCTACTGCGGCAAAGTTCCGTGCGATATTTTTGCAGGAATCGCTTTTGAGTTATTAGCCTCTCTAGGAGTATGCAGGATGATTTTCGATGATTTTTTGAATTTTTTTGACAATCTTTCATTTTTCAACACATTTTTTCCAACAACTTTTTGAATATTTCAAGATGATTTTGTGTGAGGACAAAGCCTGAAACTATTTGAAAATTAGATACCAACGAGTAAAACTCGACCAAGTTATCAGCGAAATGAGAAAAATTAAATACGGAATACCACAAGGCACTGTCATAGGACCCATTGTTTTCAATATTTATGTAAACGACTTAAATTCTCTTTAAAGTGATGGATTTATTCTAGGTTTCGCTGATGATACGGCAACACTCTAAACTGCTGACACTTGGAATGCACTAAAAAAAAAGCACAAAATGATTTAAAAAAAATAAAAACATTTTTATCTGATAAATTACTAACAGTGAACTTAGAAAAACCAAGTACCTCCCGTTTAGCTGCAACAGAACTGGACTACCGATACTCGTAAATATAAGAGATACTCTACCATATTTCGCCACTCAACCCAATTAAATATCTGGGAGTCATCATCGATTCACACTTAAGGTGGGAGACATATCGAATATATCATTAAGAAAGTACCATTTTATATAGATTTAGGTATCTTGAAAAAATATTACCAATCCACCTCCGAAAAACACTATACTATTGCACTAGCGGAAAGCCATCTTCGCTATGGAATACTGGTATGGAGCTGTAGCGAAAACCTACATACATCTATTAGGAATAAGTCAGAAACGTTTTCTCGAACTCATTTTTTTTAATCAGCGATACGACTCAGATCAACTACCTAGAAACAAAAGTCATGGACACCAGACAACTATATTATTTCCTCACAATAACAAAATATCACACAACACAACAAACATCAGTAGTAGCTGATCATCCATACCATACAAGAAATCGAAATCAGCATATATGATGAAATCAATAACACAACGATCCTTCAATTATTTAGCACCGAAATTTTATAATAAATTACCTGAACGGTTAAACAAATTGGTATATCTTCCTCAATTAAAAAATGCACTAAAGAGTTTGATTCTTGAGAGTCCAAGACAACTAGTCCATCATTACTTCGATGCTCAAGTTAGCTAAATAGAATCCTGTATCCTAATATGTTACAGTGCACTGGTCACATAAACGAGAGGGAATTTATTAGGTATCATCTTTATTATCCTTACTTCATAAAATATATCTTAATTTTTCACTGTTAGGTATGTTATAATCAACCATATTGTTAGATACTGTATATCACTATCCCCTTTTATGTAATAACTTCTATTGACATTTTTTTTTTCAGAGTCTATTAGGTGTATAAGCATATTGTTCACAACCACATTTTTAAATACTGTATATCACTATACTTCTTATCACTATACTTTCTATGTAATAACTTTTTTTTACGTTTATGCAAAAAACAAAACTTTATTGAACTATATTTAGTGAAAAAAGTGGTTCTTTATTGCACTGTGCAATAAAATGTTTATTGCACTCATCTGTCATTCTACATTTGTCATTTGTGATCATGACAAACATAAACGTCAAATCGACTCCATTTTTAGTACGCTTTTTATTTTCCTACACTTAGTGCTATCTGAATATATCATTTTTTGGTTTTTGCATGAACGTAGAAAAAATATTGTATACAACTCGTGCAAAAAGTGTTTATTGCACTCAACTTCACGTCGAGTGCAATAAACACTTACTTTTTGCACTTGTGGCTTAAATAACTTTTTTCTACAATCATGCAAAAAATAAAACTTTATTGAACTATATTAAGTGAAAAAAGTGGTTCTTTATTGCACTGTGCAATAAAATGTTTATTGCACTAATCTGACATTCTACATTTGTCATTTGTGCCATGACAAACATAAACGTCAAATCGACGCAATTTCTAGTACGCTCTTTATTTTCCTACACTTAGTGCCATCTGATTGGAACATTTTTTGGTTTTTGCATGAACGTAGAAAAAATATTGTATGCAACTCGTGCAAAAAGTGTTTATTGCATTCGACGTGTTGTGACAACTTCACGTCGAGTGCAATAAACACTTACTTTTTGCACTTGTTACATAAATAACTATTTCTTACGTTAATGCAAAAAACAAAACTTTATTGAACTATATTTAGTGGTTCTTTATTGCACTGTGCAATAAAATGTTTATTGCACTCATCTGTCATTCTACATCTGTCATTTGTGATGATGACAAACATAAACGGCGGCCTCGTCGGACAACTTCACGTGGAGTGCGATAAACACTTACTTTTTGCACTTGTGGCATAAATACTAGTTCTACGTTCATGCAAACACAAAACTTTATTGAACTATATTTAGTGAAAAAAGTGGTTCTTTATTGCACTGTGCAATAAAATGTTTATTGCTCTCATCTGTCATTTGTGATCATGACAAACATAAACGTCAAATCTACGCAATTTTTAGTAAGTTTTTTATTTTCCTACACTTTGTGCCATCTGAATAAAACATGTTTTTGTTTTTGCATGAACGTAGAAAAAATATTGTATGCAACTCGTGCAAAAAGTGTTTATTGCACTCAACGTGTTGTCCAACTCGGCCTGGCGGCCTCGTCGGACAACTTAACGTCGAGTGCAATAAACACGTACTTTTTGCACTTGTGGCATAAATATCTTTTTTCTACGTTCATGCAAAAATCAAAACTTTACTGAACTGTATTTAGTGAAAAAAGTGGTTCTTTATTGCACTGTGCAATAAAATGTTTATTGCACTCATCTGTCATTCTACATCTGTCATTTGTGATCATGACAAACATAAACGTTAAATCGACGCAATTTTAAGTAAGCTTTTTATTATGCTACACTTAGTGCCATCTGAATATATCATTTTTTGGTTTTTGCATGAACGTAGAAAAAATATTGTATACAACTCGTGCAAAAAGTGTTTATTGCACTCAACTTCACGTCGAGTGCAATAAACACTTACTTTTTGCACTTGTTGCATAAATAACTATTATTGATCATCTTTCATGGCATAACCATACAATCGTCAGTGAACAGAACTTATCGCTTATCAGCTTCATTCATTCATTCATTTTATCTTTTATGACATAATCCTTAGTATTTCTTGTTGAATAATACTATATTCTTCAACGAGCGTATAATGATAGCTATTATTCTCGAGGATAAAAATTTAGAAACGAGCCGAAGGCGAGTTTCGGAATTATCCGAGAGTAGAAGTAGTAGAATACTATACTTTCTCTACGACTATACGAGTTTTAATGCAATCTGAATATTATTTATGAAAATAATAGATACTTCATTCATTCATTTTGAATTTCAGATTTATTTGACGGAATGATATATCTTCCTCAACGTTCCTCAGAGAGTTTTGTAAAATAAGCGAGAAGGACATTTTCCGAGAATGGATAAGCCTGGTTCAAGTTTCGCCGAACCATACCTTCGAATATTGCTTTTTTGATTTTTCCGGCAATAAGTTCAGAGTTGCTGCTTTCGCCGTTTCCAATGAATCCGATGGAGTACAGATCTCATTATTCTCACTATCACTGCTTCCCAATCAGATTTTTTTTTTTTTTATTTATTTATTTAACGGCAAAGCCAATTTACATTTAACAAAGTGTGATAAACTATAAAATATTATTGAACTCTTATGTCTAAAGTCTACACTAGAATTTTACAAAACATTTAGCGAAGTGTGAAATACAAAGTATTAATGAATCCTTATGTCATTACTATATTACTAAAAGATGAAACAAATCTGGTATCAACAAAGGAAATGATGTAACCAATCTGGTACTTACAAAAGAAAATGGCAGGGTGAAGAAAAGTTTCGGAAACGCTATAGCCTTTTCAATTGATTTTTGAAGACCTGAAGTGACACATTAAACAAATCTAAGTTATTATGTCATTCATTTCCCAGCTTCAGAATACGAGGAATCGGACTGTTCATATCATAATTGGTATGGAAAAAATTTATATGAAAAATATCAGGATTTCTCGTATCTTTTTGTTTGATATGAAAAGTTATTAGTTGTAGTATTTCTGGGCAGTTGATCTTATTATTTATTATTTTGAAGAGGAAACTCAAGTTCATAGAAATTCTCCTATCCTCCAATGATTTTATATTTAACTTGGTTAAGAGTTGACTGTACTCATATTCATTTCGTTGAATACCAAAGTGAAAAGCACAATTCCTCAAGAATTTCTTTTGAACATTTTCAATCAAATCTATATTTACATTATAATATGGGTCCCATATAACCGAACAATACTCACAATACATATTCCTTTTTATATTTTGATCGTGACAGATCAAAGTTAAAACAGTCAATGTGATATTCGCGGAAGCCAAGCCGTGACACGTCGAATGAAGCAAAGCCTTCTTGAGAAATTTGTTTGGTAGATTTGCTGTTTTGTCATTAGTCTAAACCTCTCCGTTCCTGTGTATCCTGAAAATTCTGAGTCTGTGATTGGTCGAGTGTCGTTGAATAATGAGTTAGGATCCACGGTGTCTTGGAATCATCTTCAATCATCAATTAATAACCAATATGCGATCAATGTAGAATACGATAGTCGTTAGAGAATAATATATTGTGCAACAAGTGGGGAAAGTTCAACTTTTCTCACGAGTGTGGAAGTTTGTGGAACGAGCCTGAAGGGCGAGTGCCGCAAATACACTAGTGAGAAAAAGTACTTTCCCCACAAGTTGCGCACTATACTTTTCCTACAACTGCACAAATTTAAAGAATACAAGTAATGTACCATAATATTTATTTTTATGGTTGGCAAAACTAAAATAACATTAAAGTATCCTACCTCTTAACAGTTGAATGATTTTTTAAAAATTATAGTTAATAGTAAAATTTGTACAATTTTGTATGGTCAAACCCGGAATGTCATTATATTAATTGTAGTTGAGGGTTGATCATTCATATACGGTGCATTTTCTGTCTCCATTTCAGTGAAGAGTTCGAGTGGTTGTTCAATAGAGTCGACGATTTTATTAGCAACGTTAATTTTATTTTTAATAGTCTCCCCGATGTATCCTTCTGCCACGGTATTGGATTGCAATCCTCCATGGCGCTTTAAGGTTAATATGTCCCCTCCTGCATTTACTAAAATTGTTGCCGAAGAACGTCTGAAGCAATGACCTGTATATAGATGGGGATTTACATTTAATTTTAATAAAATTGCAATTGTCTTAGCCATACTACCAAATTTGTTAATGCCGACTACCTGTCTAATACATTTTCCTTGCTGGTATTTAAAAAAAATACTTTTTTCTGGCAAATCAATCGGTCGAAGAGCAGCATATTTTTTATATATATAATAAAATTCTCCTGTTACAGTAAACGTTCTTAGCCTTTTTGTTTTGGTGTTATCTAATTTCACCAGTACAGCCGAATTTAAATCCTCTGAATTATCGGTTTTTGATTTCCACAACTCTTCTCTACGACATGCATGCCCCTGCTATGCCAATAGCCACTGCAACATACAAACAAAATATCAGTACGTAAAATTTTATTAAAAAAAAACAGTCCAGCCCGGGTTTTGAACGCGGGTCGTCTGTGTGCAAAGCGGATACCCTATCCATTGCACCACTGAGCCTTATTTTAAAAGTCTTGTTTAAAAGTATCGATCTATCTATCTAGCAGAATTGGAAACAGAAATTTTAATAATTATCTAATTCTTTTTATCATCTAAAAAACTCACTAATTACAAGTTATGGTGATTCGAGGAAAAAAGCGAAATAAATTCTAAAAATAGTTCCTTCTCAATAAACTTACCTTTATAAGTAGATATTCCTTGTCTGGAGTTTCGTTTGAAAATCTCTGCAATTGGTCTGCTGTCAATATGTTTGATTTTTTGTGGTAGTAATTGTCGGACTTTCTTTTAAAAAATGTACGTAATTTTTTATACGTGGATATATCAATGTTATTTTTTATACTGATAGTAATAATAATAATAATAATAATTTATTGCATAAATATATATAAACAACTGAGTTACATTTAGTTTAATTTTTACTGTGTACCTAATAGAATTTCGTTGAAGGATATACCTATGTTTTTTATTACAATAAACAGAAACCCAAAGAAACTATGGACGGTTGTATATGGGTATTTATACTACAATGATGGTAGATTTTTGGTGTTTGATGAAACACGTGAGATTTGACAACATGTAAAACGGTAGTTTTTTCTCAGATAGAGAATCCTGGTGCCATATCACATAAAAATTTAAGAATTTAAGAATTGCGGTAGATTTAAAAGTATAATAGTATATAAATATGAATAATATAAGAATGTGCAGAATATAATGTGTAAGTATGTAAAATTATGAAAATGTAGGAAAGCAAAATGTAATGAGTTTGAGAGAAAAGAAGATGAACAAGAAAAGGTTTGAATGAGGGGAACTTCAACCGAGGGGAACAGATTCAATTATTTTGTGTATTTCTTTTCGATCGGATTGGTGTATGTACGATTTAATGTATTTTTTGAACATTTTTGACTATTTATATCCAGAAGATAATTTTTATAAGTTTCGTGGAGTTTGTTGAAGATTACCGAAGAAAGGTATGTATAACATTTTTTCGCAATGGTTTTATTAATAGTACTTCGCAACATTGAATATTGTGATCAAAGTGTAGACGTCTTTAAAGTTTTCGACATCTCTTCAAAGTATACCAAAAGTACACTTTCCGAAAAAGATTCTACTTTTTTATATTTTTTCTCCATTTCATACTTTTTTCTTGAAATTTCCAGCAACAAATCTAATGTTACTTTTGCAGCTTTTTCCAATATCTCTGGCGGAGTATTATCAAAATCGTCACTATTGTCAGTACCTATCCATGTTATTTATTATAAATAGGCATATGTCTTATTAAAATAATATTCAATAGAAATTGCGATTTTTATCAAAGCACGAATGAAATGAAAACTACCTTAAGAATTTAAAAAACTTCTATAATCTGACAGTTGTGATGACTATTTAAAGCTGAATAGCAGCCAACTAAGATTTTGTCGATTTTTGTTGATTCTCCATATAAGTGCCGTGAGAAAAAATATTTCTCACACTATGAGCAATACATGGTATTGAAATTAAGTAAGCTATGAGAAACACGCTACTTTTCATAGCAATTGTAGAAAAATAAAACTATTGTAAAAAAAAAAATTGAAAAAGTGGGTATTTGTCGTGGACATTTGCTCTAGTTATGAGGCGAAACAGTTTGATTTCATGTAAAATAATAAAACTACGTTGTGAACAGAATTAAATTGCCACTGACACTTTATTGATTTTTTATAAACATTCGACTCACTATGAACTCATTGTGTAGGTAACTGTTTTATTCATATACAAACTTTCGGCTGGAAGTTGTGCAGCTCATGAAGCACTGTGAAATGACCTATAGTTCGTCAATACTGCTATACAATCAGAGATTGAGAAATTTTTTCAATCTTTCAACAACCGCCATTTTGAAACTAATTTTGCCCATCTTTGAACTTGATCAAGAAATTGATGGGAAGTATTTTTGACTCTGTTTTCCTGCCTAAAAATTCAGTTATATCTTTTTTGAACCGATGGTATATTTGGATACTAGAGATCATAATCGGCGAAGATTCACCAAAAAGTTGTGGTGACGTCCTAAATGGTAGTATTTATAACTTCTGTTCCCTTCCAGAAGCATCATGGTATCTGGTAGCGAATATGCAGATTTTCGAAACACCAATTTGAGTGGTTTTCGATATCAGTTAATTACTGTCAAGTGTACGCGGGAAAATGCGAATTTTGCACTTTCAGTGGGCCGATACCTGACAGACTGCTTGTGGAGAGATTAATTGGAACAACGCCAGCGCAATTTTGATAATAATGGATGTTTATGTATGTTGTGAGACATAAATTCATTATCCCTTTAATTGGAATATATACATTTCACTGCAGGATTGGACTCTCAAATGGGCGTCAAATCGTCGAAAAAATAAAATAATATTTCCCATCTTCCAAATCGTTCGATATTTGCATTATAAATTATATAAATCGGGAGACCAAATTTGCTCAGAAAGGAATGAGGATTTCAAAATCAATTTTTACTTTGAGAAAAAGCAGTGGCGTATCACTTTTATCTTTAAAGTGATTCAGTGCCAATCCCGCACGAATGCCACTGGCAGGAATAAAAAATTATGTTGTACAGCAGTCAATGCCTTTTGATGCATAGAAGATGCGTACTAAGTTTCACAAAATTATCTAGGATCATAACAAAGTTATCATAATTTTTTTTTTAAACTTTAACACCCTGTAGTTCAAAAGTTAAGACCTTTAGGACATATGTTCCTATGAAGTTGTTTTCTCAAAATGTATCCAAATATTGAATATTGGCATGATATTCAGAAACACCCATTGAGGAAATATATATTCTGGTACAAAGGAATAATAATGTTTCTATTAGGATGAAAAGTCATGAATACTGTGTGTATTTATGGACAAAAAACTGATTGAACGGCAGTCAGTTTCTAGATTGACAAATTAGATTTACGAAACAGCGATTTGAATAGGATTGGTTATGATGACATTGATCGATTGCAAGTGATGAAAGGGTAATTAATTTCCAGTTGCTCGTATTCTGCCTATTATCTGGTCCACTGGACATTTGCCCGACATTATTTTCAAACAATGTGATTATTTCCCCGTAAATCTTTAGCATTTTGATTCGATAATCCTAAATTCGTCACATTTACCTGAGTTTTAGTATACTTCTCAAGGCTTCTGATGGCTTTCTCGAAATAGTCTTCTCCGTATTCTTGTTTCTGTTCTTGACACAGTTGCTTCCACATTTCTTTGGCCTGCTTAAGGATGGTATCATCGGAAATCCAGGAGGAGCCTGACGTCAATTCTCCTGGTGCCACTACAACTACGTCAACTCCTGAAAAAAACTCAAATAAAATAGCAACTTCTCTGATTTTTATTAGCTTGACTGTTACTCCGGATATATATATATATATATATATATATATATATATATATATATATATATATATACAGTGCTTCTCAAAAGTCCCCTCCCCCCTCTTATTTTTGGAACGATTCTACATAAACAAGTGAAATTTGAAAACTGAATATTAAAGGTTGTAAACTTTCCTCCTAGTGATGATAGATGACGAAATCGTCAAAGATGACGTCACAAGGCCATTGTGACCAATAATTTTAAATGGAACCCTACGGCAAGCGACACCTCCTTTAAAATATATCGAAGAAACCTATTCGATGATACTAATTTTGTTTGTGTTTATGGCAGTTTTAATGGCTCATTAGTAAACATTAAAATTTAAATTCCATTCAGTATGATATTAATTACAGATTTAAGAATCAGTATCTGCTTGAAGAAATTGCTCGAAGTGACCTACATTTACTTCCTGACAGTGAAATATCCTATTTTTAAACTCTTCTCGTACTTTTGCAAATGTGTCTGTGGAAAGAGCCTCATATTCTGCAACAATACGTTGTTTTAAAACGTCAATATTGTCAGGTTCAGTGGCGTAAACCTCCGATTTAAGGTACCCCCACAGAAAAAAATCCAAAGGTGTGAGGTCCGGCGATCGAGCTGGCCATTCCGTTGAACCTCGTCGTCCAATCCATCTACCACGATACTCCTCATCCAAATACCGTCTTACTGCACCGTAATAATGTGGGGGAGCACCATCCTGTTAAAATGTTATTTCCAAATTGCCGAATTCATCTGGATTATCTTCCAAAATTTCAAGGATTAACGGTTCTATTGCGTTTTGCAACAGCTCCAGATAAACCTATTGGTATTTGAAAAAAGAGGCCCAACGATGTGGTTTCCCAGGATATCTGCCCAAACATTCACCTTCTGGGGAAATTGGGTATGTGTTTCACGAAACAGGTGAGGATTTGCGTCACTCCAATATCTCACATTCTGTGTATTTACATTTCCATTTAGATAGAAAGTACTTTCGTCACTAGAACAAATTGTTTTGACTTAGTCTGGCTGTTGGTTAATTTTAATTTCCATATTTTCACAAAATTCTAGTCTTCGGTCTGGGTCGTCGTCTGAGAGTTGATGAACCATTTTTAATTTGTATGGATGATTTTTTTTTTCAACACCCTGTGTACTGTACTTCGACTGACTTCACAGGTGGATGCAACGTGAGTTGTTGAAGAAGTAGGATTAACTATTACTTCTGCCAATCTATCAATTTTTTTCTCATCAGAAATTTGTGGTCTGCCAGATCGTTTCGAATCATTAATACTACCCGTTGTTTCAAACTTACGAAGAAGCTCCCTTAAATAAGTCCTCGAAACGGGGCTATCGGGAAACCTCTCATCAAAAATGCGTTCTGCTGCATGAATATTTTGTCCAGTTTCACCAAGAATTAGGATCGCTGCTACTTTATCACCTAAAGCACGTACCATTTCGCTTCTTGAAGCACTCAAACGTTCGGCTCACAACAGTTTAACAAATTATTAAAATGTACAAAAATATTAAAAGTACCAAAAGCTCCTAAAACAGTTAAACGTTGGATCAACAATGCACAAATTATTAAATGTACAAAAACTTGGACAATTACAAAAACGTCGAATTAGGGAGACTAACAAAAACGTCAGCTTATTTGACAACTATCCAGAGGCGGAGTTTGAATTTGGAATTTTAGTATTAACTGATTTAATTCATCACAGCTTTGCGTTTTTTAAAAGCGAGTTGCCAAAACTGCCATAAACACAAACAAAATTAGTATCATTGAATAGGTTTTTTCGATACCTTTCAAAAGAGGTGTCGCTTGCCGTAGGGTTCCATTCAAAATTATTGGTCACAATGGCCTTGTGACGTCATCTTTGACGATTTCGTCATCTATCATCACTAGTAGGGAAGTTTACAACCTTTAATATTCAGTTTCCAAATTTCACTTGTTTATGTATAATCGTTCCAAAAATGAGAGAGGGGGAGGGGACTTTTGAGAAGCACTGTACATATATATATATATATATATATATATATATATATATATATATATATATATATATATATATATATCTATAAAATGTAAATATTTTGTGGGGATGCAGCTATTTTAAATAGTGTTCAGTTACAAACAAGAGTCGTTATATATATATATATATATAAATATATATACAAAACTAGGGATATTGGGGTAAGTAGCAATGAAAAAGTAAACTGTTTAAGGTTTATCCAAGCTTTCGGAAACGTTTATTTCCATCATCAGGGAAAAACTTTGTTGAGATTGGTTTCAATGATGTTAAACATCGAAAATCGTAGATCAATGAATAAAAGGAACTGATGATGGAAATAAACATTTCCGAAAGCTTGGATAAACCTTAAATTTTTTTTTCTGTTTACCCCAATGTCCCTGGTTTTGTACCTAACTAGTCAGCAAATACTACCCACCCATATATATATATATATATATAATAATTATAAGTTCATCCAAATTTAATGATATATATTTTTATTATTTTTATATATTTATATATATATATATATATATATATATATATATATATATATATGAGTTGAGATTCTTGAACCTGTTTATCTTATCTTTGTGTTATCTTCTTGGGATTGGCGTTCAGAAAAAATATTTTTGGTGCAAATTGTTTTCTTGGTTTTGTGTTTTTATTTCCGACGTTCCGATGGGAGATCCCTAATCTTATTCATGGAAAACATTAAATGGTACATGAAAAACTGCGTGATGTAGTTAGCGGAGCTGTAAAATGTGGAGTGATAAAAATATATTCGTGACACTACCAGTCTTAAACAAACGCCGGCGAATATATTGGTTCCGACAATGTGATTTGACACCCCAAATCAGATAGAAACTGATAGCCACCATTTTACAAAAATAAAACACGCCACCATCCGTATCGCACGTTCACAAAGAAAAATTTCGAACGCGAAAATCAAACCGAAATGCAATCAAGGGCAGAACCCTGCACAACTTGTTGCTTTTCGAAACCAAAATGAAGAGAAATGACCTCATGTTTCAGGCAATGTCTAACCGCCTGTTTGTGTTACGAACATATTTTTATCACTCCACATTTTACAGCTCCACTAACTACAACATGTAGTTTTTCATGTACCATATAATGTTATCCATGAATAAGATGAGGAATCCCCCATCGAAACGTCGGAAATAAAAACACAAAACCAAGAAAAAATTTGTACCAAAAATATTTTTTCTGAACCCCAATCCCAAGAACATAACACAAATATATATATATATATATATATATATATATGTATATATATACATATATATATATATATATATATATAATATATATATGTATATATTTATTATATATATATATATATATATATGTCTGACCTACGTGAATGATGAGTTTATAATGCTATTTAATAAACAATCAGTGGTTGAAAATTCGAAAAAAAAAATTTTTTTTGCAAATTTGTCTACATTTTGGGAACAGCGCAAAAGAGCGAAACACAAGTATGAAACACATTTTTTATCAGACCGGCAACAGCTCTTGCGGATAATCATTTGTATGATTTAAATATAATAAAAAAATGGATCCTGAGAATAATTTTCAAAAAAGAGATACTCGAGTAGCAACATTTTTTCTGAAAACAATATCTTTGATACTGGGCAAATATTTTAGATAAATTTAATTTTTAAAAAAATAAAATTGACACCAATTGAACACCAATATCAAACCCAAAAAAAAAAAAAATATGGAAAAATCATGTAATGGAAATGTTATCAGAAAATTGTAGTCGAATAAACTAACTTTTGATTACCAAAAACATTATCATTTTGAATCAATTGAAGAAAATTGCCGCCTCAAATATTTTCAGACACCCAAGTAATAGTAGATTGAAATCCATAGTATGCATCCTTTATTACAAATGTTGGTGGGGTATGGATGCTTTATTTCAAATATCAGTAGTGTATGGATTCTTTATCTCAAACGTAGATAGTGAATGGATCCTTCATTACTAATTAAGGTTGTGAATGGATCATTTTTTACAAATTTAGATAATGTATGGATCCTTTATTTCAAATTAAGTAGTGTATGTATACATTATTTCAAACTATATTTATTTAAAATTTAGATAGTATATGAATCCTCTACTTTGGATTCACGTAATGTATGGATCCTTTATTTTGAATTTAGATAGTGTATGGATACTTCATTTAAAAGTTGGGTTGTGTATGGATACTTTATTTCCAACTTAGGTAATGTATGAATCCTTAATTTCAAATTTAGGTAGTGTATGATCCTTTATTTCAAATTGACCTAGTGCACGATTCTTTATTTCAAGTGTAAGTAGTGTATGGATCGAACATTTATTTCAAAAGTAAATAATGCATGCATACTTCATTCCAAATATACGTTGTGTATCGATCCTCCATTTCAAATTGAGTAGTGTGTGTATCCTTCATTCTAAATATAGATGAATTCGATATAACTCTAAATGAATGATCCATTCAATTATTACATTACAAGCTGAAATGAAGGATCCAGAAACTATCTGAATTTGAAATAAAGGAACCATACACTACCTACATTCGAAATAAATGATCCGAACACTACCTATATTGAAATAAAGGATCCATACACTACCTGCGTTCGAAATGACGGATCCATAGACTAGTTACTTCCGAAATAAAGGATCTACAGTGTGACCCATTTTTAATGGAAACACCCCCCTTAAATTTGAAGTTGTAAACAGATTTTAATAATTTTTTTTTTGAAATGTCAAGTACTGAAAGGTCTACCTTGGGACAAAATTTGAAATGTTTATTCCAATTTCAGGGCATACTACGATATTTTTTCTTAGTCGAAAACCGAGATTTTTTATTAGCGATTTTTTTATTGGAAAAATCACTACGCCACTGAATTCAGAGTGCCTCTAAACAGATGTGACCGTAATTTCATGAAAAAATATTCATTAATAACAAAGTTATGATAACTCAAAAATTCGAAAACTCACACAGCTAACAGTCACACGAAAAACACCCTATATCAACAGATATAGCCATGAGAATATTTTTTTTATGATTTCAACAATAAAGTGCCGCCAGATGAAAAAAAAAAACAAATAGCGTAAATTTTTTTAATGAAAATAACGGAATTACATTCAAGTTTTCACGCAAATTAACTAAAACTAAGATCTAATTGATTTTTCAATTTAAATCTTAGTTGCCATGGAAATGATATTACAGTTTGACACTTGTGAAAGATTTAAATGTACTATTGTCAACAATATTCACCTTACAATTCTTCGAATTATTTTGTGTCATGGCTGCAAGATTGAGCGTAAGAGAGAAAATTGAAATTGTACGCCTTTCGGGAGATGACGTTAGAAGTGCTAGAGAGGTTTGTAGAGTATTTAATGAGACACATCCAGATCGTCCTCGTATTAGCTGCGGTACGGTAAATAAAATAAATAAAATATTCAATGAAACTGGTGCAGTATCAAAAATGATGTTAAAAAGTAATCCTGTACAAAGACGAAACAGGAATGACAGGAATGATCAAATCATTTTAGATTATTTCGGAAATAATCCTAATGCCAGTATAAGGAATGCCACCTTAGATTTGAATATTCCACGAGAAACTATTCGGAGATGTCTCAAGGCGAAGAATATTAAACCTTTCAAGCCAAAATTTTTACATACACTGCAAGAAGGCGACGAAGCAAGACGTCTGGAATATTGTTTATGGGCCCAAGGGGAATATTTAAACAATATAAATTTCCTACAAAATATTTTATATACCGACGAAGCCACTTTCACTACAAATGGAGTAGTGTCATCACAGAATTGTCGCTATTGGGCAGCGAATAATCCTAACTGGGTAATAAACTGTAAAAGCCAGTATTCCCAAAAAATCAACGTCTGGTGTGGGATATTGAACGAGCGAATTATTGGTCCTTTCTTTTTTGAGGAAAACATTAATGCGCAGAGGTTTCTAGAATTTTCAAACACAGAGTTTTGGGATGCTATTCACGAGCTGCCAATCAATGAACGATCAAATTTAATTGTCCAGTTAGATGGGTGTTCAGTTCATTATGCCAGAGCTGTGAGGCAATGGCTTAATGAACATTTTCCAAACCGATGGATAGGCCGTGGTAGTCCGTTTATAGAGTGGCCACCCAGATCTCCAGACCTCACAGTTTTGGACTTTTTTCTCTGGGGACTTCTCACACAAAAGGTTTACGAAAACCGCTCAAGAGATATAAATGAACTTTGTGCAAGAATTCGACAGGTATGTGCAGATATTACCCCACAAGAACTAAGGAACGTAATCAGAAACATTCGTAAGCGCTACGACAAATGTATCGAAATACGTGGTGGATTAGTAGAGGCTACTAGAATATGAGTTTGAATTCATTGTTGCACTGAATCGAAACATTTCAATAATTAGTTTTCATAGTAACGTTAATTAAAATTTTTTCCTTCATTATTAGTTGAATTGTGTGAATGTAATTCCGTTATTTTCATTAAAAAAATTTACGCTATTTGTTTTTTTTTCATCTGGTGGCACTTTATTGTTGAAATCATAAAAAAATATTCTCATGGCTATATCTGTTGATATAGGGTGTTTTTTGTGACTGTTAGCTGTGTGAGTTTTCGAATTTTTGAGTTGTCATAACTTTGTTATTAATGAATATTTTTTCATGAAATTTCGGTCACACCTGTTTAGAGGCACTCTGAATCCAGTGGGGTAGTGATTTTTTCAATAAAAAAATCGCTAATAAAAAATCTCGATTTTCGACTAAGAAAAAATATCGCAGTATGCCCTGAAAATTGGAATAAACATTTCAAATTTTGTCCCAAGCTAGACCTTTTAGTACTTGACATTTCAAAAAAAAATTATTAAAATCTGTTTACAACTTCAAATTTAAGGGGGGTGTTTCCATTAAAAATAGGTCACACTGTATATACTTCCTACTTCCGAAATGAAGGATGTATACACTTGAAATGAAAGATTTATATACTACCTGCATTTGAAATGAATGATCCAGAAACTAGCCAAATTTGAAATGGAGGATCTATAAACTATCTAAATTTCCAATAAAATATCATTTCACAAGTAGAATTTGGAATAAACTACCTAAATTCCAAATGATGGATCCATATACAACCTACATTTGTAATAAATTATCCATACACAACCTATAAATGGAAAATGGAAATAAAGAATCCATGCATTTCCTATATATGCATTTTTCCATAAAAAAAAAAGATCCATACACCACTTCAAATACATTCCGTTGTGGTGAGGTGTGTCTCCGCCCAATCTAGAATCTAGGCAAGACATGGAAATGTTATCAGAAAATTGTAGATGTATGAATGAACTTTTTATTAACAAAACCGCATTTTTATTTTGAATCAAAGAAAAAGTGCGCCTTCTGTGGAGTTAGTATTAATTCCACCCGAAGGAGCTATTTTATAGCGAATCACGTGTCGTGGTTTTGTGAATCCAATGTAGTGAAGTGAATGTCTTTTGTTTATTTTAAAACTTTCTTCTCAACACTGACTTTATAATTCTTTTCCAATAAGTATCAGTCTAAATTGCACCATACTTCATTATCGCATTAAAAAAGACGTACCTCTACTCCTCAACTCCTTCCTTAAACACTCAGCCTGGGCCTCGAGGGCAGCCAACATACCGCAATGGATTCCTCTTACTGGAGATGCCACCCTGCAAAGACCTGAAGTTACGACCACAATACGACCCTTTGCGCGACGAACTAATGGAAGCATAATCTGGGTAACCCTGGTGGGGCCGATGAAGTTGACTTCTGTCGCCTTCTTTATCACCTGAAAAAATAGGATTCATGAGAATTGTAGACGAGTGGATACTAGTAGTAGATACTACAAATGTAACGAAATGCATAATAACGAAATAGAAAAAAATAATTTATACTCTTCGGAAGTTATTTTTTCCATATAATAATGATAATAATAATAATGTTTATTTCTCTCCTTTTACAAATTCGAATAACAACCATTGAAAAGAATTTAGTTTTGAAGGTGGCTCGTAGATATGTTCCCTGTTTCCATCTACTATACAGTTGGTCCAAATTTTTTTATTCAATTCTATTTTTCATTTTCTTGTCTGATATGCCAAAAACTATTCTCGATTAATATTTAATTACAGACGCTATCCACCACTTCATTAGGTAATAAACTCGTTATAAACTTCATGTATTGATGAATGATTCATCGTCCCACAAATCGGGACCGGGGGTAAAACAATTTTTGATCGCTATCATTTTGGAATTCACATACAGTGCTTCTCGAAAGTCCTCTCCCCCCCTCTTATTTTTGGAACGATTATACATAAACAAGTGAAATTTCGAAACCGAATATTAAAGGTTGTAAACTTCCCTACTAGTGATGATAGATGACGAAATCGTCAAAGATGACGTCACAAGGCCATTGTGACCAATAATTTTAAATGGAACCCTACGGCAAGCGACACCTCTTTTGAATGGTATCGAAAAAACCTATTCAATGATACTAATTTTGTTTGTGTTTATGGCAGTTTTGGCAATTTGCTTTTGAAAAACGCAAAGCTGTGATGAATTAAATCAGTTAATACTAAAATTCCAAATTCAAGCTCCGCCTCTGGATAGTTGTCAAATGAACTGACGTTTTTGTTAGTCTGCCAAATTCGACGTTTTTGTAATTATCCAAGTTTTTGTACATATAATAATTTTTGTATTATTGATCGAACGTTTAACTGTTCTAGCAGCTTTCGATACTTTTAATATTTTTGTACATTTTAATAATTTGTTAAACTGTTGTGAGTCGAACGTTTAAGTGCTTCAAGAAGCGAACTGGTACGTGCTTTAGGTGATAAAGTAGCAGCGATCCTAATTCTTGGTGAAACTAGACAAAATATTCATGCATCAGAACGCATTTTTCATGAGAGGTTTCCCGATCGCCCCGTTTCAAGGACTCATTTGAGGGAGCTTCTTCGTATGTTTGAAACAACGGGTAGTATTAATGATGCGAAACGATCTGGCAGACCACAAATTTCTGATGAGAAAAAAATTGATATACTGGCAGAAGTAATAGTTAATCCTACTTCTTCAACAACTCACGTTGCATCTACCTGTGAAGTCAGTCGAAGTACAGTACACAGGGTGTTAAAAAAAAACAAATTTCATTCATACAAATAAAAAATGGTTCATCAACTCTCAGACGACGACCCAGACCGAAAACTAGAATTTTGTGAAAATATGGAAACTAAAATTAACCAACAGCCAGACTATGTCAAAACAATTCGTTTCAGTGACGAAAGTACTATCTATCTAAATGGAAATGTAAATACACAGAATGTGAGGTATTGGAGTGACGCAAACCCTCACCTGTTTCGTGAAACACATACCCAATTTCCCCAGAAGGTGAATGTTTGGGCAGGTATCCTGGGAAACCACATCGTTGGGCCTCTTTTTTTAAATACTAATTTAACTGGTGAGGTTTATCTGGAGCTGTTGCAAAACGCAATAGAACCGTTAATCCTTGAAATTTTGGAAGATAATCCAGATGAATTCGGCAATTTGGAAATACCATTCCAACAGGATGGTGCTTCTCCACACTATTACGGTGCAGTAAGACGGTAGTTGAATGAGGAGTATCGTGGTAGATGGATTGGACGACGAGGTCCAACGGAATGGCCAGCTCGATCACCGGACCTCACACCTTTGTTTTTTTTTCTGTGGGGGTACCTCGAATCGAAGGTTTACGCCACTGAACCTAACAATATTGACGTTTTAAAACAACGTATTGTTGCAGAATGTGAGGCTGTTGTCGCAGACACATTCGCAAAAGTACGAGAAGAGTTTAAAAATAGGATCACTGTCAGGAAGTAAATGGAGGTCCCTTCGAGCAATTCCTTTAAGTAGATACTGATTCTTAAATCTGTAATTAATATCATACTGCATGGAATTTAAATTTTAATGTTTACTAATGAGCCATTAAAACTGCCATAAACACAAACAAAATTAGTATCATTGAATAGGTTTTTTCGATACCTTTCAAATGAGGTGTCGCTTGCCGTAGGGTTCCATTTAAAATTATGGGTCACAATGGCCTTGTGACGTCATCTTTGACGATTTCGTCATCTATCATCACTAGTAAGGAAGGTTACAAATTTTCCCCCGGTCCCGATTTGTGGGACGATGAATCATTTATCAATACATGAAGTTTATAACGAGTTTATTACCTAATGAAGTGGTGGATAGCGTCTGTAATTAAATATTAATCGAAAATAGTTTTTGGCATATCAGACAAGAAAATGAAAAATAGAATTTAATTAAAAAATGTGGACCAACCATGTTTCGAACCTGGGACCTCTCGATTTTTAGTCGAACGCACTACCAACTGTGCTGTTGCTCCTTATTCGGAAACCGGCGATTCACATTTTAAATTCAGCTCTGTATTAGTATGCGAATATAATGAGGGTTAATGTGACTATGAAAACATTTACGTGTCTCTTTCAAGCGCATTTTCGCTCAGAAATTGCAGATTAAAAATAATTTTTCATTGAAAATTTTTGGAAAAATATTTTCTCTTTGAAAATATATTTCATTCGAAAAAATACTCGAGTTTACTATTAAAAACCTCGATACTTCCGAAACAGTCGCGGGAACGCCCTCGCGAAAATATTTTTCAACGTTGGGAATTTGGATGAATTTCTTCGTAAATGCTCAGAGGGAAATTGATGCCAGTCTTTTTTACAGTAGTCTTTCAAAGTTTGTACGAAGGCGAGCCACAGAAAGCCTTCGAAAGGAATTCTATGAAATACTTCGCATCGGAACGAGTGTAGCAGGTAGCAGAAAATAAAATTGGAGTTTTCCTTTACTGATCCTGCCAACTACCATTCCTCTCCTTCGCTTAGTAATCTTGAACGAACCCTCTGACAGCCGAGCTGGAGACAGGGCTCATTGGATACTAAGAAAACGTAATCACTCCGGAAAGGGTGCACGAGTCCCAAGATTTCGGTCTGTAGATAATCTCGGGTAATAGGCGTGATTCGAAAAACCGTTAGCTCAGTGTTTCGTAGTTCAGGTCCCGTACCAAGGTCCTTCAGGTCCAAGATCGAATGAAATCTTAATGCAGGGTCCTGGCTTGGAATTAGTAGGAATTTACGTGAATTTCAGAATTCTGATAGGTACCGCGACTTCTGAAATTAGGGGTATGAAACTTCACGTTTTTATTTCAATTGAAGAGGAGAATAGCTGATTCCAATAGCGAATAGCTCAGGATATTATTACAGATTTCTGTGGACGCAGGAAAGTCTGAAAATCAGTCTGTGTACACACGGCCAGAAGGTACAGCGATTTAAATAGTTATTCAAATTATTCAGTTCTTTCTCATAAAAATCATACAATGAATATTTTCGTTTCTGTAAGATAAAAAATCTGATAGAAAAATTTTCATTTGATATTTCTTGTTGACAGAAAGTGACCAACAAGTGGCAACAAGAGTGGGATCGTTCTAACGCCAAACTGAAAGATATTAAACAATCAGTGCTCCCTCGTAAAACCAAGTTCAAATGCCGAAGAGATGAGGTTACTATCACACGTATATGGCTGGGTCATACACGCCTTACCTACGAATATCTCTTGAAACACAGTGAAAAACCTTTATGTGAAGTATGTGCCACAAGTCTAACAGTGAAACACATTTTAATCGAGTGTACGAAATACATTAAGCAGAGACAAAAATATCAAATTCAAGAAACTTTAGCGGATATCTTCAAAGACTCTAACGATCACTTATTATTATACTTAACGGATATAAAGGATAAATCTGAAATATAACTGTATACAGTTGCTAATGATCGAAAGATAGATGCGACTCAAAAAATTTAAATAAAAAAATAAAAATAAAAAAAAATAAAAAATTTGTAATGAAATACATAAAGCACACAAAGTCGTCTTCACAAAAGGTTCAATATAAATTGAAACACAATTGGTAGACCGACAGGCGAAAAACAACTACTTTCCTAGCAAATACCACGCAGAACGTTGAATGATATTCACCTGACAATCCATACAAACTTCCATATAAATGGATATTGTTCGCAAATGTTTCTTTCTGATAAGCTCGATTATGTTTGAATTCATGTCATGTCCGCCTAACAATCCGCATACCGGTTTGAGGCTTTTTGGCCCTCATCAGTACGGAGTAGTCACCAGCCAGAGTCCGGAGGGCTCTGGCCGAAGCGAGACAAGACATATATAAAATCATCATCGAGCTTAAAACATCTTTAGGTGCGTCGGAGAAGATAACTTTTAACCGGCGACACCTAGTGACAGGAAGAAACACTCCATACAATTCTCCTACCTCGATAGGATTCTAAATAAAAGATTCCTTCTCAGTAGGAGTGGCTCAAATTGCCCGACTGGCATATTTTAATGAAAGAAAAAGCCATATAAAGGGGGATAAGATATGAAATGATATGCATAAAGCACACAAAGTCGTCTTCACAAAAGGTTCAATATAAATTGAAACACAATTGGTAGACCGACAGGCGTAAAACAACTACTTTCCTAGCAAATACCACGCAGAACGTTGAATGATATTCACCTGACAATCCATGCAAACTTCCATATGAATAGATATTGTTCGCAAATGTTTCTTTCTTTCTCGCTTCGGCCAGAGCTCTCCGGATCTCTGGCTGGTGACTACTCCGTACTGATGAGGGCCAAAAAGCCTGAACCGGTATGCGGATTGTTAGGCGGACACGACATGAATTTAAACATAATCGAGCTTATCAGAAAGGAACATTTGCAAACAATATCCATTTATATGGAAGTTTGCATGGATTGTCAGGTGAATATCATTCAACGTTCTGCATGGTATTTGCTGGGAAAGTAGTTGTTTTTCGCCTGTCGGTCTATCAATTGTGTTTACCAATTTATATCGAACCTTTTGTGAAGACGGCTATGTGTGCTTTATGCATTTCATTTCATATCTTATCCCCCTTCATATGGCTTTTTCATTCAATAAATAATCTTGTTTGAAGGTATTGAAAAATACTGGGGTTTTGTTTTGTGAAGGAAGTATTGAGAAATACTGTTTTATTTTAAAATACCCAGAACTTGGCAGTTCACTCTCTCCGGACTCCGATGCGGTAGATACGCGCGAGTATGGATCAGAGAACTCACGGGGAGTTTAGTCAGGGCAATTTTCATAATTTTCATTTTCAAAATCCCACTCGCGTTGACAACCGACACACGCATACACACCTGATGAAATTATATAGGCTTTGCCAGCTAGTGTCAATCACATATAGGATTATCGACCAACTTCATACCCGAAATTTCAAAGTGCATGACTCAGCTAAGTAAATATGAATAATGGAGTGGTGGAATGCGACTGTAATTAAATATTAATCGGAAATAGTTTGTGGCATATCAGACAAGAAAATGAAAAATAGAATTTAATTAAAAAATGTGGGCCAACCAACACTTCATTATTTATATTTACTTGGCCGAGTCATGCACATTGAAATTTCGGGTATGAAGTTGGTCGATAATCCTATAATGTGATTGACACTAACTGGCAAAACCAATATAATTTCATTAAGTGTGCATGCGTGAATGTTTTCATAGTCACATTAACCCTCATCATTTTCGCATACTAATACAGAGCTGAATTTGAAATGTGAATCGCCGGTTTCTGAATAAGGACCAACAGCACAGTTGGTAGTGCGTTCAACTAGAAATCGAGAGGTCCAAGGTTCGAATCCTGGTTGGTCCACATTTGTTAATTCAATTCTATTTTTCCTTTCCTTGTCTGATATGCCACAAACTATTTTCGATTAAGTTTATTACATATACAAAAACTTCAGAAGTGGTCGAATTTGTTTAGATGAGATACCCTAAAAGACTGTGTTGACTATGCATCTACATCCGTTGGTGAAGCTTGCCTTAATGGAAGTTTCAAACTTTTCAGTCATATTAACCCTCATCATTTTCGCATACTCATACAGAGCTGAATTTAAAATGTGAATCGCCGGTTTCCGAATAAGGACCAACAGCACAGTTAGTAGTGCGTTCAACTAGAAATCGAGAGGTCCAAGGTTCGAATCCTGGTTGGTCCACATTTGTTAATTCAATTCTATTTTTCATTTTCTTGTCTGATATGCCACAAACTATTTTCGATTAAGTTTATTACATATACAAAAACTTCAGAAGTGGTCGAATTCGTTTAGATGAGTTACCCTGGGAGACTGTTGACTATGCATCTACATCCGATGGTGAAGCTTGCCTCAATGGAATTTTCAAACTTTTCGTATTTAAAATACGTCAAAATTCGTGATTCATACTGTCATAATTCATGAACCAATATTTCAGCAATAATTATTACCAGGACATGCGAATGAAAACTGTTCTGGGATAAAATTTGTTCGAGAAATATCAGGATGGTGTTTGTTTCCCTATAACCACGCATCTATCCTGCTTCCACCCTGAATAAAGCGTTATTTCCTCTAACTTGATCTACCATAGTCGGAACACACAAAAACACTGTGTTTTCGTTCTGAATATTCACATTTCAAATTAAAATTTCACAATGAAATCATCGAAACGTTAAAGCTCTCGAGAAACACTAGAGTTCTCACGCTTTGTCGACGAATGAATCCAACATTTTAATTGGGTACAAGAATGAAGCCCCGGACTTTTTCCTCATGTATGGTAATTGCCAGCCATATATATTACAGAGCGAAAAAGTATATACCGAGGCGGTTAAGTGCAAGCCGAGGATGCATATTACGAAACGAGATGTTTGCAAACATTCAAGACCAAAAAGATACTACACGTACAAGTCGAGGTGCACCAGTAATAATTATAAGAATTAGTTGGCACCGACTCATTGATAGAAGGTTGCTACGAGGGATGCTATGTAGTGGCTAAGGGCTCTGTTACTCTCCCGACGTGGTGGATTCCCACTGCCAGTGAACTATTTTTCAAGAGTGGTTTCGGATCCCATTATAATGGGTGAAGCCCCCGTTATTTTAACTCGAACAAGTTTTCATTAAAATATAGTAGATAGGTGAAACAACTGGAAAAGTGGTGGGAAACAAACACTATTAAGCTAAGGCTATAAACAACAATATAATATATAATGAATATTATAACCAAAACCGCATAAAACCAACAACACCTAGAAGAATAAAGACAAAGTGCTAACTTTGAAAACGATAGTGACGTCACGCTTTGGAGGCTTTGGCAACCATGTTAAGGTATCGCACAGTGACAGTAATGGACGACGCGCTTGCTATCTTGTTCGGTCAATGAACTCCGTCAATTTAATCGATTGTTGAACGTTTGAACGGTTTATTTAATGAGTTTTTTGTACTTCTAACAAACTTTGATAGTTTAGTGCTCTGTGTACTGTATCATAATGCACCAACAGTGTTGCGTCCTCGGTTGCGAAGGAAATTATGGGAGCGGTACAAAAGTGTGGGTGTTTCGTTTTCCTAAAGACGAAAAACATCGCAGAAAATGACTAACTGCAATTCCCCGCGAAAATTTTGTGCCGAATAACAATTGCCGGGTGTGTGAGTGCCACTTCGAAAAGAAATATTTTATTTACAAAATTTCCCAAATTTTATTGTAATAAAGGAAGGACAAAATAGTTTTTCAATATTGTTCAACAAAGAAATGAAACACTTATTGAGAGAAAAAGTGAGTTATATGAGATTGCGGTCATTGTCTAATTTTTATTTTTTCTTTCTTTCTTTATTTATTCATTCATTTATTCATTTATTTATGTATTTATGTATTTATGTATTTATGTATTTATGTATTTATGTATTTATGTATTTATGTATTTATGTATTTATGTATTTATGTATTTATGTATTTATGTATTTATGTATTTATGTATTTATGTATTTATGCATTTATGCATTTATGATTTATGCATTATGATTTCATGCATTTATGTATTTATGCATTTCATGCATTTCATGCATTTATGCATTTATGCATTTATGCATTTATGCATTCATGATCCATGATCCATGCATCCATGTCATTTCATGTATTTATGCATTTATGCATTTATGCATTTCATGCATTAGCATTTATGATTTATGATTCATGCATCCATGTATCCATGTATTCATGTATTCATGTATCCATAGATCCATGTATCCATGATCCATGTATCCATGTATCCATGTATCCATGCATCTCATGATCATGCATTCATGCATGTATCATCATAGACTCCATGATCATGATCTATGCATTCATATTACGATTATGCATTATGCATTCCATGCATTTATGCATTTAAAGTACCATGCATTCATGACTCCATGATCCATGCACTCCATGCATTATGCATTCATGCATTATGCATTATGCATTATGATATGCATTTATGCATTCCATGCATTATGCATTTATGCATTTATGCATTTATGCATTTATGCATTTTGCATTTATGCATTTATGCATTTATGCATAGCTTATGCATTTATGCATTTATGATTTATGCATCATTATTTGCTTATTCATTTATTTATTAATTATTCATCCATTTATCCATTTATTTTCATTTATTCCATCTTATTTATCCATTCCATTCATTTATTTTATCTATTTCCATTTCATTTATTATTTATTCCATTCCATTTATATATTTACTTATTTATTTATTTTCCATTTATATTTACATTTCCATTTCCATTTATTTATTTATTTATTTTCCATTTATTTCATTTATTTATTTCATTTATTTATTATTTTATTTATTTATTTATTCATTAATTCATTAATTCATTAATTCATTAATTCATTAATTCATTAATTCATTAATTCATTAATTCATTAATTCATTAATTCATTAATTCATTAATTCATTAATTAATTAATTCATTAATTCATTAATTCATTAATTCATTAATTCATCAATTCATTAATTCATTAATTCATTAATTCATTAATTCATTAATTCATTAATTCATTAATTCATTAATTCATTAATTCATTAATTCATTAATTCATTAATTCATTAATTCATTAATTCATTAATTCATCAATTAACAATTCATCAATTCATTAATTCATTGATTCATTAATTCATTTATTCATTAATTCATTATTTCATTAATTCATTAATTCATTAATTCATTAATTCATTAATTCATTAATCCATTAATTCATCAATTCATTAATTCAGTAATTCATTAATTCATTAATTCATTAATTCATTGATTCATAATTATTCATTAATTCATTAATTCATCAATTCATTAATTCATATCAATTCATTCATCAATTCATTAATTCATCAATTCATTAATTCATTAATTCATTAATTCATCAATTCATTAATTCATCAATTCATCAATTCATCAATTCATTAATTCATTCAATCATCCATCCAGTAATTCATTCATTCATTCATTCATTCATTCATTCATTCATTCATTCATTCATTCATTCATTCATTCATTCATTCATTCATTCATTCATTCATTCATTCATTCATTCATTCATTCATTCATTCATTCATTCATTCATTCATTCATTCATTCATTCATTCATTCATTCATTCATTCATTCATTCATTCATTCATTCATTCATTCATTCATTCATTCATTCATTCATTCATTCATTCATTCATTCATTCATTCATTCATTCATTTTCATTCATTCATTCATTCATTCATTCATTCATTCATTCATTCATTCATTCATTCATTCATTCATTCATTCATTCATTCATTCATTCATTCATTCATTCATTCATTCATTCATTCATTCATTCATTCATTCATTCATTCATTCATTCATTCATTCATTCATTCATTCATTCATTCATTCATTCATTCATTCATTCATTCATTCATTCATTCATTCATTCATTCACTCATTCATTCATTCATTCATTCATTCATTCATTCATTCATTCACTCATTCACTCATTCACTCATTCATTCATTCATTCATTCATTCATTCATTCATTCATTTAATTACTTATTTATATATTCATTTATTTATTCATTCAGATTTGGGATACATACAAGTATAAAACCCAAAACAGTATCCACTGATACATATACATATCTCATAGTTTACAAAAAATACCTAAATTGTAGATATTCTTAAAGTATATAAGACTGATATAGATTACATAGAGGAAATTTGTTTGGTGCTGGTTTTAAATTGAGACAAAGACATACAGGAAATATCTGTCTCCGAGCAATATTTATTGAAGCTATCGCTAAGCCTAGGAATAGGGGCGTCTTAACCCAAGTTGGTGTGTTTAAGACTAACATTGAGAAATTGCCTATTTCTTGTGTTTCTGGATGATACGTGGATAGATACTGAGGAGGCATCATAATAATTCTTAAGGATTTTGAACATAACTTTCTAATAGTATAATGTTGAATTTTAATCTTGCTGAATGTAAATTTACAACGTTGTGAACGCCATTTACTCTGAAGTTTGAAAATATTATAAATCTAATTTGGATTCACTCGAGTCTAATTTTATAGAGGTTATAGCGAGGACTCCAATGAGGCCGGCAAATCTCAATCTACTATGTACATAAGCAAAATAAAATGAAAAGTTTGAGAAAAGATATTAAGAATTTCATTAAGTCGGAAGAAAAGAAATATATAAAAAAGGATGAAACAGATTCAACTGAAAAAATATATAATTTTTGGAACTACGTCAATAATAAGATAGTATAAACGAGGGAAAACTTATGCTCAACGGTTCGATGATCGATGAAACAAAAGCAGCCGATGCACTTGCGAACTTTTTTCTTTGGTACTCGACATAACAAAAGCTACCTAAAACCTTGACTCCATTGACTGTGACAATGCATTCAACGATAGTTTTTCGTTAAATTCAGTTAGTGAATTGAACTATGTTGACGCGAAAAAAAAAATGAAACCCAAGGAATAGCCCTTTGTTATTAAAGCTTGTAGTGATTCGTTGAGGCAACCACTGATGCATATTGTATTTCCAACTCATTGGAGTAAATTTGAATTTGGCTCTAATATATGGTTCTGCAAATATCAATCAATACAATTTCAATTAGAAAAAATTCAGAATATATTTTTACGATATCTTCATTTCAGAAAATACAATGTACGACAACGCTTTCAACGATTTGAGGAACGATTTCAAAATACTGCCATCGGAAAATAGGCGAAAGGTTGGCTCACTAATATTTTTATTCAAATTACCTAATAACAAAATACATTTACCCTGTTTATTATCGATGATAAGGTTCAATGTTCCACCCAGGCGAACTCGTTTTACAACTATGTTTACCATACCACTATCATGCTCCTCTTGTAGGAATGCTTCGTCTTGCCAATGAATTAATAGCCCGGTAAAGTTAGCCCGAAAAATAAGGGTACCTTTGCATAAATTCCCAAGGAGCTAAAAACTTACATGAACGTTGGGGATAACATTATATCAAAATTATGGAAAGTCCCCATCGATCCCATGTGTGCAAAAAAAATAAGCAAGGTCGAAGTACGCAAAAGTGGTTTTTTATATTTTTTAGCGAAACGGTTAGTTTTATGCCCCTACACTTTTTTCGTAAGATTCACCATTTCTGAGAAAAAGCGATTCTAAAATTTACTAAAGTTGTATTCCTCATAATATTCATGACTACGCCTGAGAGACTAATACATTAATATTGAATAATAATTCTGAGAATATGAACTGAAAAGAAACCCAGTCCCTCATTTTATGTGGACTTGAGCAACATATGTCTGCTGTTCAATTGTCTACCTGGCAGTGCCCGTCTACATGCTCTTTCTTCTATGGTCCCAATGAAATACCGTTAGTCTAGAACGTTCCCTCGTAGTGAAAAACGTGGTTATTGCTAACATTCTTTACTAATGTTTGTGCTGTATTCAGTTTTTAAAATATGTCGCAATTTTGCTTCATTTGTAATAAACCTTTGCCTGCAAGTGAAATTGTTACTACTGATCGTGGCATGAATACGTTGATTGACGTAAGTGTTGAACAAGGTGATGAATTTACTGACTACCTAAAAGACAATCAGTGACAATTCATGTGCAGGGTCGTAAAAACTAAATTCGGAAGAGTACTATTGCTGGAACAATCCAGTACATCCAAAATGAGTCCTTCTCGTACTAGAGCACGCGTAAGTAAATCAGCTTTTTATCTTAAAAATTGTTGCTTCTTTTGCGGCGATGAATTAAATGAAGAATATGAAAAGAACCGAGCACTTACATTTTGGCGTAGAATTTGTAAAGTTACTACACTTTCATTCAAAGAATCTGTTCTGATGACACAGCAAAAACTGTTGTTGCTCGCATCGGGTTTGAACATGATTTAGTTGCTGCTGACGCTAGGTATCATAATGATTATTATGTTTCCTTTTTAAAACCGACCACTGGGAGTGATGCCGGTCGTCTTGAGATGAAGCATTATTGCCTGGAAGAAATATTACATATATGAAAATAGTATGACTCTCAGTTTACATTGGAAGAATAAAAATGTTTGTAAAAATTCAAATGTAGATAACAGAACTATTAAACTACGATTAAAGTTGAATTATGGTGATAAAGTTATTATCACTGAAAAACCGGGGCACTTAACATTTATATGTTTCATTGATATCATCATGATATTCTAAATCAAGCTTGAAGTGAAAAAAAAAATTAATGACAAAGAAGAGTGAATTAAGATCCTGGAAGCTGCGGCAGCAATCCTTCGGG
Source organism: Gonioctena quinquepunctata (assembly GCA_018342105.1). Lineage (NCBI taxonomy): Eukaryota > Metazoa > Arthropoda > Insecta > Coleoptera > Chrysomelidae > Gonioctena > Gonioctena quinquepunctata. The sequence goes on from JAFIRS010000825.1 coordinate 45,279, forward strand.
AAGATATTCAATCGGTAGTTATCGATAATTCTCATTACCCCCACCAGGTGGTATATTTGGAGATATAGACAGCCATATTCTAGAGTCACTGACTTATTTTTTAAAACAAATTAAAAAAAAAAGGTTCAATTTAGAACATTCAAAATTACTATGTACAAACATTAGTCATAGTATTATGACTGCTGTTCGGCCTCGGTCTTTCAAGTCCAAGCTACAGCAACTCAGGAAGAAGAAGAAGGAGAAGAAGGAGGTGGAAGAAGAGAAGAAGAAGTTGAATAAGAAGACCTGACATTCCATGAACCTTTATAAAATAGACCGTGGAGTAGACCTACCGGGGAAACTTCACTACTTCATAAACGTGTACATATTATGGAGAATACAACTTCAGTAAATTTTAGAATCTCTTTTTCTCAGAAATGGTGAATCTTGGGAAAAAGAGGGTGGAGGCAATTTTTGTAGATAATTTTTGTCTGACCTATTTTGATCATATAACTAACCGTTTCGCAAAAAAATCGAAAAAACCCATTTTTGGAATTACTATGTACAAACATTAGTCATAGTATTATGACTGCTGTTCGGCCTCGGTCTTTCAAGTCCAAGCTACAGCAACTCAGGAAGAAGAAGAAGGAGGTGGAAGAAGAGAAGAAGAAGTTGAATAAGAAGACCTGACATTCCATGAACCTTTATAAAATAGACCGTGGAGTAGACCTACCGGGGAAACTTCACTACTTCATAAACGTGTACATATTATGGAGAATACAACTTCAGTAAATTTTAGAATCTCTTTTTCTCAGAAATGGTGAATCTTGGGAAAAAGAGGGTGGAGGCAATTTTTGTAGATAATTTTTGTCTGACCTATTTTGATCATATAACTAACCGTTTCGCAAAAAAATCCAAAAAACCCATTTTTGGAACTTTGACCTTGCATACAATTTTTTGCACACATGGGATCGGAAGGAACTATTCACAATTTTATTATAATGGTGTCCCTAACGTTCATGTGAATTTTCCGCTTCTTAGGAATTTATGCATATTTATATATATATATATATATATATATATATACATATATATTTATATATATATATATATATATATATATATATATATATATATATATATATATATATATATACTTAAGAGGGATTTCTTGGGTTATGGTTCCTCAGACAAATTATAAAAACTCATTTAAAATTTATTGTTTACATTTTTCAGAATATTGCCTGATGCTTCATCAGATGTCTACAACACATATTCCGTTATAGATGGTTTATTGTTTAGCACTTTGTGCTGTTGGAGGTGTTATTTTTCGTTTTTTCCATTTAGTCAGCAATAACAAAGTATCGAAACAAAATTGGTATCTTTTGTTCTTTGAGTTTATCGTATGGTTTGGAGTGAACTTAAATTGACTCCAAACCATACGATAAACTCAAAGAACAAAAGATACCAATTTTGTTTCGAGACTTTGTTATTGCTGACTAGAATGGAAAAAACGAAAAAAAACACCTCCAACAGCACAATGTGCTAAACAATAAACCATTTAAAACGGAATATGTGTTGTAAAACTGATAACCGGGGTCCAGGCGAAACGTTATTTGAAAAAATTTTAAACAATAAATTTTAAATAAGTTTTTATAATTTGTCTGAAGAACCATAACCCAAGAAATCCCTCTTAAGTATAAAATAAATGGTTCAAGAAATATACTACTGATATATATATATATATATATATATAAATATACCTGTTTGGATGAAATAAATGAATAAATGAATGGACGAACGAACGAGCGAACGAACGAATAAATGAATGATTGAATAAATACATATTTGAATAAAAAAGACGAGTGTGCTTTAGGCCACACGACTGAATTAAAATTTCTTTAGCTCCATCTATATGTATGTATATACATATTTATATGTTTATATATGTATATATGTATAATATATACATATATTAATTTTATAATAACCTATAATTTTATCATTTTAGTTTGGTAAATTCAGTAAATTATTATTAGAGTCATGAATGATTATAAAAATAAAATAAAAAATAATTGACCTGACTCCAAAAATTTGTCTCGGTTTTTGTACATGATCTATAGTGGGATTTTCATCCTCAACTTCCATTTGATTATTGTCATGTTCAATCACGATGTCACCAATTATTTGTAATGGTGAACCTCCACAATTAATAAGTATTTTATTATTTACGTATTAGTTAAATTTTATGTTATCCTATTTGAAAAATTTGCTGAAGTGAATTGTAGAGGCCGAAGTACGGAAGAGAGAGAGACAAGAAAAAGACAGAGAATCAAACGCGCCCAATGTCGAGAGTAGAATGCCGCGTATTAGTAGAGGGAGAAAAAAGACAAGGAAAAAGGAACGCTGCATATGACGCTACGACGCCAGCAACTAGTATGAGATACGCACTCACCTTTGTCGAGATCGTTCGCCTCGCCCGATCACACTTTTCGTAACGCTCTCGTCACGCATTCACCAGCTTACTCCCCAAGTCAAGCGTGCGTAAAGAAATTTTACTTCAATAAATATAAATTATTTGTGAAGTAACCAAAAGAGCTTTGAAACAAATTTTCATGCAAACTATGGAGTCCATATTTGAAATGAATGAGATATGAGGGATCCCAGTAAAGAACGCATGAAAAATATAAATGAAATGTCAAACACAGGATAATTAAAAAAGTTTGGATATATTTTCTAGTCACTGCAATGTCGAATCATCCTGTAGAAGATCCTCAGAGTTTTTTCTGAAAATATGTGGATCTCGTCATCACCAGAATGTCGAAATTCCACTAACCCTTGAATCAATAATTACAGTCGACGCTTTTTATTGCATATCGTACACTTCATTATTCGCGAAGACGCCTGTTTCATCTGGTCCTCGCTTGATTACGTCCAGGAAGTAATAACAATCTCACCACGTTGGCTGTAACACAAAGCCTCAACTAATTAATACAGATGAGTTCCGACATCACCATTTTGCTGAATAATTTTAGAGGCAATCGCTGAAGTAGGTCAGCTGGATACAGGACGAACAGTGTTCATTTCTATGTCTTTACCAGTTTTTGTATCTGTGATTAAAATAGTTTGCTAACTTAATTGACTCTTTCAAAGTTCTCAAGATATTCCTAATTCATATCGATAAGGGTAAGGCCCAGATCTACGCTGAGCAGAATGAAGGATCAAAAGTGAAGTCAATCGTCACAGTTCAAGATATAAAATGACAAAACAAACTTCCTGAGGTGGAAAAAGAGATCCAGCTGCCACTCCACATTCAACAGCAGAGGACTTCCAAAAAAAAAGGCGAAGACTGGGAGATACATGCATTCTTTGGCAAGAGCATTCACCTTTTTCAATGTTGATTATCTTATTGTAACAAAACTTTTTAACAAAAATGAAACCGACTGAAAAGCATAAATTAAAATAAACTTTTTTAGTCTTGATATTAACTGAGCTCATAAACGAATGTGAGTAACTAATAACTTATTATTAAGACTAAAAAGGTTTATTTTATTTTTTGCTTATCACTTTCTTTTTTCGTCGGTTTAATTTTTTGTTAAAAAGTTTAAATTTTTGATGTGGCTTAAATCCACTAATACCTACTCACTCAATTGACTCCAAGTATTCATTATGTTGTAGTGTCATCAGAACTACATATGTGTGCCAAGTTTCAACAGAATCGGTTCACAGATGAAAAATCAACCTTCCCCTATTTTTCTACCCTTGGGGGTAGATTATTCCTTTCCAAATTCAAATATGACCAACTTTGAAGTATCCTCTGGGTTACCCACTAAAAACTCCACCCAGTAGGTCAAAGCCTCCGACGAGCCTACTGGATAGAGTTTTTAGAGGGTAACCCAGAGGAAAGGGGACATAGGGACCCGGAAACAGAGTGCGAGTCCCACACAAATACAAAAAACAAACAAAAAACAGAAACAGAGATTACAAAAGCATAACACGTTTATAAATACAAACTAGATGTGTGGAAGACAAATAATCAAACAAAAATAAAAACCACTAATAAAAGTACTCAGACAAAGAGTAAAAACATTTATCTATTAAAAATTCCTTTAATGTTTTTCTGAACTTAGTCACTTTATCAATACTTTTAATTTCACTAGGTGAATTATTGAAAATACGCAACCCCTTATAGCTGATAGACATTTTTACAAATGGTACATTGAAATCCTTATTTTTCTGGTATTCATCGAGTGAATATCTTTGTTTAGTTTGAATTTATCTTTATTTCGAAATATGTGTAAACACGTTGAAAAGGGAAACATTCTCAATTGAATATTGATAGAAAGATTTTTCTGTGAATTGAAAAATCACCGATAAAAATGAAGTAATTTTTTGTGAATGTCGAACAGAAAACAACTACTACCCCGGCTAAAGCCACGCTGGACATTGAACTACATCTGATAGATATTCTGAAAAGTCCCTAACTCAAAAGAAAAAATCAGAAATAGAAAATTTGCATTTTCATTCAGATAGTTATTTGATTTTCTATTCCAGCCTTAATTAAGAACTCATGGAGATGAATGAGGCAAAGAAGAATGTTTTCCAAAAGAGAGTACTCACCAGGAATCATTCGTAACATTGACGCAAGAGAGACATCGCATTCATTAGGTCTTCAATACATTTTTGTCGACAAAAATCTATTTCACGCTTCCACGATCATCAGGATAACCGGAAGAAATGGGAAACACATTTTCAAGAAGCAATCTCACTTTGCAAAGATGGAAAAAGTTTGAATCCTTTCTTTTGGAGAGACACTTTGAAATTAGTATTTTCTGACATTGAAACCTGTCATGGGGTATGATAGATTGATTTGTTGAAAATATGAACAGGATGTTCATAAAATCAGATGTTGAATCATCTGCGACTGAAAGATAAACTTTAATCACTAGCTTCCATCGTCAAGATAACCTCTTGTGGGGTATTCATGTTGAAAAGAGAAACGTTCTCAATTGAATATTGATAGAAAGATTTTTCTGTGAATTAAAAAATCACCGATAAAAATGAAGTTATTTTTTGTGAATGTCTAACAGAAAACAACTACCTCCTCGGCTAAAGCCACGCTGAACATTGAACTACATCTGATAGATATTCTGAAAAGTCCCTAACACGAAAGAAAAAATCTGAAATTGAAAATTTGCATTTTTATTCAGATAGTTATTTGATTTTCTATTCCAGCCTTAATTAAGAACTCATAAAGATGAATGAGGCAAAGAAGAATGTTTTCCAAAAGAGAGTACTTACCAGAAATCATTCGTAACATTGACGCAAGAGATACATCGCATTCACTAGGTCTTCAATACATTTTTGTCGACGAAAATCTATTTCACGCTTCCACGATCATCAGGAAGACCGGAAGGAATGGGAAACACATTTTCAAGAAGCAATCTCACTTTGCAAAGATGGAAAAAGTTTGAATCATTTCTTTTGGAGAGACACTTTGTTAAAAATATGAACAGGATGTTCATAAAATCAGATGTGGAATCATCTGCGACTGAAAGATAAACTTTAGTCACTATCTTCCATCGTCAAGATAACCTCTTGTGGGGTATTCATGTTGAAAAGGGAAACATTCTCAATTGAATATTGATAGAAATATTTTTCTGTGAATTGAAAAATCACCGATAAAAATGAAGTTATTTTTTGTGAATGTCCAACAGAAAACAACTACTTCTCCGGCTAAAGATTTTTTCTTTTGAGTTAGGGACTTTTCAGAATATCTATCAGATGTAGTTCAATGTCCAGCATGGCTTTAGCCGGGGAAGTAGTTGTTTTCTGTTAGACATTCACAAAAAATTACTTCATTTTTATCGGTGATTTTTCAATTCACAAAAAAATCTTTCTATCAATATTCAATTGAGTACGATTCCCTTTTCAACATGAATACACCACAAGAGGTTATCTTGAATGGAAATATGACTAAATTTATCTTTCAGTCGCAGATGATTACACATCTGATTTTATGAACATCCTGTTCATATTTTCAACAAATCAATGTGTAAACATATTTCTAAAATATATAATGAGGTCAGCGTTAGAATTTGAATTTCTACAAAAAGTGATCTACAGGAATGTGCACATTCCAAACCAACGATACATCGGATGATGCGTGTTTTGGGAAATTAATACATCCCAGCTAGGGTGGAATTGCCCCTAAAACAAATACCAGATCTAAAGCAGGAGTCTGCTTGTGCATGATATGAATTTATTAGCTGTATTTTGGTTAGAACACTTTTAATTTTTTTTAATGAAAAATGTATTAGTATTAGATAGTGCGTTTTCCACGTAACAGTTGGATCAACTTTGATTCCTAGAAAACCTCTACACTATCTCGAATCGTGCAGATAATGACCGATATATTCAGTGGTGTATATACTTTTTGTCGGATACGAAATGTAGCTATGTCATTAAACCACTTACATGTGTTTTCTAAAATATTTGTAATGTCGGTACTGATGTCTGTTGATGATGGTTTGGAGATGATTAAAGATAAATCATCAGCATACTCTGTCAAGAATTGACCATTCAGAAATGAATCAAGATTATTTACATATAATACAAAAAGACAAGGTCCCAACACCGAGCCTTGTGGCACACCAGATTCTACCAAAGAATAGTCTGAATTATATTTTCTAATTTTGGTTTGGTCTATGTGCTGCACTTGAACATATTGTTTCCTATACTTCAAAAAAGATGATATCCAACTTAAAGGCTGCCCTCTTATTCCGGAATCATATAGCTCTGATATTAAGATACCGTGGTCAACGCAGTCATTTGATAATTTCACTATAAAAAGAGTGAATCGCCGTACCAATGATGCCGAAATCTATGTTGCTTTTCTGTAAATATTTCGAATGTTTCTAGAAAATTTCCAAGACGTCATAGAAAAGCATACTCAAAAATTTTTTAAAGTGAGGGAGGGGCAGTCACTGGTCTACAGTTTTCCATTTCCATTTTTCAACATTTGATTGGAGGTGGATCCATCCCTGGAATAACTTGATTTTTTAAGTTATGGTGATAGTTATAATTTGCTTCCATCGATTTGTTCTACCAACATGTCATTTTCCAGTTTGAAAAAGGAATAAACAATTCCGATACGTTGGCAAAAAAAAATTGTTTCACTTCCCAGTCCCTCTTTCCTTTGGCCCAGGGACGATAATTTCCTTAACCGAAGATTGAAATATGTATCCACGGTCACCGTATATAATTTTTTGAGCAAATTTAAACTTTCTCTTCAGCATTTTGTTGGAAAAACGAAATTTGAGAATGTGAAAGAACTATTGGATGTGAACATTACAAATAATCAATTCATAAGGTACAAAATAATTTTTCAATCATATTTTGTGCATCATTAACACAAGATGTTGAATGTCAGCAATTTTCTTCAAATGTAAAAAACATTTCTCATTCTCCGTTTTTGCATTCCACAAACAATAGTTTGAAATTTCCTAAATATATATATATATCATTTATTAGAATGAAGATTATAATGTAAAATAAAATTTTTGAATAAATATCAGTTTTGAATAAAATTTCAAAAAATTAATAAAAATTTTAAAAAAGATAATTCAAATTAATCAAATTTCTATGTCCAGGTTCACTTTAGCCTAAGCTAGACTGTGTTCCAAGACACAAAGTGGTATTTGATCTTTTTGAAATATATTAAACTAATGTAATAAAAATTAAATTAAAATAATATAAAGTTACTAAAGGTAATTTGAAGTATGTGAGAGAAATTTATATAAATGTAACAATAAGGGACTGATAAATTAGTAAACTACACATTTATAAATACATATACATTTCACTCACGAATGTAGAGTAAAAAATGTACACACACAATAATAATAATAATATTTATAGTATTTATAGCTGGATTGAGTGTTTCTAACATAATGAAAAATTAAGACTTTCTGAAATACTACAGACTAATAAAAATACTAGTTTGTTAATAAATGAATATTGTAGTTAGAATATATAAGTATAGAATTTGGACTTATATTAATAGCAATGGTGATTGATTAGCAGATTTCAGATTGGATTGTTTATTCATGTATCAGTTCTGTTATTGGTGTGTTCATAATAGTATTTTGACTGTTAATGTAAGTAGCCAATTTGTTACTTTGTTTTTGAATTTTTTTTTGTTAATTTTTTTTTTAAACTTATTGGTAGATAATTGTATAATTTCTGTCCCACGTGTAGGAAACTTCGCTGTCCAATGGACTTCTGAGACTTAGGGAGCACTATATTGGCATTTTCTCGAAATCTTGTTGAATAAATGTGAGTTTTATTCATATCTATTAAATTATATTTGACTACATTGAGTATTGAGGTTTTGTAGAATATATTTCTAATATTCAATAATTTAGAATTCTGGAAAAGCAGAACCGATGTAAACTGGCTATTGAGTTTATACATTATTTTGATTATTTTCTTCTGTGCTATTTCTAGAGGTTTTATAATGTTAGAGTATGCACCACCCCATCCGGTTATGCCATAGTTCAGGAGTGATTGGACCAAACTGAAATACATGCATTTCAGATTTCTTTCATCTAGTATGAATGTCATTTGTTTGAATAGGTACATTAATGATCTTATTTTTTTGGTTAAGTTCTGAATTTGAAGATCCTATTTTAGGTTATTATCAATAATTATCCCTAGGTATTTTGTGTTGGTTGTTGTTTGAATATTATACGTATTATTTCTCAAAGGTCTAATTGTTCAGTATTTGGGAGACCATTTTTATAATTTGAAAAAGGTAGATATACAGTTTTATCCATATTAATCGTCAGAAGATTGTCATCGAACCATTTTATTATTTTTCCTAAATCGTTTTTTAATTTGGTTTCTACTTCTTCCCAAGAGTTTCCATCCATAAGAAGTACGGTGTCATCAGCGTATGAAATTATTGTTCCTTGACAATTCAAATATAGCAGTTCATTTAAATAAATTATAAATAATATGCGTCCTAATACTGTTCCTTGTGGTATTCCATAAGTTATCTCTCTTTGGCTACTCATTGTGTTATTGATCTTTACTAATTGTTTACTTTTTTTTAGGTAGCTTTGGAAGAGTGAGAGCGCTTGGCCACGAATACCTATGTCGTTTAGTTTGGATAACAGCTTGTTGTGACTTATGGTATCGAAGGCTTTTGCCAGGTCGATGAATATTCCTGCGCATAGCCTGCTTTTATCTGAGTTTGAGTAAATTTTATCCACAAGTAGAGCAATTGCGTCATTGGTAGATATTCAGGTTTTAAATCCAAATTGTAATTTAGATAACGCTTTCGTGTTTTCTGAGAAGTTTACCAACCGTTCTTTCAGGGCCTTCTCAAAGATTTTACTCAGAATGGATAAGATACTAATGTAATTTTTTGGGTCAGTTCGATTTCCATGTTTGAAGATTGGTTTTATTAGTTATTTTGAACTGGTTGGACATTTTCCTTCACTAAACATAAGTTAATTAAACAATTTTGCAATAAAGTTGCTTATTTCTTTTAGGGCTAAGGTTGTGATGTTGTCAAAGCCTGGTGACGAATTGTTTTTCAAAGAATGAATAATATTTTTTTATTTCAGTTTGCGTAACGGGCTGTAGAAATTCAATGTAGTTCGGGTTTTATTTTTAGTATGTACTGTATATATATATATATATATATATATATATATATATATATTAGGGTGTGCCAAAAAACGACGATATTTTTTTTTTGGCTCTCAGTCCAAAATATCTTAGAAGATGTCCCAACAAAGCTCCTGTTGAAAGCGGAGCTCAAAATTCCAATTCTAAGAGGTCCTCCATCGAACTTCCGTTTGAATAACATGGGAAACATGATTTTTTATTAGTTTTTTGTCCTGCAAACAGTGATGAAATTATTTAAAAAAAAAACGAATGAATGGACCTTGTTTATTATTAAATTTGGTACAAAAAATTCTATTGAGTCGAATTTCTATTTTCAATATTTGATTATTTATATAGCTTTAAAATTTAAATTTCCGGTTTTTTGCATTTTTTAGCAAAAAGTAAAAGTTGCAGTCAATTTTTTCATATCATCAATATCAACAAAGTTACTGGCTCATGTATATTTATTTTTTAAAATTTTTGCTTTTACGAACTGAAATATCAATAATTAAACAAAAAATTTGGTGCAAACGAATGAATGGACCTTGTTTATTATTAAATTTAATACAAAAAAAAAGTGTATAAAATTTCATGAGAAGACAAAACATTTAAAAAAAAATTGAAGTGAGTAGAAAATATCTGAAATACCTGCTATCAGCTTCAATGGCGTCTGAATTTGATTCTGAACTCCCCACTTGAACAATGTTCAAGCCATTTTCCAGGTCAACAGATTGTTGAAATTGTTAACAACTGACTGCCTTTACGGATTTCTCGGCTATCACTTAAACATTTTTTTTGGGGGAGAACTTAAGTTTTGCAAAGCATTTTGCGGAGCAATATCAAATAAGCAATCGAGAGAATCACTGAAATTCTTCTCAACTAATTTTTGTGCAGGAGATTTTTTTCTAGCTTTGTGAACTTGCGTTTTTTGCCAGTCTGTACAATTTTTCGATTCTCACAATGAAGTGATGTGAATTGTTTACAGGGAGCAAAAATGTATGCCATACTTTAACAACTTCACAAAGAACCAATTTGGAAATCCAAGCTTTTTTGTTCGACGTAGATAAAACATCGAGCTTCACAGGTAATTTTGAACTATTTAAATTTTTTGACTCAAAACCAACTAAATTTATGTAGTTCCGTTGGTTTGTTTTTTCAGACATTGTTTTTTTCTATCAAAAAGATACACGCGTTGCTGTTGTTGCAATAACTAGCTAAAAACTAACCTAAAAACCGAACCAATTAAATCAAAAGACAATAGAATCTACTATTTGAATCAATCAAGCGGTAAGTGATCAATGGCGCGGAAATCGATAAATGTACAGAGGGCGCTTAAAGCAAGTTCTCAAAAAAAAATTAAATTCAAATCTTCAATAGTCCAATAAGCTTAATTTTATTAAAAAAATTTAATCACAACAAATCATTTTCAGAATATTGAAATAGTGAATAAAATATCAATTGAAGTGTAAAAATATAAATATTTTCACATTTTAAGCTAATATTGAAAATTATTGAACTAAAAATAATAGTTTAAAAAAACTAAAAAACACGCTTTTATAGCAAACCAGACTAAAAAAATAGAAAAAAAAAATTTTTATTTTATTTTGAAAAAAGCGTGGGGTGCATGGTATCGCCTCGGTGTGTAATGTACTTTATAATTGTTGATACCATGCACCCCACGCTTTTTTCAAAATAAAATAAATTTTTTCTTATTTTCTATTTTTTTAGTCTGGTTTTCTATAAAAGCGTGTTTTTTAGTTTTTTTATCCTATTATTTATTTCCTACTTTTTAGTGTGGTTTATTTATAAAAGCGTGTTTTTTTTTAACTATTATTTTTATTATTTTTTCGCAAATAAAAAATGGAATAATCTTATCAAATTAGGTAATCATAATCTCCGACCCCAAAAACCCCCACATACCAATGTTGAATAGAATCAGACCATAATCACAAAACTCGGCCGCCATTTAAAGCCGCCATCTTGAATTTTTCAATTTTTACAAAAGAATCATAATATTCGACCCCAAAAAACCCCCACATACCAATTTTGAATAGAATCAGACCATAATCACAAAACTCGGCCCCATTTACCATCTTGAATTTTCCAATTTTCACAAAAAAATATAATATTCGACCCCAAAAACCCCCACATACCAATTTTGAATAAAATCAGACCATAATCACAAAACTCGGCCGCCATTTTAAAGCCGCCATCTTGAATTTTCCATTTTCACAAAAGAATCATAATATTCGACCCTAAAAACCCCTACATACCAATATTGAATAGAATCAGACCATAATCACAAAACTCGGTCGCCATTTTAAAGCCGCCATCTTGAATTTTCCAATTTTTACAAAAAAATTATAATATTCGACCTCAAAAACCCCCCCATACCAATTTTGAATAGAATCAGACCATAATCACAAAACTCGTCCACCATTTTGGAGCCGCCATCTTGAATTTTTCAATTTTGACAGAAGAATCATAATCTCCGACCACGAAAAACCTCAGATACCAAATTTGAAGCGAATCGGACCATAATCACAAAACTCTGCCGCCATTTTGAAGCCGCCATCTTGAATTTTCCAATTTTCACAAAAGAATCATGATATTTGACCCTAAATCCCCACATACCAATTTTGAATAGAATCAGACCATAATCACAGAACTCGTCCACCATTTTGAGCCGCATTTCGAATTTTCGATTTTGAAAAAGGATCATAATCTCCGACCACAAAACCCTAGGATACCAATTTGAAGCGAATCGACCATAATCACAAAACTCGTACGCCATATTGGAGCCGCCATTTTGTTTTTTCTTCACACAAAAATTTCTTAATGCATTGTCATTGGAATAATGTACACCTGCCAAATTTCAAATCATTCGGACGTCTGGAAGTGGGTCAAAATCGCGCCCAAAGGAGTCGGTTACAAACAAACAAACAAACAAACATACAAGTGAAGCTAATATAAAGCGTGTAAAATAACTGCAATTATATTGTGAATTGTATTTGCTTTTGATATCTTAATGATATTTCATGTCCTTTATCAATATATTTTATGAAATAGTTGAGAAATCATAAAAATATGACTGACTCAGTCTGTACATTTTATGGTTTGATACTACGAAATATCTTACTCACCTAATTTTGTTGCAAGTTTGATGTGTTAACAAATTTGCACCAAATTTTTTGTTTAATTATCGATATTTCAGTTCGTACAAGCAAAAATTTGAAAAAATTAATATACATGAGCCTGTAACTTTGTTGTTATTGATGATATGAAAAAATTTACTGGAACTTTTACTTTTTGCTAAAAAATGCAAAAAACCGGAAATTTAAATTTTAAAGCTATATAACAAATCAAATATTGAAGATAGAAATTCGACTCAATAGAATTTTTTGTACCAAATTTAATAATAAACAAGGTCCATTCATTCGTTTTTTTTTAAATAATTTCATCACAGTTTGCAGGACAAAAAACTAATAAAAAATCATGTTTCCCATGTTATTTAAACGGAAAAAGTTTAAGATCGATGGAGGACCTCTTAGAATTGGAATTTTGAGCTCCGCTTTCAACAGGAGCTTTGTTGGGACATCTAAGATATTTTGGACTGAGATAAAAAAAAAAAAATATTTTTTTTTTTGGCACACCCTAATATATATATATATATATATATATATATATATATATATATATATATATATATATATATAATATATATATATATATATATATATATATATATATATATATATATTTTCGAGCAAAGAAAATTGATTCCACGGTTTTCCAGCTCGTATAGCTTTAACTAGCAGGCGGGCAATCAGAATTTTTCAAAAGTTTTCAAAAAATAACGTCATCTGGGCGAATCTTTAAACTTTTTTATCTTCAACTAAGGTTTTTTTACGAGTTTGAGAGTGGAATACACCCGGTACACTACTGAACAATATTGGAACTCAAAAGGATGACGAAATGAACGACAATCAAGTGTGACTGTTTCGATTTCTATTACATTACTGAATAAAGCAACACAACTTCAAAATCGATTTAATAAACATTGTCTGTCCCGCCTAATTTCGAAAACTCACCTGAGGAGGGATCCACTCAATTTCCCCCAGAGCCACCCACGATTGAGCGTGAACCACCGCCCACAGTCCGGGAGCGCCATCTGGTAGATGTTCTACAGCGTAAAGAGAAGCAGCTAGAATTTGTGTTTCAGAAGCGACATCTAGTTGAAGAACGTGCAATCTCGCGGAGCATTCTTCTTTGAGTTCCTCTGCCGTGGCACTTCCCGATGCGTCCTGAAATCCCGCGAAGACCGTGAATCCTTGTTCGTCCAGTTGCCGGGCGAGAGAGCTGCCAATACGAGAGTCGCAGCCAGTGATCAATACGGCTTTTCCTGCTGCTGTCACCTTGAAAAAGGCATCGAACAATTAGCATTGGCGGGACTAGGAGATGTGAAGGGGTTATTATGCTTGGGGCATCAGTAAAGTAAACCATAGTTCACCTGATAAAGTATATTCTTTTGTAAACGCTTCCCGAAACTGAAAAGAGTCATTTCAGACTTCCCAAAGAAAAACATTTTATTGAGTATTTTTTATATTTCATACCTAGTGACAATTGGGAATTTAAAATTAGATGCCAGCGCCAGAGTGGCAAAAATTCAAACCAGACTTACGTACATTGTTTGTCTTTTTACTCATAGGTTATACACTTGTGTTTGGAGTTTTTCTTAAAATATTTCCATTTGGTATTATTTTCCAGTTATTTTATGTAGTGTTATTAATTTCAAGACTCTAGTGAAGTGGTGTATTTAAATCTTAAGACAATATCATTTGCGAAAACTCACTTTGAAGGAGACAAAGTATGTTCTAAATTGCTTGCAAAAAATTTTTTTTCGAAGTTTCTGGATAGCTTAGCGAGTCATCGGGAATTATTGTTATGAATTATTTTGAAGAAATGTTACACATTATTATTTGTGAAAGTTTCTAATTGAAAATAAAACTAACAAAAACAGTTTTTTTATTTCATCTAAAACCAACAAGATGGTGTGAAAATGTATCCTTATCACCTAGACATATCTATAGATATCTATATCACTTTTTTCCATACTGTATGAATAATCTTCGGTATGTTCTTAACTCTCTCTTTTTTTCTTCTCAACTTTTTTTTTTTTTTTTTATGTTCTGGTTCCCACGAAAAGGAATATCCTGTAATGTTCAGAGAACATCGTGGGAACCAAGGGAAAGAAGGTAGGAGTTGGTGTTCTTCTTAAATTTCTGGAGGTTGTATGCCTCGGGGAACACCTCCCTAGGCAATGAGTTCCAAAGCCTCGCTGTTCGTTGGATGAACGAGTCTTTGGAAAGTGATGTTCTGCAGGTCTCCAAAGTGACCACGAAGGGGTGTGCCAAAGTGACCACGAAGGGGTGTGATGACTGAACTTGACGGGTTAGTCTCGAAGAGACTGCCAAAGCAGGAACGATTGTTGATATTTCAGAAGAGCATCGCCCATGAAAATATCTATAAAATAGAGACAAATCGCCAACTTTTCTACGGTGTTCCAGACAAGTGAGCGAGTTTGTAAGCGAGGCATCACCGACGAGACGAATTGCCCTTTTTTGGACAGAATCCAATAGCCTCAGGATATGTTTAGGTGCCGCGCTCCAAATATGGGAACAGTATTCCAGGACAGGTCGGATCTGTGCCTTATAGATCATAAGCAGCTGAGTGGGGGTGAAATAGCTCTTGGCATGAAACAAAACCAAGTTTTGGGATGCACTTTGGCAATGGACCTCACGTGATTTTCCCAGGAAAGGTTATTGCTGATAGTAATACCAAGCATCGATATGGATGACTTCAGTGGTATGGTTACTCCTGACAAAGTTATGTTAGGCACAGTGAGATCGGCTTTTTTAGAGAAAAGACATGCTTGTGTTTTGTTTGCATTGGATTCTACCAAGTTATTAGATCCCCACTCGAGAATTGTTGCCCAGTCCATATTTATATTATTAACATTTCTTCCTCGTTCATTTCTGGTTTCACGGGCTGATATAGGGGCCCTGGAAGAGAAAGCGGTATGGAGGGTACTATCATCGGCAAAGCTGTGTACTGGACATGAAGTTGCTTTCAACAGGTCGTTGATGTGAAGTAGAAATAGTGTTGGTGCGAGAATAGATCCTTGCGGAACACCACATTTATGAGTAGAGTGTCAGATGAAACTCCATCGACAACCACATGGAGAGACCTGTTTGAGAGAAAACTAGCAAGCAGAGAACACAGCTGAGGGGGCAAGCCATAAGACGGAAGCTTGGCGAGGAGTCCCTGGTGCCAAACTCGATCGAACGCCTTGGAGATATCTAATGCCACAGCTAAAGTTTCTCCATACTTTTCAATAGATAGCTGCCATATATGTGAGACGTAAGCGTGCAGGTCACCAGTTGATCTCTGATGGCGGAAGCCATATTGCCTATCGTTGACAATTCCTGAGTCTTCCAGATATTTCATGAGCTCGATGTTGATGGCTTTTTCCATGACCTTTGAAATAATAGGTAGCAGTGAAGGTTCTCTTTTTGAATTTTTTTCTTGGTCACACACGATACAGGAACATTTTGGGAAGGAACTGTATTCTTCTTCAAGATCCCAAGAGCCCGTTGTCTGTCTATAGACTAGATTAGTCTGCACCAGTAGGTTACATTCATTTCTCACGGAAAATGATAAAAACTCAATCCAGTACAACGGGATCGTTTTGTCCAAGAGACACATTGAGGTACACAACAATAATGATTTGAACTAGAATCACTCATTTTTTCACTCGAGGACATACAATAGTCAACACAATATTCACCAGGTAAACCAGAATTTCATTGAATGTCAACAAGTTTCAAGAGTACAATGGATAAAATCATATACACATTAATGTTTCGAAAAGTAAACAAATGTCTCCTTATCACCTTGATAGAATACAATAGCTATTTATTTCCAAACTAATAAACATAGAATTAGTGGGTCGTCAAAATAGTATAATGTATAACATATAAGTGTATATAGACATGTATAAAGTGAAAAATTTACCCTAAGAATAAAATAAAATATAAGATATAAGGATAGACTAGGGGGGAGTCTATCACAAGAGTTCGAGTTCAGTAATGCTCAGATCAAGATACTCCTTGATCGAATAAAAACATTTTATTAGTAAGAAAGCTTTTATTCTGTTTTTAAACTGATATAGGTTGAGACACTTAATCTTTGGAGATAATTTGTTAAAAAGTTGCAGATTCATAGAACTCTTTTGTGACATATACATATATAGTAACTCTTTTTCCATACTGTATGAATAATATTCGGTATGATGAATAATATCTCGTTTTTCTATTCTTAACTCTCTTTTCTTTCCTCTCAACTCTCTTCTATTTCCACTCAACTCTCTTTGAAGGACCTTTCTCCCTTTTTTTCTTGGCCACAGACGATACAGGAAGATTTTGGAAAGGGACTGTATTCTTCTTCAAGAGCCCATCGTCTGTCTATAGACTCGCTCAATCCTAGATTAGCCTACACTAGAACGTTACGTTCATTTTCTCCCGGAAAATGATGAAAACTTATTCCAATACAATGGTATAGTTTTGCCAAGAGTCACATCGAGGTACACAACAATAATGATTTGAACTTGAATCACTCAGTTTTTCACTCGAGGACATACAATAGTCAACAGAACATTCACCAATTTCATTAAATAGTCTTCTCCAAACATTGTCGTCGAATTATAATTCTTAATGTCACGTTATCGTCAAACGTGCGTGACAAGCTGTTAGATATTATCTTCTACTGACAAATGGACTCATGCCATAAAAATACAAAATTTTAATAAATCACGTCGATTTTCTATCGACTATTTCCCTCATTTTTTTTAACCAATCAAATGGCCGAAATTTCAAAGTAGAGAACCAATCGCTGTTTTATACTGATAAAACCACCAGTGGATTCGATATTGTTTTGCGATAAAACGACACTATGTCCTGTCATTATATGTCAACGCATTCAATTCATATATTATATATGATTCACTTCCTATAAGGAAACAGGAAACAAAAAATTGATTAAATAAGGGATTTTGAGCTCACTACATACAGTGATTTCATAATGGAATAAAAATATATACCTATTTCAGTCTGTTGAATGAGCCAAGTGAGACAGTGAATGATATAATTATCATATTCTCAGATAATCACGGAATGTTGTGGATTAGTGGTTATGTAAGCAGATGTCACGGGTAGTCAAGCAACGTCCGTCGTGGATCGTACTTGGATGGGTGACCGCTTGGGATATATTCAATGAATATTTCGATAATCAATGAGAACCACTTTTAAACATACCTTTTTTTCAGACTGTCACGCCAAAGGCTCGGATTCGATTCCTAGCAGTGGATTTTCTTTTTGTAAAAATCAGTTCCAGCTACAATAATATTTCATTTCATAGTGAAAAAACTATATATATTTTAAGTTTTTGAGTGAGTTCAAGAGCGGTGAATAATCAGAATGAATGAATGAATCTGTAGAACTATTCCTTTGCACATGAATTCTGGTGGTTTTGTTCAGTTTCGAATGTGATTCGGAAAATATTCTCATTAAATATCATTCGTGCTAGAGGATTTTATCGCAATTTTTTTTTAATTTTCACTTAAGCATTTTGCCTCTAGGAAATTTGCGGCCTTATTATCAAAGATTAAACCACTCAAGCTTCGCTTTCGTGGTTCAGATGAGACCGCAAATCGCACAATTTCCAGGCAAAATACTTTCTCGAAAATTAAAAAAAATTGAGCGATAAAACCCCTAGCACATATGATATCAACTGTGCCGAAACAAAATGGCAGATCCGAAACTTAGAAAATCCGCATATATGCCCGGTTAAACTTAGAGAAACGGAAAAAAATAACTACTGACCAATTTTTTTCTCACTCCCTATCCTAACTATAATAAATCTGAGCCATCATGATATGAGAATTCTCCGATAGAAAGGAATACTTTTGGAAAATAGATTGTCACAAAAAAATGTGCGTTGCATACTGAAAATAAGAAAATTACCAATCATTTCAGTTGCTCAATAATAATTTCCCACATGGCCAAGGTAGGAGTCCAAGAACAAAAGCTGATAAAAATTAGTGGTCACAGTAGTGCATCGTCACTCAAGCCATATTTACTGTTGAACAAATAACATAATTCTAATATAATTGAAAAAATGAGAGCTGCAGCTACGATGACGGCATCGAATTCTAAAACGATAACCGATTCAAGGTATGGACTTGATTATGAACACTGTACTTTCAATCATTGGGTTTTGAAATTTTATGAAATAATGATAATAATAAATTAATTTATTGAGAGGCTCAGCAATTGAGGACAATAATAGTTATCACTATCTGCCAAAAGGTAACAACATTGAACTACATCTATCAGCTGTAGTTCAATGTCCAGCGTGGCTTTAGCCGGGGAAGTAGTTGTTTTCTTAGACATTCACAAAAAATAACCTAATTTTTATATCGTGGATTTTTCAATTCACAGAAAAATATTTCTATTTAATATTCAATTGAGAATGTTTCCCTCTTCAACATGAATACCCCACAAGAGGTTATCTTGACGATGAAAGATAGTGACTAGCGTTTATTTTTCAGTCACATATGATTCCACATCTGATTTTATGAACATCTTGTTCATATTTTCAACAAATAATTTTTTTATATATTCTTTGTTTTATTAATTTTTAGAGTATTATATAGATGATAACGTAATTGAATGGTTTTTTTCCATTTTATTTTTGCTTCCGTTTTTGTGAAGTGTTTAGATTGACTCTTAGTTCCAAACAATTTTAAAATTCCTCTATGTGTTTTATACATGTTCGATCTGACACATTCCCACCCATGATAATACTATTTTTCAAGTTGTTGATGTTTTCTGTGAAGTTTTTGGGCTATGTTACTGAAATAATGATTGAAAGGATCTGCAATGTAATTTTGAGCGTTAATATTTTATTTTCAATTACTACAAATTAAATTTGTAGTCTTTGTTTTCGTTAAGGGCAAATAGCATTGACAACGTTTCACAAACCGTTTGGATAGTTTGGATTCTTCTCTCTAATTTTATTCGTATTGTTACGAAATAAGTGGAGTACACCCCTGCGTTATTTGTCTCAGGCGAGAAGCAACCGTTGATCTAGATTCTCCAAAGGAACCTTCTGGGAATTCCGATGACGTCATCGAATGGTCCCGATGTTTTCGAGAGCCACTCGAAAAGTCAGGAAGGCAAGAACGAGGATATATGAGTCGCGCGAATCACGGAAGCGAAAGTTTTCGAATTTTTGCGCAGAGAAACAAAGTAATTGATATTAGCGAAGTCAAGGGGAATTTTGATTTAGTGCAGTGCGATCGAGTATTGTATCGTCAGTGTGTTTATTGTTTTCAAAGTTAAATAAACGAACAGTCATTATTCGAGTATTGTTTTAATAAATAAAAACGAACCCAGTTCCGTGAAAATATGTTCATTTTTATGTTAATGTTTTGCGTCATTTCGTTTTTTAGGGTTCTTCATTTTTCGCTCAATGTGAAGTCATCAGAATTTTGTCGTGATTACCTATTAATTTAATTTGTCTCATTTGTTAACTCAACTACTTTTGGGAATTTCGAAGGAATGAGTGATATCATTTTACAAAGCACAAACTTAAACATATTTATGTATAAAGTTTCCATCATTTCATCAATATTTTGTATCCATCCATTGTGTGTTTGTGTGTATTATATATAAAAATTGAAAGGAATAATTTCAATGAACGATTTTCATCAAATGAGTCGTTATTTGAACTACCGGAAAAATAAACGTTTCCAAAATGAATTCACATTATATTACACGAGTCATAACCATAATAATATTATAGCCCAACAATTCCAACTGGGAACTCAAATGTGGAATAGTTTTATGGATGTATATTCATTGCTGCCGTTTTGAATTAGTAATTTGATCAATCATTGGAAGATAAACATCTAGTACTCTTTATATTATTGAGTAATAATCAAATTATAAACGGTACATATTAATTGTAAAAATTCAATAAACCGAGATTCTCACTAAGGCATATAGCCTGTGCGTGAGATCTATGATTTATTCGGTTCAATTTTTGTTTAAAGATAAGAATTTAATATATGAAATATAGATAAAATTAGGTATAAATACAATGTGTTAAAATCAATAGTATAGATAAAGTTAGATAAAATTATATAAATAAAATCAAAGTTAATGTAAAAGGACATATTTGTACAATAATGTTGAGGTATATATTGATATATTTGTTGAAATATGTAAAAGGCAATTTCTTATATTATAAGGTAGTATCAAAAGTATATATATATGTATATTTTTTTTTTTTTTGAATGAATAAATAAATAAATTAAATGAAACAGACTAGTTTTGAGTGTTGATTGTTGACTGGACAGACACTTTGTTAATATTTATTTCAGCATATCTATCATTTTGATGAGTTCATTTTTTGGGTATTCGGCAATAAATTTGTTTAATTTTTTTCTTGAATTGATAAATATTATGCATTTCTGTCAGATATTCTGGTAGAATTTGATACATTCTTGGTGCAAGATAATTATTTTAGATGCAAATGGAGTTTGGTAACGTGTATTTTGTTTCCTCGTATTATATGTGTGTGTCAATGTCTTAAGTTCTGCTTTATTTTTGAATTGCTGTATCACGATGGAGCGGTAAAATAATTGTTTTGTATCGAATACCTGTGCTTCCATGTAGAGATCATCAGATGAATATGTATAAGGTTTTCTCATTATTATTTTCAATTTTTTTTTTTGGATTATATTGATTTTTTTGAGATGTGTATTCATTGCCCCACCCCACCCTATTATGCCATAATTCAGTCGAGAGCCAACCAGTGCATGATAGACCATCATGATTAAGTTTTGTCTAAAATGTCTCTCAAAAGTTTGAATTTGTATATTAAATATCTGAGATTTTTGCTAGTATTTTCTATATGTTTATCTCATTTCAAGTGTTTGTCTATGGTTATGCCCAAATATTTGATATTATCTGTTGCTTCAATTTTGTAATGTTCATTGATTTTCAGAGTGTTGTAATCTGGCAAGTTTCTATTCATGCATGTAAATGTAATGAATTTTGTTTTACCGCAGTTTATTGTTAGCAAATGATGGTCCATCCAATTTTTTATGATTTTCAGGCCAGTTTCCGCTACATATTTCAGTTCTTTCCAACTATCAGCTTGATAAAGAATGGCTGTATCATCAGCAAAACTTATTGTCTTGCCACTACTATTTGTTTTGTATAGGCTATTCATATATATATACTGAATAACATAGGTCCCAGTACGGTCCCTCGAGGTACTTCATATTCTACCTCTACTGCATCGCTCAGACAATTTTTGATTTTTATATATTGTTGTCTATTAGATAGATAGCTTCTCATTAGATCTAGCACGTTTCCTCTCAGACCGATATCCTCTAAGGCTTCCAATAACTTCGGATGGCTTACCGTGTCGAATGCTTTTGCTAGATCTAAGAAAACACACATTGTCGGTTTACTATCTTCTAGAGCTTTATATATATTAGAAACTAGAAACGAAATTGCATCTTCAGTACCTTTATTTGGTTGAAATCCATATTGCCTCGACGAAATAATTTTTTTATCGCTTAGATATTTATCTAGTTTGAGTTTGATTATTTTTTCAAATATCTTTGTAACATTCGTTATAACTGAGATCGGCCTGTGATTCACCATTTGATTTTTGTCTCCTTGTTTGAAAAGGGGTTTTATAATAGCTTTTTTCAGTATTGAAGGCCATTTTCCAGTCGATATGCTCTGATTGATGAGTTGAGAGAGTGGTTCTGATATATAACAAGCTATCTCTTTCAAGTTTTCCGCCCTCATTTCGTCTATTCCAGGAGATTTGTTATTTTTTAAAGTTTTTATTATTTTTTCCACTTCATATTTATTTGTTGGTGCCATGAATATAGTATTTTCTTCAATATGTCTTGATTGACGAGTTGATGGTATGGTGATTTTGCTAGCTAGATTCTTTCCCACATCCCTGTAATATTTGTTGAACTCGTTACACATAGTGAGATGATCTGTCACTACGGTATTATCGTCTAGTTTTATTTCATATATTATTGTTTGTTTTTTTTCTTTATTATTTATTTCATTTATAACATTCTATAGCTGTTTTGAATCACCTTCGTAATGCCCAATTTTATGGCTGAAATATTTTTTTTTTGTATTTCTGAGTAGAATCCTCAGTTTGTTCCTGTAATTTATGAATTTGCTCTTTATGGATTCATTTCCTGGATTTTTCTGTGAGAGTCTGTAGAGTCTTTCTTTTTCCCTTATGCTCTTGATTAATCCACTAGAAATCCATATTTGCCTTTTTTTTCTTTGTGGCTAATTTTTTTTGTTACAGTACATTTTTCTATTATATTAGTTAAATTGTCTATAAAAATTTCCGTTCCTATATTTACGTCTTGTGCCTCATATATTGGTGCCCAGTCTACATTTATTATTTTTTCTTTCAATTTTTTGATTTTTAAAAAATGGCTTTTCTTGGTTAATGTTTTTGGATGGTATTTTCAATATCACTGGAAAATGATCAGTTATGCAAGTTTTGAGTACTATGGGAAGACATTCTTCGTTATTATTTTGCTTGGTTTTCAGGAATATGTGATCTATACATGATTTCGAGTTGTTACATATTCTAGTGTATGAATTTATCATGGACATGAAATTGAATTCACTCATAATATCAAGATATTCATTAGTAATATCGTTGTTGACTTTTATATTAATATTGATATCGCCAACAAATAAATTGTAGTCGAAATACTCATTTCCATATTGTTGAAAATAATTTCTTAGACCATTTAAGAAATGTATCTTAGAAGTGGAAGGTGGCCTATATGTGGATGTTATCAAAAATGATTTTTTATTTAGGTATATTTCAGTTTGAATTATTCTGCATTCTTCTATGTTCACAATTTTGAATTTATGATTAATATAGTTTTTTATATAAACCACCAATCCATCATTTTGGTTTATCATACCTTCATTATAAAATTTATCAAATCCATCTAAATTGAATAAAGAAATGTTTTCAATATGCCATGTTTCATATGCCATTCATATGTATCATATTGAAATATTGCGTTTCAGGTATACCAATAGAGTCTAATTCGCCTGAGTAGATCTCTTTTGTATTTATCGGTTTATAATTGATGTCTCTTAAATATTGATTCATTTCCAGGTATTTTTTTTTTTAAAGTAGTACAATGGTGAAGTAAAAAGATCAAATAATGAATGAATGGTATTTATCAATAATGAGTATCCTTGTTCTTCCTTACGATTTGGTATAGTCTGTCTTCGGTTGCTGATTTCTAAGAGCGCTTGCTTGTTGATCCAGATCTTAAACTCTTTATCCTGTCTCTCTGATGTAGAGTGCCAGATATCTTAGTTGACTTCTTGTCTCTTTCTTCTGTTGGAGTAATGCTTTGTTCCGATTGATCCACAATATGTGAAATTACGGAATTTGGAGTCGACGGAGCACTGTTTGTTGTTCTTTCTGTAGGTTCCCTGTTTTCGTTTTTTTCAAGTTCTTCAAGAGTGTAAGCTCTGTTGTTGATGAATAGCTTGTTTCCTCTTATATAGGTGTTATCTTCGGGATTTTGTCTAGCTCTATTCAAGTGATATCTCAAGGTTTTGTTTTCACACCTTTGCTTGTACGTTAGGTCGCTTGAAATTCCTATATTAGTTCCTTTTAGTTTTTTACATTGTTTCACAATCTCAAGTTTTTTAAAGTATGAGATAAATTCTACTTTAATGGGATTTTTTTCTCGATTTCCCAGTCTATACAAGTTATTCAAATCAGATTCCTTTACTTCAACGTCCAATAATTTTTTTAGTTCACTGCAGACGGTGGGTGCAGATACTTCCTGAGATTCTCCTAACCCGAATATGACGATATTATTCTTTTTAGTGCTTATTTCCAAGGCTTAGATTTCATTATGGAGGATTGTATTTTCTATTTCAAGATGATTTATTCTGTGGTTTAGTTCTTCTATTTTTAATAATAGTTTGGTTTCAGATGCTTCGATAGCAGACTTAATTTCTTTTCTGTTTTTCAAAATTTCTTCCTTCAATATTTTCACCACTTTCTCCTATTCATTTGCCATTCTGTAATTTATACCTCGATCTGATATTAACGTATGTGGTCGCCTTTATTTCGAGCGATATTTATTTGTTTTTTGTCAGGCGATCGGAGATAATGAAATATCTGAAGGTCTTACTTGTTGTTTTCTATATTGATCTGTGTTTCAGAAACAGTTTCTCGTATCAAATTGTACTATTTTCTTTTATGACATGTTGAGATGATTACTTATATGTCAACTCTGGATTTGATTTGATATTAGAATTGTGATTATTATTTTGTTTTCCGTTGCATCGAACGTTTCCGATGAATAATTTATAAAAAACCTCTTTGAAGACAAGCTTTTATTCAAATGCGCTAAAATGTAAAAAATAATTGATTTGGATGTGCAAAGTTGGTTTATTCCGTGAGTTATAGATTCAAGAGCTTGTCGCGAAAAGTTTTCAGTTCGAATACAAAAGCGACAAGCTTTTGAATCTATAACTCACGGAATAACCTACGTCACACATCTAAAGCAATAATTTTTTATTTTTTGGATGAAAGCTTGTTTTTAAAAAGTTTTTTTAGTAATTATTTTATTTTGTGCTTTTTAGTAAGTACGCCATAATCTATGCATTTTTGTTAAAGCATCGTTATTATGAGACCTTTTTCCTGTAAGTTCTGAGCTATCTAGTTCTACAATGGAGAGACCATCTAAAGATTAATTCGTCCGCCATCCAGGAGCTGCCATCTTCAATTTATGAATTTTGACAAAAAATCAATAATTGTCGACCGTTCATAATCTTCGACCCCAGAAACCCCGACATACCAATTTTGAATAGAAACGCTCCATAATCACAAAATTAATTCCCATCTTGGGCCGCCTTTGAATTATGAATTTTGAAAAAATTCAAATCTCCACCCCAAAAACCCCACATACCAATTTTGAATAGAATCGGACCAAACACAAATCTTCCGCCATCTTGGAAGCCCCAATTATTATCCTATGTTTAAATTGTGATAAGTAACTGACAAAAGATTGATCCCCGAAAACCCCCACATACCAATTTTGAATCGAATCGGACCAAAAACACAAATCTCGTCTGCCATCTTGGAGCCGCCAGGAATTCTCCGAAGTCTGATATATAGATAGAGAAAAGTAACGGACCAAAGATTGATCCCTGAGGGACTCTAAAATTACGCTTCAGTACAACAGAGCGATGATTATCGAATTCAAGTTATTGAGAGCAAAATTATTTGCGATAAGACATACGGCGCATAGAATTTGAGCTTTCTTTCTTTCAAATGCCTTCCTATAGTCCAATGGTATTATTGATGTTATTTGTCCCCGATCTGTGGAGGCAAGTGATACATACCAATCCTGTGGTTGTGCTGTGATCAGTTCTGGTAAACCCGATTGAGTTGGTGGAATATTATTTTTAAATACGAAGCTAGGAATCTGTTGTTTCATAACCATTTCCAGTATTTTTGATAATGTCGATAATATACTGATTTGCCTGATATCAGAATAGTCCGTTATATTTGACACCTTGGGGATGGGGAGAACTTTGGCACACTTCCAGTCTTCGGGAAAAATTCCCGATTTCAAGGCAGTGTTGATGACAAAGGTAATGTGGTCTAATAAATGAATGAACCTACTAGTTCAATGATTTGCTTGGAGATGCCATCCCAAGTAAATACCATAGCTGGAAATTTCAGTAAAAACGAAAGTATTGTTACGATTCATTCCATCATAACGTTTAAGTAAATTAAGCCAATGATCTGTTTTTCGACTGTTGGAATATTTATGGAATGGTTATTGATCGTATCGATACGATATCACCAACATTT
The DNA here is from genome assembly GCA_018342105.1 of Gonioctena quinquepunctata. Lineage (NCBI taxonomy): Eukaryota > Metazoa > Arthropoda > Insecta > Coleoptera > Chrysomelidae > Gonioctena > Gonioctena quinquepunctata. The sequence continues at coordinate 71,976 of JAFIRS010000825.1, forward strand.
TGAGGAAGAGCGTAATTTTTGTAGCTATTAATGATTATCATAGTTCTTAAACGGGACCACGCCAGTTTGTAGTAATAAAATGTTCTGAAAAAATAAATGTACATACTTTGAATCAATATCAATTTGTGTATTGACTTCTTGCTAGCCCTCGTTGATTAATGAATCAGAAATTCTCAGTTTTCATCAGTGAATTGTCTTTGGTAACCAGTCAATTACTTTTTGAAAAAGATTGATTGAATAAACCCGAACATCCGTGCATACTGATCTGATATATCTGTGTTGACCACATTGCAAGTGCATAATTCCGCGTTTATATTGCTGAAAATATTATCGATTGAGGAACTATTGTTCGTTGTTACTCTGGTCATTTCTTCGACTTGACCAGACTGACTTTTATATCCGAATTATAATATATTTCGGACTTTTATCTCCGAATCATACTTATTCTCACTTTTATCTCCAAATTATAATATAATTCGGACTTTCAACACCGAATGGTAAGAAAAAACTAACGGGAACCGCTTTACGCTTTCGTACTATCTCCATGCTCCCTGATCTAAAAATAGTTTGGAATGGTTGGTCCAACAGTTCCAGAACAGTGAAGAACAACGCTCCCGATTTTCGAGCACGAAACAAGCTGTGAATGGAATTTAGATTTGCCAGCATGGGCAATTCCATTCTTGGAACATTGGAGTACGTGAGAGGAATAAATGCTGCTCTTTGTCTACTTCCATGCATGTAGATTACCGTGCAAAGGGTATGACGTCACTTTCGGAGCGGAATTATTCGAAAAATAAATAGGTAGCTATGCATATTTTCAGAGTATCGTGTATTCTATTTCCTGGTTATTCTGGTCGTGCTTATGATTAGTTTCGAGACATAGTTTTATTACCCTGAATTATCAATTACTTATATTTGCATTGACTATCGCGATGCAAGTCTGGGTATATCTCTCTGCTTTAGGTAAAAAACAAAATATTATTCATTGCACCACCTCTACAGAGGAGGTTTTTGTTTATATTGTCTGAAGTACCACAAGGAAGTGTATTGGGCGCCATACTTTTCATATGTTTTATTAATGACATATTAGATCTGGATTTGGGCGAATGTAAAACACACCTATTCGCAGATGATACCATCGTCTACATTATGGGTGATAATATTCATAACTTAATAGGAAAACTAAACCAACAACTTGAAAAAATTCACGACTGGTTTAATAATAATAAGATCGTTGTCAACGTAAATAAATGTAAATACATGATAATCAAAAACAAACGATAAATGCAAGAAGTAATTGATTGCAATGTTCAATTTGACGGAAGAGATCTAGAACGTGTGAGCCATATTAAATATCTAGGTATAATTATTGATGAAAAACTTACCTTTAGTGAGCACATTGATTGTCTTTCAAAGAAAATATAAAAAAAATAGGATTTGCATATAGGATTAGCAAAACAATAACTCAATGCACTAAACAATTAATATATAATAGTATAATAAAACCCCATTTCGATTACTGTTCTTCTATACTTTTTATGTGCAATGAATCAGATATTCATGAGCTACAGATTCTGCAAAATAGATGTATGAGATTCTTACTGAATACCAACAGATATGAAAATGTAAACATAATGCAAATGAAGCTAAATTGGCTGTCAATAAAAAAATTCATTAAGGTTCGTACAACGATTTTTATTTACAAACTTATAAACAATAGGTTACCAGAATATTTGTCTACAAATCTACAGTTCCGCAATGAAATACATTCATATAATACACGCCAAAAAAACCACATAAACGTTCGTCAAACCAATCTGATGTGCACGAAAAAAAGTATCTTTGATGCTGGAATCGTAATCTATAATAACATACCCGATTTTATTAAACTGTCTTGTAATATCAATATTTTTAAAAGTAGTATCCGTCAAAATATATATTAAACGATCAATTTCAGTAATTAAACGTCGCATTCTATAGTGCGACCTTGGCTATTCTTATTCTCAGAATTGTTTAGGTATAGAGATTTCTCTGTACTTTTCAAAACTATGTTATATCATGCTCTGATGCTAATAGAGCTATATTTTAATTAATTAACAATGAGCGTTTTACGTTTCTACTAATGTTTGTTTATTGATGTCTCTTATCTATTGTATTTTATCTATACTAACCTGTATCTTTGTGATAGAACGATATTGTATTAGCAATGCTAAATAAATGAATAAATAAAAAAGCAGAATTAAAACATGATTGAAAACAAAACAAACGAGAAAACCCGATGGTGCTGCCTGGCGAAAAGGTAGATTTCAGAATAAATTCATTGATTTTGAAATTGCAATCCCATTAATCAAGCTAACGAATCATGTGCCGGAAAAATATGTGAAATTGTCATTGAAAAACACGAGAGTTGGAAAATAATTCCAATCTTCCTAAAGAAAGAAGTATAACAAAACTGGTTTCCTTTCGAATCGATTCAACTATAGAATTCTATGGTGATATAAAAAAATTGATAATTTGGATCCAAAACACTTCTGAAAATGCAAAAATTCACTCCGCTACTGAAAAAAAGCAGACAAGGATATAGACATAGTCTAAGATCCTGTATTAGAAATATATACCCTCATTTGTTATTTGACGATGACAAAGATTATATGTTGTAGATTGTAGGGGGGTCGATATGACTCTTCAGCCTCTCCGTACCTCGACCTGTAAGGTATTTTGTACATTACCCTTCATCTATTCAAGACCCGGGATTCCGAGTCCCCTTGCGAAGTGTATCAGTTTCCTGGGAGCTAAGTTCCTGATGTCTGAAGGCGTTAGTGAAACCCGCCCGAGGAACTCAAGCCTTTTGCAAAACAGCGCTTGGCAGTCACAAAGTAGGTGTTCTGCAGTTTCAGCGAAGTTCTCGCAGTAACGGCACAGTTCACTGTCTGATCTATCCATTTTTTTGAGGTGATACCTCAGAGGACAATGTCCAGAGAGCAGTCCCGTTACCAGTTTCAAGTCTTTCTTGTCCAATTCGAGAAGCTGTTCAGCTTTCTTTGACGATGGGCTCAGAAGCCTTTTCGCTTGTCTTTGCCCTGGAACCTTATTCCAGTGGGTTTTGATTTGGTCAGCTTCCCAGCGACGAAACTCTTCGTTGATGTGGGCTTCCCTTGTGACCTGACACCCACATCAGTGTAAGCTGATTGTTCGTAGCCAGTTGTCTTAGGGAGAGTTTGCAGCACCAAGTTAGTCTAGACTCACAAGTGTGTGACTTCAGAGCTTTTAGTGCTGCTTTGCTGTCTGAGAGGATAAAGATCTTTGCTCCCCCGAAGCCTCTTTCAAGGCATTCTTGGGCGCAAATTTCTATAGCATGGGTTTCTGCTTGAAAACTTGTTGGGGCTTTGCCCGTTGAAAATAATTATTACATTATTTAGAGATACACCCTATGTGACATGTTTATAAAACATTAGAATAAGTTCACTTGTTTTAAGAAAAGTCAGTTAGACGCGTGTGAAAATAATTTCATTAAAAAAGATCTTGTTGATCTACATAAGTTCATCCCAGTTATTGAAACCCTCAACCTATATAATCTCAACATTGCCTAGGGATTTTGGGAGCCTGAAATTTAGGACCCGTTACTCCCACTCCAGCCCGTTCGTCCATTTTGGAACCATAAGTATACCACACTGATGAATTCCTTTCTAGTTGAGGCCCGTTCGTTATTCATATTCAAAGTCGTGCCTAGGTGGCATAATATATGATGGCTTGTACCTGGATTCTAAGGGAATATTTTCCAGAATCTTCAGATGTCCAATCAGATTTCCAGCCTTCAAGTTTGATGCCTGGTGCTGTCTGAAGGCACTTTTTGCCGCATCTTTCATTACACACAAGTGCAGTGTTTCAGCATTACCTCTAGTGCTGCACCTCACCTCACGTGAATATTGCCCCTGTGATTCCCAGATAAGCATACCGCTGCACTTTCTGCAGCTTCATTTGTGCAGAGTGCTGTTGGGTTTTCGGCCACCATATTAATAAGGTATAGGTGACCATGGGTTTGATAATCGTTTGATATAACCAGTATATCGTTTTCGGTTTCAAACCCCATATCTTTCCAAAAACCCTGCGGTACGTCTATGTTGCCGCTGCAGCCTTGGAAATAATATTTTCAATATGACTGTTCCATGTTAGTCTCTGGTCGATTATGACGCCCCGATATTTGACTTCATTGGAAAAAGTTAGTTGAGTTCTATTCAGTTCATACTTACTCCTCTGGAACCAGCACTGTTTTGCTAGGATTTACATTTAGCCCCTCCTTTCCTTGGATATTATCCCGTCATGTTTGCCCCTGATAGTGACGACCAGATCATCGGCGTAACCTTGAGTCGTAATTCCAGATTCATGTAGCTCCTCTCTTAGATTATCCACGGTCAGTGACCACAGCAAAGGCGATATAACCCCACCTTGGGGACAACCTTTTTCTGATGTCATTCTGATCGTTTCCTCTCCGAGAGCAGCTACAATGATTTTGCTTTTTAGCATTGCATGTGTCCATCTGATCAGTGAAGTGTTTATATTCCTTTCCTCTAGTGATCTGATGATGGAGTCATGTGAGGTGTTATCGGAAGCACCCTCTATATCTTTGAATGCACATAGAGCCAAGAGTATATGTTAGATAATATATAAATTGATAAATCGCAAATGGGTTGCCTAGCAAAATCGCAAACCGATGCTGTTAACTAATATACATTTTAATCAACTTTTTTGGATTTGTTATTCATGAAAATCTAGCATTTGCTGAGAGAATATGACACAAGGAATTGGAAAAATATAGGTTGCCTACTTTCCCCTCAGATGAAGATGAAAGGTTATTTTATTCCCCACCCAACAGTATTAGGTTGCCTTAGCAAAAATTAGTCGCATCCATGGTTGCCTAGATTTTAGATGTTAAGTTTTAAGTGCGAGCGTGGAGAGTGACAGAAAAGCGTTGCGTTGTTTTTCCGATCGTGTAAGCGCGCTCCATTGATCAAATACTAGATTCAAGATTAAATATTAACGATGATATCAAATTTTTTTCACTCACACATTTATTTATCAGGGACAATACATAATTATGAAATAAAAAGTTTTTCTGTTCCAATATGTACATCTTTAAAATACTGGTTAAAGTCATATTAAATATTACAAAATTTTTTTTTATTTTTATATAAGAAACTTATTCTGATTCTAACTCAGAAGTGCCTATATCATAATCTGATTCTAATAGGATAGTTGACTAAATTTGAAAAATTAGTTAATACTTTAACTTAATATATATTTAACCAAAAAAAAATCCAGTTGGACGGATGTACTGCTCATTACACTCTACCAGTCCGACGATATCTGCACCACCATTTTCCAGAAAGATGGATAGGTCGCGGTCAGGATAGCCCCTTTTCTTGTCCTGCGCGCTTTCCTGACTCAATCCCTATGGATTTTTGGAACGAAGTTCCTTATCGCGCGTTGCGAAAGGGGGCTAGACGGAATAAATTAAGACCAAAAGTTGTAACGACACTTTTTGCTGTAGTTGTAAGCCGTGCGGCGTGCGCATGTTTCTCTGTCTCTCTCTCTCTCTCATAGAAAGCAAGCCAGTTATTTTCGTTTCGTCTTTCCATTTCGCATTGAACAGTGTGGTGTCGCGACGATTATTTTTGTTGAGTGTATACAGGTTTTTTATACATAATGAATAATAAAAAATAATAACAATAATGAATCCTGACAGTGTTTCTGCACAAGTTCCGTATATTGCTGATGGAGTTAGGTAAGTAGAGATTTTATACAGACAATAATAAATGCTTATGTATTTTTAGCAAGTACGCATTATAACCTCTACTATTGTGCTAACCAAGTCATACGCGTTATAATCTCTCCATAATTGTGTGTTTAGCAAGTGTACGCGTCATAACTTTAATAAATTCAAAAGCAAATTATATTTTAATATTACAATATCAATGCGTATGTACTAAAATTGAGCCTACTGATTAAGTTTATATTACATTATATTTGTTAATAATAAAAAATATATTATTATAACTTAAAAAAAAATAAAAAATTATTACAATTCCTTCACTAATTAATCGAAAGGAACTTCGTTCCATCCGGGTGTCCCTTGACACCTCTCAACTTTTTTTTGTATGGGGTACAATGAAAAGCAAAGTTAATGCTGAGACCATCAACGACGAAAGTACACACCAGCAGAGTGCCATGCAGCTGCATAATTTGTCGTCCGTAAGTGTGGATTTTTTAAAGTTACCCATTTTCTAATGAAATTAAATGAATAAATTTGTCCTTGTCGATTACATAGTTTCTTCCTGTTACATACAGTGAAACGGGTTTTAAATTCGTTCACTTTCAATTACTCAATCTAAATAAATTATGTTGCAGGAAGATTCTGATTTATCATTATTATTCATTCATTCATGAATGATCGCGGTGTAATACAGCATTACAACTGGAAAAGGGACAGTGGCCAATAAGAAATTATCTATTGGACAATAACAAAAAATCATAGATACATGTAAACAAGATACGAAGGCGTATTGGCGCCATCCTATCAGTATCTTTTTTTATTGAAATTTCAGAATTTTGCCTTTTTTTCAAAAAATATTGGGATTTTTTCTCAAAATTTTAACTTTTATTCTCAAAATTTTGAGATATTTTCTCAAAAATTTGACTTTGTTTCTCAAAATTTTGACTTTTATTCTCAAAATTCTGACTTTTTTTTCGAAATATTTTGAGATTTTTTCTCAAAATGTTGACTTTTATTCTCAAAATTTTGAAATTTCTTCTCAAAATTCTGACTTTTATTCTCAAAATTTTGAGATTTTTTTCAAAATTTTGAGCTTTTTTTCTCAAAATATTGACTTTTGCATTCTCAAAAATTTGACTTTTTTTCTCAAAATTTTGAGATTTTTTTTCAACATTTTGAGATTTTTCCTCAAAATTTTGACTTTTATTCTCAACATTTTGAGTTTTTCTCAAAATTTTGACTTTTTCTCAAAATGTTGACTTTTTATTCTCAAAATTTAGACTTTTTGTCCCAAAATTTTGAGATTTTTTCTCAAAATTTTGAGAAAAAAAAGTCAAAATTTTGAGAGTTCAATAAAAAAAGATACTGTTAGGATGACGCCAATGCGTCGTCGTAACAAGACGACCGCTAACGAAATAAATATTAATTTTTCTAATCACATTGAAAGAAACCCTTATTACCGCAAATAAGCAGTTTTATCGAAATCTGCTAAAAGGTTTTTGAGTAATTGATAAAAAACTGATTACTTCTAAAAACTTTGACACCCTGTATGTCGAAAACGGAGCAAGTTAGGACACAGGTTTAACCCTGGATAACCCTGTATAAGCGGGCAAGAGACGGACAGTTTATTTAAGATATTTTTGTTGTGTCGAAAAGTGTAATAAACGAACAATAATTCTTTCGAGTATTTTTAACAAAAGCGAACCCCAGTTTTGTATTAATAATAGTTGGCGACGGGAATCGTTTCAAATAATAGTGAACCCTCGGTCCTCACTAAGGACAAGTGATGTCTGACCGTTCTTTCGCCATTTAGAAACGAAAAAGCACTAGTACACGGCTTTGGAATGGTTTTGTAGCCATCATGTCATTATTTTTTGACATCCTCCTACAGGCATATGGCACTGAATTTTGATCTAATATCTCCAGAGTCTGTCGTTAGTGAGAGAGCTCATATTGTTTTTTACGAGAAGATTTACGAATATATTTCTCTTTTATTTTCTATTTCTTTTATACAGTTATCGTTTTATATCTTACAGTTCATGAAAACATGCAGCTTAATTAGCCTTTTTTTGTTCCAGATGCATCGTTTCATTTCCTTGAAACTGCCACTGAATAACATTTATATATGAATGAAAAACTCGAATATTCAATTACGAGTCCTTCTCAGACTGAAGAAGAACCGGCCTTAGAACTACCGAAACTCCTTATCAGGAATGAATACTTTTCTTCGGAGGGACATTTGCATGTCTTTCCATCAAATTGAGTGAGATCCAATATTCGGAAGAAGGAATGGAAATCCCGTTCAGAAATGACGTTGACAGAGGCAGCATTCTCAGAGAAATGGGTCATCTAATTGTCAAACGATATTACGAGAAGTTTCCATTTTCATTTTTTGCTCTCCCAATGATTTTTTTACTCACTTTCACATCACTCTCAAACGATCTCAGGAGGAAGTGATGCAATCGTAAAAAATATACTTTGGGCCCTTTATTAAGTACTAGGAGTATTATCCCTTTAAATATCCTATAAAATACATAACGCATATATAAATGTACCCAGAAAACATTTTTTGAGTCAAATTTTAATTACAGCAGTTCCCATTCGTTTTTGAAAATCAGCAAATTTTGAAGCTACTAAAATTGGCGCTCTTTGTGACGTAAACGACCGAGCAGCCAATTGGCGTAATCGGGTTGATTGTGACGTTAAACGGCAATGTTGCCAAGTTTCTTAAAATATAAATGTCAGAACTAGAACACTATTCGCAATGTCAAGCGACGATGGCGGATTTGAAGGGTGTAAAAACATCCGATTTGTCATAAAACAATATATTGTCCATTTTACAGTGCACATAAACCTTGTTATCTTCGATATTATGAATCATTGTGGTCCATCAAAACGATTTTTAATAAAGAGAAAGCCAATCACTTATTCCTGTTATGGAGGCGCGTCCTAAGATTTGAAAATATGGCAATGTTGCAAAATTGATTGAAGCTGTCAACTGTGGGATTGGTTGATCGGGTCATTACGTCACAACGTTTTTCAATAGCGCTAGAAAAAATTTGAATTTTGTTGACTTTAAATATTTTTTTATAAAATAAAAATAAAAAATAAGAAAATTACCAATAGACTCTTCAGAAGCTATAGAATCCAGTAAAAATCTCTCGCCCATTGTTATCAATAATAAACATGCAGATGAAAAATCTTGGTCTTCGGCCCGTTTTCAGGAGGCTGATGTAAATGTTGATATTTTATGGACTTGTAGCATGGGGAATGGAGTTTAACATGCAGCGCCGTAGTGGCGGAATCGGGCACTTATCCTCATATACCGTTTCGATAGAAAGGGTGCTTACATCAAGATCAAAACGACGTTTTTGTTGTAATTCAGCGAGTAAAAGCTTTGAATCAAAGAGAGACCTAGTGTCGAAAGTGCGCGTATAATAAATGAACGAAAATGAACAATTCGGCCGCGGACTCAACAAGAACATCAATGACGTCCACCATCACCTACAGACGAAAAAACCGGATATTCTGGCTCTAACAGAAACACAAGTAAACTCGTCCACCAACAAGGTCCATATGCTTTGTCCTGGTTACGAACTCCATTCTCGATTCAGGTTCAAAGGTGGAGTCTGCCTTTACGCTAAGGCTAACCTTTCATGCCAGCGTGAAGAGAGTTTGGAACCGAAAGACTTTGATGTGATGTGGTTCAAGCTATCTGATACCAAACTGACTAAGTTCCTCTGCTGCCTTTACCTATCACCTAATGAACCTTCATATAACGACCTCTTTGAGTTTTTATCACTCAAACTGGACTACATTCAGGAGAACCATCCAACAGCTGAAACCATAATCATGGGAGACTTTAATGTACATAACGCTGCCTGGCTCAAATTCTCTAATAAAACAGATGATGCGGGTCGTCAAGCCGAGGCCTTCGCCATCACTCATGGTCTAGAACAACTGGTCGAGCTACCAACCCACATCCCTGATGTCAACAACCAGTCTGCCAATACACTAGATCTTTTCCTCACCACCAATCCTGACCCGTATAGAATAGAAGTTTGTGCCCCACTTGGAAACTCTGATCACACCCTCATCTCCACAACATGCTCTTTCCATTTACCATCGAGCTGCACAATACCACCCCGTGGCATTACAATTCGGCCGACTGGGAAGGTCTTCGTATGTTTTTCTCAGCGTTTCCATGGAAGAGAGTTTGTTTCTCTTCAGTAGATCCAATACGATGTGCTGAGACAATTTCTGAAATCATCATGTTGGGGATGCAAACCTACATACCGAATACCGAAAGAAGAACATCATCCGATAAGACCTGGTTTAACAGAAACTGCTCTAGAGCTGTGGCTTCCAAACAGGCAGCATACCATCGATGGCTAAAAAATCCTGGCCCTGAGACCAGAGCAGCATATGTCGAGGCTAGAGGCATATGCAAAGAGACAATAGAATGCTCAAAAGATGCCCACAATGCCAAAATAAGATCAAAACTTGCTGAATGTCCTAACGGATCCCGTTCATTTTGGTTTTTCGCCAAAGCTGTGGGAAGAAACTTCACTTCCAGCTCATTTCCTCCTCTAACCCAAGAAGATGGAACACTACCCAGGAAAGAGCCAATATCTTTGCGCACCTATTTGCTGGAAATTCCACTCTGGATTCATCGGGAAAACAACCCCCGAACATTACACCTATTGACAGTCACATGCCCGAGATCACCTTTCGCCAACGTACTATCAGAAAGATTTTGCTGGGTCTCAACATCAACAAAGCCTGTGGATCTGACGGAATCCTGCCGATTGTTCTCAAGAAATGTGCCCCCGAACTAACACCTGTTCTTTGCAAGTTGTTCAACCACTCTTACAATTTGGGGGTATTTCCGTCCAATTGGAAAATTGCAAGAGTACAGCCAGTCCCTAAAAAGGGCAAAAAGGCCCTACCTAGCAACTACAGACCTATCGCACTGCTATCTATTATTTCAAAGGTCATGGAAAAAGCCATCAACATCGAGCTCATGAAATATCTGGAAGACTCAGGAATTGTCAACGATAGGCAATATGGCTTCCGCCATCAGAGATCAACTGGTGACCTGCTCGCTTACGTCTCACATATATGGCAGCTATCTATTGAAGAGTATGGAGAAACTTTAGCTGTGGCATTAGATATCTCCAAGGCGTTCGATCGTGTTTGGCACCAGGGACTCCTCGCCAAGCTTCCGTCTTATGGCTTGCCCCCTCAGCTATGTTCTCTGCTTGCTAGTTTTCTCTCAAACAGGTCTCTCCATGTAGTGGTCGATGGAGTTTCATCTGACACTCTACTCATAAATGCTGGTGTTCCGCAAGGATCTATTCTCGCACCAACACTATTTCTACTTCACATCAACGACCTGTTGAAAGCAACTTCATGTCCAGTACACAGCTTTGCCGATGATAGAACCCTCCATACCGCTTTCTCTTCCAGGGCCCTATATCAGCCCGTGAAACCAGAAATGAACGAGGAAGAAATGTTAATAATATAAATATGGACTTAGCAACAATTCTTGAGTGGGGATCTAATAACTTGGTAGAATTCAATGCAAACAAAACACAAGCATGTCTTTTCTCTAAAAAAGCCGATCTCACTGTGCCTAACATAACTTTGTCAGGAGTAACCATACCACTGAAGTCATCCATATCGATGCTTGGTATTACTATCAGCAATAACCTTCCTGGGAAAATCACGTGAGGTCCATTGCCAAAGTGCATCCCAAAACTTGGTTTTTGTTTCGTACCAAGAGCTATTTCACCCCACTCAGCTGCTTATGATCTATAAGGCACAGATCCGACCTGTCCTGAATACTGTTCCCATATTTGGAGCGCGGCACCTAAACATATCCTGAGGCTATTGGATTCTGTCCAAAAAAGGGCAATTCGTCTCGTCGGTGATGCCTCGCTTACAAACTCGCTCACTTGTCTGGAACACCGTAGAAAAGTTGGCGATTTGTCTCTATTTTATAGATATTTTCATGGGCGATGCTCTTCTGAAATATCAACAATCGTTCCTGCTTTGGCAGTCTCTTCGAGATTAACCCGTCAAGTTCAGTCATCACACCCCTTCGTGATCACTTTAGAGACCTGCAGAACATCACTTTCCAAAGACTCGTTCATCCAACGAACAGCGAGGCTTTGGAACTCATTGCCTAGGGAGGTGTTCCCCGAGGCATACAACCTCCAGAAATTTAAGAAGAACACCAACTCCTACCTTCTTTCCCTTGGTTCCCACGATGTTCTCTGAACATTACAGGATATCCCTTTTCGTGGGAACCAGAACATAAAAAAAAAAATAACCTCAAATTTTGGTTTGGATGTCCCTAGGAGAGCGTTTATGTATGAAAATACAAAATTCTGACAGTAAACGAACAATATAAAAAAAAAGTTTCCATGTATGTATTTAGAAAATAAAACAATATTTTTAATATATTTATTTATATTTCTTTCATAGTTATTCATATTTCTTTGAACTGTTAGATAGATTAGTCAGCAAATTGTTACTGAATGTTTGTAGACCATTGATTACACCGGAGCAGCATGGGTTCACAAATGGTTGATCTACAGTATCCAATCTAATGTATTACCAGTACTATATAACACAAGCTCTTGAAAGGTGGGCCCAGGTTGATGCTATCTATACGTCACACATCCAAAGCAATTATGTTTTACTTTTGAGTGCTTTTGAATAAAAGCTTGTCTTCAAAAAGTTTCTTTAATGATTATTTCATTTTGTGCTTTTTAATACTTGAGTACGCCTTAATCTATGCATTTTTGTTGAAGCATAGTTATTATGAGGCCTTTTTTTCCTGTGAGTTCTGAGCTATCTAGTCCTTCAATGAGGAGACCATCTGAAGATTAACGCCATCTCGCAGTTGCCATCTTCAATTAATGAATTTGAGCTAAAAATCAATAATCTTCGAGTAAATTCATAATCTCCAACCCCAGAAACCCCGACATAAATTTTGAATCGAATCGGTCCATAATTACAAAACTCGTCCGCCATCTTTAATTTGTGAAGTTTGATAAAAAATTCATAATCTCCGACTCTGAAAACCCCCACATCGGACTTTTTTAAAGCATTCGACAGGGTCTCCCATGATTTATTGATGAAAAACTTTTTGCTATTGGCATTACTGGAAGTATGTTGAAATGGATAAGCAGTTATTTAATAGGTCGCTTCCAGTCTGTTCGCTTAAATGGTATAATTTCAAAACCTTAGGCAGTAAAATCAGGAGTACCACTGGGATCCCATTGTGGTCCTTCGCTGTTCTGCCTTTTCATCAACGACATTAATACAAAAAATTTATTACTCAAATTCTCTCCTTGCTGATGATCTGAAGATTTTCAGAGTTGTGTAAAATATTCATGATGCTAATCTTCTCCAAAGTAATTTGAATAATATATCTGAATGGTGTGATGCAAATTGCCTTCATCTTAATAATAGCAAATGTTATTCAATGGTTTTTAGGAGGTCACATTCACTAATTCAATTCGAATACCAATTGAAGGAGGAGATGTTAGATAAAAAACAAGACGGTAAAGATTTGGGAATATTATTAGACAACAACCTTTGTTTTAATGACCATGAGGCGCTCAAAATGCTTGATTTTATTGCAAGGACATCGACAGACTTCTCCTGTTCTACTATAAAAGTTTTATATTGTTCTCTAGTTACATCCATTGTAGGATATAATATCATAATTCGGAACCCATACTATGTCGAGTATATTCATCAAATAGAAAATGTGCAAAAAAATTTTTGAAAATCATAGCTTACAAACTAGGTTAAGTTGTTGGAAAATATAACTACAATGAAGTCATGAACTTGATATGTCTACCTTGTTTAAGTGTTCGTCGAAATATAGCATCGTTAGATTATCTCTTTAAAATAATCGCTGGCATTATTGACTCTCCTGAAATTCTCTCTATTATACCGTTCAATGTTCTAAACAGGCCAACCGGACAGAAAAAATTATTTGTTGTACCACATCACTCAAGAAACTATGGTATGCATTCACCCATATCAAATATGTTAAGATTGGGAAATATGTACTGTGATAAAAAACTTTTTAACCATAAATTAAACCGACGAATTACGGAACTGATAAGTAAAAAATAAAATGAACCTTCCTAGTCTCAATAACTAAGCTCCTAAACTAATGTGAGTAACTAATTTTGAGTCGGCGCCAAATAAACAAGCAAATGGATTAGATAAGGCGTAAAATGATGGCATCGAGTTGCACGGTGACATTCTGATGATTTTTTTGAAGTAATTTAATGATCTTCGTTGATTGTTCGTTTGGCGCCGACTCAAAGAATTAGTTACTCACATTAGTTTAGGAGGTTAGTTATTGAGACTAAAAAGGTTTATTTTATTTTTTACTTTTCAGTTCCTTATTTTGTCGGTTTAATTTTTTGTTAAAAAGTTTTTATTTTTCAATTTTTTGTGGCTGAAATCTACTAATTACTACCTAATTGGTTTTTGATTACTACCAAAATACTTACTTACCCACCTTACTTCAACTATTACCAGTTAAATAATATGATTATCTACTTTTACTATTTGTTGTAATATACATTATTTTTGATTTGTTGAAAATATAAACAGGATGTTCATAAAATCAGATGTGGAATCATCTGCGACTGAAAGATAAACTTTAGTCACTATCTTCCATCGTCAAGATAACCTCTTGTGGTATTCATAGTTGAAAGGGAAATTTCATTGAATATTGATAGAAATTTTTCTGTAATTGAAATCCACGATTAATGAAGTTATTTGTGATCAAAGAACATTTTCGGTACCACGCTGGACATTGAACTACATCTGATGTAGTTCAATGTCCAGCGTGGCTTTAGCCGGGGAAGTAGTTGTTTTCTGTTAGACATTCACAAAAAATAACTTCATTTTAATCGTGGATTTTTCAATTCACAGAAAAATCTTTCTATCAATATTCAATTGAGAATGTTTCCCTTTTCTACATTATTTTTGTTGTTCTGGTTAGTTTATTTCATTACTTTGTATATCATTACATCCTCTCATAGAATATAATGATTGTGACGGATGTAGGAGAACAAAAATAATGACATTAGCGATCTGTCATTGTCAACTACATATGTGTGCCAATGTTCACAAGTGAAAAATAAATTATTCCCTATTTTTCTACCCGTAAAGGTGGATAATTCCATTTGAAATCTAAATATGATCAACTATGAGGTATACCCTATCTAATAAAAAAATAATTATCCAAATTGAAGAACCCAGTACAAAGTTATGCCTGATAGAATCGGTTAACGGACCAGAATTCAGAGGGTGAGTGATCAATATCCTTCAGTTTGCTACCCTTAGGGGTGGATTTCATCTTTTAAATTCAAATGGGACCAACTACGGAGTACACCCTATCCACTGAATTATCGGAATCGGACGCCTCAGTAAAAAGTTATGCGTGATCATAAATAAAAAATTAACGATAAAAAAATACGCGTCGACTAGAGAACCTCCTCCTTTTTGGTTTCGTCGGTTGAAAACATGTTGATTGGATAATATTTCCCCAGATAATTCAATCAGAAATGGCTTTGATAATGATACTCCAACATAAACTTCAACAAATTAAGATACTTATCTGAAAAATTATGCGTAATCATACATAAAAAAAAATATAGCGTCGACTAGAGAACCTCCTCCTTTTTGGTTTCGTCGGTTAAAGATAGATTTCTTCTGTGATAATCCTAATATCTTCAAAATAAAAGTATCTAGTTTGTTGCTCAATTGATAATTGATATTTTGTTATAATTAGTGGCAATTTTAAAAAAAAATTATATATATATTTTGTTATTATATGTATATATATATATATTTTTAATAGATATTTTGATGTGATATATTGCATATGTTAAACGTCGCAACATCTACGTATTTTGTTAACAGTATTGGGGGTAACCCTTTTATAAAAAAATATATTTTTCATTCGTGTAATGTACTGACATGTAAGTTCTTATTAAATGCTATCAATTATTTGGGAAAGTATTTATGCACCTATAATTCAACAGATTTTTTTTCCTTCTTCTGACCAACAACATTCTCTTCTAGCATCAGTAAAATGCTGTGTGACATTCTCTTCGATATTAAACCGTTTGAGAATATTCGCCGTAGGGCAGTGTGCTTTGAAGTAGCGTTCGGGAAATATTGTCACGAATGTAATTCAATTCGCTTCGTATTCCAAGATGAGAGGGATAATTCCCACAAAAGCATGCTTTTACCTCAGTGGAACGTGAACTGGAATATGATATTCAATCCTTGTATTGGGTGTTGGTGAGGTATTCACGCTACATAAGTTTGTTGATAACAAAAATTGTCATTTTCAAAATAGTTTCCATTATGTATATGTATTCTGGTTTCATAAGTTGATACATCGACCATAGTTATTCGTGCATCTCGAGGTAAATACACTTGGCGACGTGGTAGAATTTTGAAGAGAGACCAGAACCATTGCACGATTGGATCCATGCAGGAATTCAACACTTCGAATGATAGTTGGACTGTAAACGATTTATGAACATTCTGTATGATAGGTACTGAATTAGTCGTTGAAGACCTATGCTTATTGAAGCTATGTTGATTGCAAATAAGCTGCTCACTCACCTGTAACTATTGCTTCAAATAGTTAGTCAAACACACATATACTCTCCGAACAATGTTCTATAAATGGGAGCAGTATACAGTGCGGTCCATAGGTATGGAATAAATCCATTTTCAGCGTTATTATGTATTTGTTAAAAAAACCTGAAACAGATCGATTTCTATTGTCAATTTGACAATTTACAGTATGAAAATATTACCCACTTCTTGCACCCCCTCTGAATTATGAGCATCCTCTCAAAAAATGTAAATGAGAAGAGGGGTCGTGTGGCCCCTTGTTCGAAAGGGAGTTTCATTCTCTGTTCAGCAAGTCTTTTAAATTTGGTGCAATCATAACGGAGAAAATTTATTTTGGAATTGTAAAATTTTTATACTTTACGTAGAATGAAAGATATAATGACACATAATGTTTAGGGAGTATTTTTCAATTCATTTTACTATTCAATTAAATATTCAAAATGACCACCATTCGATCTTGGAATTCTCGTACAACATTTTGTAGGACCTCAGGGGTTATGTTGTTAATTTCTTCCGTTATCCTAACTTTTAAATCTGCAATATTGTCTGGTCTATTGAAATATACTTTTTATTTTGAATAACCCCATAAGATGTAATCGAGGGGAGTCAAATCGGGGTATCAAGGCGGCCATTCAATCGTTCCACGCCTTCTAATCCACCTATTGGGAAAAACTTCGTTCAAATAATCTCTAACAATACGTTTGAAATGCGGTGAAGGTCCGTCTTATTGGTACCAAATTGATCTATCTAATGCATTTGGATCATTAACATCAGGAAAAAGTATTTTTAATGTCACCAAAAAATCTAGATAAACCTCACCATTAACTGTGCCTCCAAAAAATGAGGACCAATAATTTTGTTGTTAATGATATCAGCCCAAACGTTCACTTTTTTAGGATATTGTGTGTGAGCCTCACACATCCAATGATGATTTTCTTAGCTCCAATATCTACAATTTTGTCTATTAACCGTTCCATTTGAATAAAAAGTAGCTTCATCAGAAAAAAAACAATTTTGTTTATGAACTGCAAATCTGCTTCCATTCCATCTACAGAATTGTTGCCTTCTATCAGGATCATCCTCATTTAACTCCTGAACCAACTGAACTTTATGAGGATGGTATTGTAACGTAAATAAACTTAACTTGGTTTAAATAATTTATTTCACACTTAATCTACAACTTAATTTATATTACTACGCCACTGTATAGCTCGATGGTATGGGCTCGTTCAGACTGTCTACTCCCTCTTGAGGGCTCTCTATTTATCTCCGATACAGCATTCTCGATGTTTCGAATTCTTCCAGTTGGCGACGGCATGTTCCAATTGTTTCCAATATTGACCGTTGCATTACGCGGAAGAGGGACTGGATGGTTCTCGAATATCTCCGGGGATGATCTCATCGCTGTCGACGGCAACATGTGAGGCGACAGGTCCGGCCTAGGTTCGTTACATTGCCCCCTTCTTAAAGACATTTCGTCCCGAAATTTCATCCTTGGAGTGTGACGATATCTGCATGACTCCCCATATCTGCACCGTGAAGTTCGATGGAAGTAACACTCCACGGTCTTCATGATCGGTCGTGGAAGAGGGTTACAGCAAACCAAAATCCTGACGCCGCTGGATCTGAATATCGCCTCCAGCATACTTCTTATGACTCTCCAGTCCAACCCATCAATACCACAGGATAGTTTTGGAATTGCTAGATCCGCCAGATTCTGGTCCACCATAGTATCTCTTAGTTTGGTGAGACTCTTCCAGACATCTTCATAGGACGGTTTATCTTGGGAATGCCTCTTGGTAACTAGGTAGTAGATGTTTCTCTGGCCTTTCTTCAACTGTAGCACCCACCAACTTCTGGATTCTGCTCCCGCAGTGTTTGGAGTTGACCAAATTTCTTGGGGAACACTACGGCGATGCCCTGACATTCGAAGATCTTCTGCCACACAGTGCGCTAGAGCGTAGTCAGCAGGCACTTCGAAAAGGTCTCGTGACTCCTCTCTAGTAACCCCATGTAGAACTTTCTGCCCGTTTGAATACAAGGACATAAACTTCTCGAACGTCATATCATCCTCCGGTGGCTTGAGGGTGCGAACTTGGTCATGGTTTCCAGCGTAAGGGCCAACCTGTTGAAATGGACGACCCTTGGTTTCCTCGGGGTGGCTTATGGATTCGGTACACAAGGTCGTTTATCCTTTTCACGATCTTATACGGGCCTTCCCACGAGTTCCGCAACTTTGGTGATAGTCCACGACGACGTTTGGGGTTGTACAGCCAAACCAGGTCATCAACCTTAAACCCTCCAGCGTCGGCCTTGATGTCATAGGTCTTCTTCATTTTATCGCTGGCACTCTGGATGTTCAACCGGACTCGTTCGTGGATGTCGTCCATTCTCTGCCGAAGTTTGCTGACGTAGTCCTCCCCGCAGTGTCCTGTCCTGGCGGTATCCCAAACTTCAGGTCACAAGGCAGTCGCAGTTCTCGGCCCATTATAATACTAGCAGGAGTTTGACCGGTTGACTCGTGTACTGCGGATCGATAGGCCATCAGGAACAAATGAAGATACTGGTCCCAGTCTCTTTGATGGTCAGAGACAACCTTGGACAAGTGGCGGTTGATCGTCCTGTTCATCCGTTCCACCATTCCATCGGACTGCGGATGTAGGGCCGTGGTTCTTGTCTTGCGGATGTTCAGCAGTAGACATATTTCTTGGAAAAGGTTGATTCGAAATTTCTGCCTTGATCCGAGTGCAGCTCCATTGGAATACCGAATCGACATATCCACTCTTTCACCAAGACGTCGGCGACGGTGATGGCTTCCTGGTTGGCAGGGCATAGGCTTCCGCCCACTTACTGAAGTAGTCCATTGCCACAAGGATGTATTTATTCCCGTGGTCGGATACGGGAAACGGGCCGGCGATGTCAATGGCGATTCTCTCGAACGGGCTGCCTACGTTGTACTGACGCATCGGGGCCTTGGGTCGTATTCGAGGTCCATTGCTAGCAGCGCATACAGCGCACTTCCTGCACCAGTCCTGGACGTCAGCTTGACAATTGGCCCAGTAAAACCGTTGCCTCACTTTCTGCAGGGTCTTCGTCACTCCCAGATGTCCTCCGGCGACTCCATCATGGATTTCCGCAGCACTTCCTCTCTTCTGTTCCTGGGAACAATTATTTGGCGTCTGTCTTCCCACCAATATCGGCCTCCAGCACACGTTTCAGGATCCCATTGTCCAGAATAAGAGAGTTCCATTGTGCCCAATAGGACTTAACAGCCGGCGAGTAACCTGCGACTTCCTGCCATGATGGTCTTCGATTGCCCTTCTTCCAGCTGACGACTAAGCCAAGGTCGGGTCTCTCTTGGTCTTTCTGGATCTTGCTGTCATTCCAGTTGTCATCCATTGCGCGGTTCTACAAAGTGTTGCTTCTTTAGCTTCTGCTCGTCGGCAATGTGAGCAATCATCTGGACATGGTCTTCGCGACAAGGCATCTGCATTCTTATGGCTAGTTCCGGCTCGATGTTCGATCTCGAAATCGAATTCTTGGAGTCTCTCGATCCAACGTGCTACTTGACCCTCAGGATTTTTGAACTGTAAGAGCCATTTGAGAGCTGCATGGTCAGTTCTCAACAGGAATCTTCTTCCATACACGTACTTGTAGAAGTGTTCCACTCCCTTTACAACAGCTAACAGCTCTCGCCTGGTGACACAGTAATTGCGCTCTGGTTTGCTAAGCGTCTTGCTGAAATAACCAATGACCTTCTCCTGTCCCTCCTGGATCTGAGATAGGACAGCTCCAAGTCCCACGTTGCTGGCGTCCGTATCCAAAATGAATTTCCCTTTGGGTAGGGATAGCTCAGTATAGGTGCGTTGATCAAAGCCCTTTCAGCTTCCTGAATGAGTCTTGACATTCTTTGGACCACTGGAACTTTGTTTGGCCTTCCGTGAGCTTGGTCAGTGGTTTAGCGATGTTGGGAATCCCAGCACATATCGGCGATAGTATGTGCATAAACCAAGGAAACTTCGAAGTTGGTGAATGGACTTTGGGATGCGCCAATCCTTAACAGATTTGATCGTCTGGTCGTCAACTGCTACTCCTTCCCCAGAGACAACGTGGCCGAGGTATCGTACTTCTTTTTGGAACAGATGGCATTTCTTAGGGCTCAGTTTCAATCCGGAGTTCCTCAGTCGCAGGAATACTTCCTCCAAGTTTTTCACGTGGTCCTCAAACGATCTGCCGACCACAATTATGTCGTCGAGATACACTAGACACGTGTTCCATGAGAGTCCCTTCAGTACTGTTTCCATCAATCTTTCGAATGTGGCGGGAGCATTACAGAGCCCGAATGGCATAACGGTGAACTGCCACAATCCTGAGCCGATGGTAAAAGCAGTCTTTTCTCGATCTTCCTGAGCCAGTTCTACTTGCCAGTATCCACTCTTCAGATCAAGGGTCGAGAAAATCGTGGAACCAGCCAACGTGTCTAGGGTGTCATCTATTCTCGGGAGAGGGTAACTGTCCTTCTTCGTGACATTATTAAGTTGGCGATAGTCTACACAAAAGCGTGTCGATCCATCCTTTTTCTTCACCAGTACGACTGGAGAGGACCAGGGACTGTCAGATGGTTCGATAACTCCTTCTTTTCCCATATCGCTGACTATTTTGTCAGCCTCTTCCTTCCTGGCAAGAGGAAGTCTTCTTGCTGATTGCCGGATCGGTCGGGCACCCCCAGTATCAATCTTGTGCTGGACCACATTAGTTCGACCTCCTTTTCCTTGTCCGGTATCGAAGATGTCTTGGTACTTCTTAACTAAATCTCTTAGTTTGGGCTGTTGAGCAGGTTTTATATCTTTGGAAGAGATGGCAACTAATTTTTCTAGTTCTGTGGGCAAGTCGTTAGGTTGGCTAATCGTACCTCGTACACCCGGATCACTGAGGAAACTGGCGAGCAGTGCCCCAATATTGTTCCTTTCTTCAAGGTCACTGGGAAATAATTGACATTCATGACCCTTACCGGCACAAATTTGTCAGCACGCAACAAGGTCTTCCCTAGTGCAATCCCTCGTCCAATTTTCTCATCATGAAGTTTGGGCTCGAACATCACCACGTCTCCACTGCTCGCACTCCCGTCCAGGCGAGCCTCCAGAATGGTTTCAGCCCTCTCAGGTACGCTTACATCTTCAGCCAACAGCACACGGATCAACTCTTCACTTCTCCCATGAAGTACCAGCTCTTCTCCGTTGACACGTAGGACGCCGTCTTTGAAATCCAATTCAAACCCTCTGGAATTCATGATGTCCATTCCGATGATTGCATCGTCTTCGATGTCCGCTACAAGTGCCTGATGTTTCACTTTAGTGTTGCCCAAAATTATTTCAATCGGTAGCTCGCCATATACAGTAGCTGGCTCCCCTGTTGCTGTGCGTAGCTTCCAAGTTGTCGGTTCAATCCGTTCCGGTGTTCTGGCAAAGGAAGGCCCGAGAATTGTCCTAGTCGCACCTGTATCTAGCAGCATGGTGCAAGGCTCGTTATTGATGAGACCGTCTACGAAGACACCCTTGTTCTGTCGTTGAAGCATAGCGACATATGCGTTGTTAACCGGGGCTTGCCGGACACATGCCGACGATTGCCCCTTCTCATCGACCTTTCTTAGTTTTCCTGCATCGGAGTCGATGAATGTTGGACATTTGCTACGCACATGTCCAATTTTGCGACAATTCCGGCATCTTATATGTCTTTTCTCAGGCAACACTTCCTTCATCACTTTTCTTATGGCAGCTTCCAAGTTAGCAGGCTCCTGTGAGTCTTCCTCAGTCGTTTGAACTTTACTTTGGTTTTGCAGCATTGTTTTGCTGCCTCAAATTCCAAAGCTCGTGCCAGTGCGTCTACGAGATGTGTTGGACGAGCTAATATCAACGTTGTCTGGTTTCTTGGTCACGGAGTCCATCCAAGAATGCTTGAACCGCTAGTCGCTCCATTACATTTTCTGGTGTGGCTGGATATGCGAGACGAACCAAGCGTGCTATGTCAGTTTCGAATTCTTGTAAGGATTCGCCCGATTTTTGGCAGCGATTTTTCAGCTGGGAGTGGTATACGTGTTCCAAATGGGCGTGGCCATATCGTAATTCTAGATGTTTAATCAGCTGATCATAGTCCTCCTGTTCTTGGGCGGTGAGAGTTTGTAGAATATTTGTCGCTTCTCCACGTAATGCAAGTGTCAGTGCTACAGCTCTTTCCCCTGCATTCCATCCGTTTGCTTTGGCCGCTGCTTCAAACTGCCGGGTATTTCTGGCCTTATCTTGTATACCCTCTTGAACTTTATCCAAGTTCAAACTCAAGTCCAGCATTGCATTTTGTTAACCATCTCTGGGGGCGCTTCAATTCGTTTTTCCAGCTTACTGATCGTTTCCTTCATCTTGTCCATCTCTGCCTCGACGGTTCCTATTCTTTTTTCTAGACGATTCGCCACACCACAGAGTTCTTTTTTTAAGCCTTCTGTGTTTTCTAGGAGCTTATCTTCCAGGCTTCTTGAATTTTCTTGAAGCTTCTCTTCCAGATTTCTAGAAAGCTTCTCTTCCAGATTTATAGAATTTTCTTGAAGCTTCTCTTCCAGATTTCTAGAATTTTCTTCAAGCTTCTCTTCCAAAGTCCTCGAATTTTGTTGCAGCTCTTCTTTCAAGGATTCTATTATCGGACTCAAATCACCTCCGGGAACTTCGAATAAAAATGTTTCGGGGTCCTCACCTTCTTGTATAAGTCCTTCTGCAAGTCTTTCCTGGAGTACTTGCTTTTTACCCGTTGTTTCCAGTTCCCTTTCCTCCAATTCCTGTTTCAATTCCGCTACCTTCAAATCCGCAAGGCGCACTTTTCTTGAACACATTTTGTCTTTGACGAGGTATCAGTCTGTTTCACCCGAAAAGTTTATCAGTTTGTTAAAAATTCACTTCGCGAATTCTTTTCCACGGGCCACCAGTCTATTGTCTGTTTCACGCGAAGAGTGTATCAGTTTATATTCCCACGCACAATTGTCCACTTCGCGAAAACCGGGCCACTGTCTATTTTCTGTTTCACGCGAACAGTGTATCAGTTTATATTCCCACGCACAATTGTCCACTTCGCGAAAACCGGGCCACTGTCTATTTTGGGCGTACAAAAAGGTCTATCAATTTATTTTTCTGACTATATACTCCACGATCACTTGTTTATTTTCAAAATCTCACTTCCGACACCAATTGTAACGTAAATAAACTTAACTTGGTTTAAATAATTTATTTCACACTTAATCTACAACTTAATTTATATTACTACGCCACTGTATAGCTCGATGGTATGGGCTCGTTCAGACTGTCTACTCCCTCTTGAGGGCTCTCTATTTATCTCCGATACAGCATTCTCGATGTTTCGAATTCTTCCAGTTGGCGACGGCATGTTCCAATTGTTTCCAATATTGACCGTTGCATTACGCGGAAGAGGGACTGGATGGTTCTCGAATATCTCCGGGGATGATCTCATCGCTGTCGACGGCAACATGTGAGGCGACAGGTCCGGCCTAGGTTCGTTACAGTATTTTTCTTTATGTAAATCCCTCAATATCGATGATTTACCTACATCATTGTCGGCGGCAAGTTGTCTACTTGTCATATGCGGATTTTCCTCAATCGCTAACAGTACTTCAAACTTTTTTCTTCATCCAATTTAACATTTCGACCTGGTTTTTGGAAAGTTTTTACATGTCCAGTTTCACGAAATTTTGTTTCTATTTTGCTTACTGTAGACTGTGAGACGTGTTGACCAGGGTATTTATTATTAAACATTTCACAAACTTCCTTTTGAGTTCTTGTTTTATTACCGCATTCAATCATAATTAAAATGTATATTCTTTGCGTTTCGGATAAAAGAGCCATAGATAAATAAAATAGATAGTTACATAGTCTTCAATACACTGACGTTATAAATATCAAAATAACAGTCTACTAGATTGACATTACATTATTTATGTGAGTTTTGTGAATAATTTTTTGGTGACTTGAATGACTTTTTCCTGACGTTTAGCAAAACAGATAAGAAAATACCTGATTATTTCTTATGGGGTTATTCAAAATTAAAAGTATATTTCAATACACCAGACAATATTGCAGATTTAGGAGTTAAGATAACGAAAGAAATCAACAACATAACCCCTGGGATCCAATTCTTAAATTTGCAGGAAAATATTCTCTGGAGAAAATGACGTCATTTTCTCTCAATACTGGATTTTGCTATTCTTGACAATTAATGAAGGGGTTGATTCCTTTCTGGATTGTAGGAATACTTTGTCCAAGTTTTCACTAGTAGAAATATAATTCACTGTTGAGCTTGATCGGCTGAACATGATTCTTGGTGTTGTTTCTTACGATTTGATTGTTTTTGTTTGTTATTTTTGAGAAAATCGGGAAAATGGAAAATGCAAGAAGGATTTTCGTTAATATGGCTAACGCGGGAGAGCAGCTTTCGCAAAAGCGTAGACGGTTTGTATATCCGAATCCATGCGGGTAAATTTGCATTTTTTTAGTTCTTCATCATTTTCAATAATTATATCAAAAGAGTTTTTTGTTTCTCACTCACAAATGTTCTCTTTGCCATTTAAAAATTCTCGTTAGTACGAGAAATCTAACCAATAAACCCCCACATGTAAATTCATAATATACAGGGGTAACAATAAAACCTGTCGCTTTCTGAGAATCTGATTGGTTTGAATATAAATTCTAACGAAATCATCTCGACTATGTCACTTATATAGTTCCTTTTGGAAACACATTCCTAACTCGTCCAAGAATAACTATTCCTACGTTTCATATTTCCCAAGAGAATTTGAAAGTATGAAATAATTCTCTGAAGGAAAATTTCCTGCGATTTCAAGAATTGTGCCCTGGGGTCCTACAAAATGTTGTACGAGAATTCCAAGATCGATTTGCTTATTGTCAAGAAGTGAATGGTGGTCATTTTGAACATTTAATAAAATCAGAAAAAAATAACTCATCAATATACTTAAAACCAATAACAAAAAATGAAATAATTATCATAATATCAAAA
This sequence comes from Gonioctena quinquepunctata, assembly GCA_018342105.1. Lineage (NCBI taxonomy): Eukaryota > Metazoa > Arthropoda > Insecta > Coleoptera > Chrysomelidae > Gonioctena > Gonioctena quinquepunctata. The sequence goes on from JAFIRS010000825.1 coordinate 97,507, forward strand.
TTAAAAAATAACAGCTCTCCTGGAAACGATAAAATCACAGCCAGAACCATTAAACATATACACAATCATATTAAAACACCCCTACAATATATAATTAACCTCTGCTTCGAAACATCCATAATACCACTACAATGGAAAGAATCTGTCATAACCCCTATCTTCAAAACAGGAGACTCCACTCTTATGAATAACTATAGACCCATTTCTGCCATCAATAATTTTTCCAAAATATTTGAACATGCTTTGAAAAACAGACTGCTTGATTTTTTTAACATACACAAAATTATAACAGACAGACAGTACGGTTTCATTAAACAATCTAGTACTGAAAATGCCATAGCTGATTTCCTCGAAAAAACAGTGCGAGCTTTAGATGAATCATCAAAATGTCTGGCTATTTTCCTTGACCTTGCAAAGGCCTTTGACACGGTCTCACATAAAATCCTTATGAAAAAATTAGAAAACTACGGAATTCGAGGTATCGCATTGGACCTGATGTTGAACTATTTGAAATATAGATCACAAAAAGTAAAGATTGAAAGCGAAGTGAGCTCAGAATTGACTGTCAAAATGGGTGTACCACAAGGGACTATCCTGGGGCCACTTCTTTTCTTGGTTTATATGAATAATGTAGTTCAAATACGAGATTTATCATCCAACATAATATGCTATGCAGATGACACAGTTTTGATACTCACAGGTACAAGCTGGGAAGGAATAAAGTCAACCGCAGAAGCAGATCTAAGAAAATTACAAATTTGGCTAGACCATAACTTACTCACCCTTAACGTCATCAAAACTAAATTCATACCTTTCACACCTACAGTCAATACGCAACCCCCTATAGATTATTTCATAAACCATCACAAATCAAGTTGCACTGATACTTATATATGTACCTGCCCAGAAATAGATCAAGTATCATCTATAAAATACCTAGGAGTGACTCTGGATCAGCACATTCGCTGGACCGAGCACCTCTCGAATGTCAATAAACGACTGAGAGCATTACTGCACAGATTTTACACATTAAAAGATATCCTATCACGCAAAAACCTACTAATGCTTTATACTTCCCTAGTAGAATCCATTCTAAGATACAGTATTATAATATGGGGAGGAGCTTTCGTGAACAATTTACGTCCTCTACATATCATACAAAATTTCATCATAAAAATCATATTCAGGAAAAAGAAACAGTATTCCACTAGATTACTATATGAAGAAACAAAAATCCTTCCAGCCTTTTATATGCTCATCAATGTATAATTCGAGTATACACAACTAAAAACTCACTTCAAAGCAGATATGTCCAACCTACTAGACAAACTAGAAATGAGGAATTAGCAATACATACTTTAAAAAAAGCTATAACCCAGAGAACGTTTCTATTTTTCGGTCCAAAATTTTACAATTCAATACCGGTCCATTTAAAAAAAATTGACAAACTAAGTAAGTTCAAAAATGAAATAAAAAAAACTTTATCCTGAGAACCAAGGAAACTTTCTATAAAATACAACGATAGTTATTACAAAAAAAAGCTCATCCCACCATTTTGCTGCCACCATTTTGCTGCTATCCCTGCCCTCTACCAATCGTCGAATATTATCAAAATTTTGGTTAAAATTAATGTGCACATATAAAATACATATGTGTGTGAAGTAATGTTTTACACTAGTGACAGTTACCTTTTCTACTTTTTTCTTGTGAATTTTTGCCCGCCTAAATTTTTAGCATAGTTTATGTACAGTACTAATAGTTTTTAGAGAAGCCTTGGATACAACACACACACAGGCAATCATGCCTAGGTATGTTGTACTCAGAGAGCAAATCTAACCCCATATTTGTAAAAAAAATAACATTTTTGTACATGCAATACTTTGAATAAACTTTGAAAACTTTGAATTGTAAAATGAATTGGAAAATACTTCCTAAAGTATAAAAAAATTACATTTTCAAAATTAGTTTTCTCAGTTATGAGTGCACCAAATTGAAAAACTCAATATTGCCGAACAGAGAATGAAAATTCCCTTCGAACAAATTGCCACACGACCCCACTTCTCATTTAAAATTTTTGAGGGTGCTCATAATTCAGAGGGGGTGCAAGAAGGGAGTAATATTTTCATACAGTAAATTGTCAAATTGACAATAGAAATCGACCTGTTTCAAAAATACGAAATGAATTTATTCCATACCTATGGACCGCACTGTATATTTTCGACCAGCCCTTTTTTTCTTGTTCAGATTGCAAGTTTCAACTTATCTGAATATATATTATTCATACAAATCGGTTTTATGTGTACTAACCTTCAAATTATGATAGAACAAAACCGCACCAATGGTGACAATGGTGAACCAAATGAAGAGCGTCAGAGTCGAGACTTCCGAGATATGCAACACGTTCAACGCGTTGCTCAGAATGACGGCTGCGGCATGACAAAAAATCACTGGGAGCGTGCACCGGTCTAGCATATCCCAAGGAACTTCCTGTTGGGAGGAAGTGGCCGGTTTGGGGCCTAGACCCACGGCGGAGGCCCGTCTGATAGACGCTCTCCGGATGACATCTGGCGGCAGACTCATCGCTGGCAGTGTTTTGAGGGAGTGCCTCCGTTTGAATGGGCCACTCATTTCTGGAATAACAAACAATCGATTGAATCGAATGAATCCATTCAATAGAGCAAATACCCCATAAATCAGTAATTCAATGAATAAATTGATCAACCAAGTGTAATCAAACGTATGGTACAGAATAAAATAACTTTTTCGTGCAATCGCACGTAAAGTGAGTATTTCGCGATCTCTCTCAACACAGTCCGCGAAATTCAATTTCGCGGCCGTTACCCATAGCAACGGCCGCCAAACCAAACGTCATTTCCAAATTTGACACTTCTAAAATACGACAATTAATTGCCAAAATCTCAATAAAAAATTAATCTAATATTTAAATCAAATATATTTTAAAACTCAACATCCAATAACTACATTAAAATAATGTATTTTATTTAATTCAAATTAACTATTAATTATAATAAATTCTAATATTAAATAATTTAGTCTATAAATATTTTAATTTATTATAAAAAATAAATTAATTATAAAAATTAGTTTTTTTTCGTTAATTATTGCTCTATTATATAAAAATTATATTTATAATAATATATATATATATATATATATATATATATATATATATATATATAATTATGAATCTATATATAATTATATTTATATTATAATAAGATATTATAAATCATAGATAATTCAACTCAATTTATTCATTCATTCATCAATAATATTTACATAGTGAAGATCTTTTTAATACATATTTCAGTTAATAGTTAAAGTCAATTAAGGTTGAGCCAGTTAGGCGGATCCGCCTGAGCCTGAAAGGCTTGTGTTGATACGGTTACACCAACTAGCCCAATGATTGAGCATTAGTATCAAAAGATCACTCTTTACAAATAAGAGTGTAGCAAATAGAGAATATACATGGATGGTTTTGGAAAAAAAAAGACTGAAAGAAAAAGCAAAAGACTGGATGGAGAAGGTCTGCAAATATATATAAGTATAATTTTTGGTTGTTTTCTGGTTTACTCGAGATTATCTTTGTAGGAAAAATCTAATTTCTAGCGGATTTTGTCGGATGTGTAACTTCATGAGTTTGTTGAAGATTCTCAAATTATTGCACTCTTTTAATTTGGTCGGTAAGCTATTGAATATTTTAGGGCCAAAGTAAAATATGCTTCTTTGCATACGAGTTTTATTAAATCGTGGGATGTACACAGTTTATGATTAGTGATATGTTTTTTGGTTTAAGAATTCTATTTTTTTTGTTAAATATCCAGATTAGGCTCTGCAAAATGTAAATTTTCCTGATATTCAGGATTTGTGATTCTTGGTATAGCTGTTCAGTGGAGTATAATCAAAATTTTATTAATATAATTTTTAGAATTGTATTTTGTGTTGTTTGGAGTCTGTGCATGACATTGTTGAAGACTCCTCCCCATGCTGTTATGCAGTATCTGAAAACGGACTCAATTAATGAGTTATACACTATGAGTATTACTTTTTTGGTTAGGATGCCCTTAAGTGCATAGAGTTTGTGTATGAGTTTTCTTGCTCCATTGATAACATAGTTTACATGTTCGTCCCACTCCATATGTTGATCTATCATTACCCCTAAATATTTGATTGTGCTGGTTTTCTCTATTATGGGACATGTGCATTTACCATAGCCTTGGCAGTCATTTTTATGTATATTCAATTTTTTTCCTGGTGGTTGATCTCTTTGGTCGATAGAGGTTATAAATTTCGTTTTAGAGATATTTAAGCTCAGAAGGTTTCGATTTAGCCATTTACGAAGCTTGGCAGTATTATGTTCAGTGATTTGGTATAGTTCTGACCAGCAGCTATGGGAGAAAACAATGGCAGTATCGTCTGCGTAAGAAATTATACGACCGTGGAAGTGTTTGATCTGACTCATGTCATTTATGTAAATTAAAAATAGGAGTGGGCCCAGGATTGTACCTTGCGGTACACCCACGGTGACCACCGCAGACTCGCTTAGGGCATTCTGGATTTTGACTCTTTGTGTCCTATTTTCAATGTAGTTACGGAGTACCTCGAGTGCTGGGCTTCTTATATCATTGTCATATGATTTGTCAATTAGAATTTTATGTGATACTGTATCAAATGCCTTGGCTAAGTCAAGAAAAACAGCCAGGCACTTTTTTGAGTTATCTAAATTTTGAACAATCTGCTCCGACAGGTTTGAGACAGCATTTTCCGTACTTAAGTTTTTTTGAAAACCGAACTGGTTTTCTGTTAATTAAAGATAATATTTTAGTCAAACCTACTGTTGGTCACACGAATCTTCAAACTCGCTGTAACATTTTTAGTATTAAAACGGAAGGCGCCAAGTTCACAATACGCTCTGGAGGAGGGCAAGAACGAGAAGGTTACATACAGAGACGCTTCGATATTTTTTTACACATATTTTGTTTTTGAATTTTAAATATTTTCTGCTGTAATTTATTCCGTTACCTGAGTTTTAATTGTAACCTAAGTTATAATAAAAATAAGCCGATAAAAATTGGCAAAACCATCGGCACCACATTCAAATACGTTTAAAAACATTGTATTATTGCTTTTGAGATTTGGGTGCGTTTAGTGCATACATTATGGATGTTCATCTGTTCCCTCATAACTTCTAAACTACTCATAATATGACAAATGAGGTATCGTTGGAAGCGTCTTGATCGTACGCTGGTTATAGGCTAGATATATTGAATTGAATATGGCGCCCTCTAGAGGACATAAAGTCATGTAAGTACTGAAAAAAATGATGCCATGGTGGGTATCAAATTCAAAAATAAATATTTTGTCAACTGTTGCTCGCGGCTTTGCTTGCATGCTTACGATAATTCGGAATACTTTCTAAAATCACGCTTCAGATGTGAGCCAAACATATTTTCTCCCCAAACCTTCCCAAAATACATGAAAATACAATTTCCATTATGGGCTATGGTACACATGTTAAAATTATACATCAACATCAAAACGTGTGTAATAATAATGACATAAGCTGAGGGTAAACAATAAAACCTAAACAAAGAAAAATCGGTTTAATTTTTTGTTAAAAAGTTTTTATTTTTTACTTTTCAGTTCCGTATTTTGTCGGTTTAATTTTTTGTTAAAAAGTTTTTATTTTTCAATGTTTTGTGGCTAAAATCTACCAAATACTACCTACTTGTTTTTTGATTACTTCCAAAATACTTACCCACCTTACTTCAACTATTACCAGTTAAATAATATGATTATCTACTTTTACTATTTGTTGTAATATACATTATTTTCGTTGTTCTGGTGAGTTTATTTCATTACTCTGTATATCATTCCATCCTCTCATGAAATATACTGATTTTGACGGAACAAGAATAATGTCAGTAGCGATCTGTCATTGTCAACTACGTATGTGTGTGCCAATGTTCACTAGTGAAAAATCAATTATCCCCCATTTTTCCACCCGTGAGGGTGGCTAATTCCCTTCGAAATCCAAATATAAGGTATACCCTATCTATTAAAAAAATAATCATCCAAATCGAAGAACCCAGTACAAAGTTATGCCTGATAGAATCGGTTAACGGACCAGAATTCAGAGGGTGAGTGATCAATATCCTTCATTTCGCTACCCTTAGGGGTGGATTTCATCTGTAATGGGACCAAACTCGAAGTACACCTTATCCACTGAAAAAAGAATTTTTGGAATCGGACGCCTCAGTAAAAAGTTAGGCGTGATCATACATAAAAAAATATGATGGAAAAACATAAAATATACGGGTCGAATAGAAAACCTCCTTTTTGGTTTCGTCGGTTGAAAAAGTAAGTTCGAACCCGACTACTGAAAAATCACACTCTGAAAAGTATGAAATAAATATAAGTTCAAAAACTAAAACCCGACTACTGAAAAACCACGCTTTAAAAATTATGAAACAATAAAATATTCTGATCTGAAATTGTAATGTTCAAACTTATTCAATATTTATCATCTATTGAATAAACAACTTACACATAATATATTTCGTTGTATTCAATACATATTCATAGTAGTATTCAGAGTATAGCCGTGGTCATATGCCACTTCGCCCAAAAGCTCATGATCACCTACTACTGTTAGAATGTATTGTTTTGTTAGCGTAGGTAGCATATGACCACGGCTATCCTCTGAACATCACTCTGAATATGTATTAAATACATTAAAATATATTACGTGTAAGTTGTTTATTTAATAGATGATACATATTGGATAGTTTGTACATAACAATTTCAGATCAGAATATTTTCTATTGTTCAATAACTTTTTGAAGCGTGATTTTTCAGTAGTCGGGTTTTAGTTTTTAAACTTATACTATTGATTGTTGAATAATGTAAGGACTTATGAAACAACTTCAAGGTATATAGTATTTCAAATCCCAATTGGACCGACATAAAAAGTTTCGTGAAGGATTTCGCTTTCCAATTGCCGCCTTGACATAGGCGTCGGTATATTATTTTCCAGTGGTATTTTTTCAGTTACTTATTCTAACAATCATAGCAATTGATCAGCAATTGGATTAGTTGATATTGATTAATAATAATGTCTACTTTTTTTTAACCCTCATTTGTTTTTTTCGATCGGTATCCGTGACTATTTTAGTAGGATTTCATATTTGTCGATTAATTCGTAATTAAAATAGAAAATCAGCACTTTAAATTAGAGTTTTTTGATATGCATATTATCATTACCACTGTTTTACCTTGTTAATCATAATTTTTGCGAAATAAAAAAAATGTGTTTAATATCGTTGCATCAAACATGAAGTTTGTGATTCCCTAAAGAATTAAAAATCCAAGATAATTTTACAAAAATGTTTCTGAACAAAGTTATGCGATATTGATTTGATTTTGATCAATTTATGAAAGTGTTCAGGCTGAATTCTAAACAACTTTGCCCTTAGCTGAATTTTCTGAAATAAGGGTACTTTACTCTTGTACAATTTTTATATTTTTTGACCTACCCTGTATGCTGTTTCACTTGCAACGATTCTAAGTGCACCTAATATTATTATCGCACATACACCAACTTTCGGCAATATTTGTATTTTGGTTGTGCAATTAATTTCAGAAATTCCCATATGTTGCACACTTAAATGACCACACTGTAGATTAGGCCAGTAGAGATAGACATGATTTTCCCAAAATTAAATAATAATTACAAAAGTTTCCAAACTTCTGTAGAGTGAAGAGGACTTTCATATGATATGTAGTCTGATTTTGCAACCCTTTTTTCTGAACGGAAGATGTTGCAAATCAGGATTTAATGAATTATCATCACATTATTAGCGCGGAAAAATTTGCAAAAGTTCTGCAAACTTTCAAAGTTTTGAAAAATAGCAAATTACATCTTCTGATGAATTTGCAACCACTCAAACAAAACGAAAATGTCTGTTTTATCGAAAAAAAATTTTAGTTAGTTCTAATTTTTCGAAAAAATTTCAAAAGTTCTGCAAACCAAAAAATAACCAAATAATGTTGTTGACAAGAGTTGTAATTTGAAATCTCTTGCGTCAAACAGAAAACATATTTTTACATTAAATTGAATTTTTTTGTTGAAATAAGTATCGAAATTATTATAAAAGTTTCCATTAATGGTTGCAAGTGGAGATGTCCTGACGTACAATGTTTTCATCAATTTGAAACCTCGTCTACAACACGGAAATGAGCGTAAAATCAAAAGAAAAATATTTTCGTATTTGTACTCTACCAAAGAAAGCGAATTGGATAGTCAATCATTTTACCAATTGGTGGCAGTATAGAAATTTGCAAACTTTGTTACAATGCGGAACATTAGGAATTAAAAAAATATTTATTTTTGCAACACCTGTGTTATCTGAATAATAAAGATTTTCATACACCTAATAAATGACATTCATTGTGTTACCAAGTTAACTATCGACCAAGAAGAAGCTCGTCAACGGTAGGTGAAATCAATCAATGTTGAAAGCTAACGGTTTCGATATGAATTCAAAACATCATATTACAATTAGGAATTTGCATAAAAATACTCTGAGTACGTTTGATGGAGAATCGAGAATCTCTCGACACATTTTCATAATATTCTTGATTCATTAAAAAATAGAGGACATATTGAGATTTGAAAAATACTCGTACAGTTGTACATTAGTACGATTAACCTACAACTTTGTTACGTCATAGTGTTTTGTTTACAGATTAATTAATGCACAGCAGTTTAGTAACATGATTTATTGCCAGAATAACAAAAAGAATGTCAATTGTATTATTATGACATACAACTATATAACTAACCAAAAACAATGCACATTCATCTGATAGTTCTGGAGCTACAACTGAAATAGAATTGCCTACCACATGTTTTTCCCTCTTTATTTAAAAAAAGTTATAAATCAAGAAAATGATGTTCACGTGTCGATTACATTTCAGTCCTCCATTCGGATTCAATAGAATTTTACATGCGAAACCACAATTGGAGTAAGAAAGTCGAGTGGAAAGGTAAATTATAATTTTATTTAATTCGAAAAATACATACCTACCTGAAGAAATTAAATTTGAGATGTAATATCGATGTCACAAATTTTTATTTTTCAGCAACGTTTCTGTTTGATGATGAAAATGATGTACTTGCGAGATATACAATCGATAACGTTTTGATATCCTTACTTCCATAGAGCATCGATTATTCATTTTAAAATCTCGTCGATTGCTATTAAAGTCATGTTGTGACGAGTGAAAATTTTAAATGAGTAATGATATCATTTCGTTTCTAATGCGATGAAAAATTAATGTCTTCCAATAGTCTTTTAGCAAAATTTTGAACTCTTTCGATTGTTGCATTCGAAAATATTAGATTAAATTTATGTCGCTGATTAGTCGAAAACAGTGATTGCTTCAGAGATTGATAAGTAGTTTAAAAAATGTTAATGGGTACCTACGTAACCGTATTATTCTTCGGATGCAATTTCAATCAACTAGTACAAAATATAACAGATATACTCGATGGATAATCAAGTATTTAACTGGACCACTGTATGTCGGTCTGATAAATATCTTGAACCTTTTTGCACAATGTTTGCAATTTATGGCACAATTATTGAAAAAAACAAATCAATTACACAAAAAAAATGTTCCGTTGAACAATGACGGTTGCAAATTTCTTGCGTCACGTAAAATATCAGTCGTAATTTTAATTTCAATTCGCAGAACGTTTGCAATTATTTCAAAAGTTGTAAAAATGCAAAAAAAAATTGGTGGGTTGATAGGTTCCGTTTTTCGTATGAGGTTGCAAAGTTACATATCTACTGAGACTGATATTCTCTTTATTTGCAACCACAATAAAAAACTTTTGTTATTATTTCAATTAAAATTAAAAATTTTTTTTTTTAAACTTTTGTCCCGTTCACTTATCCAATTTGCAGAACTTTTGTAATTTTTTTAAACAAATTACGATGAAAAACTTAAACAAATAACAAAAAACGAAGTTTCGTAACTTTTACAAGGTTGCAAACTTAATGCATGTTGTAAAACATCATTAGTATAGAAAAAAAAATTCGAATTTAAACGGTTTTCTTCACATAAAGGATTCAATATAAAATTGAACCAGAGAAAGGTAGATCTCAGGTGAAAAACAACTACTTTCCTGGCAAATACCACGCAGAACGTTGAATGATATTCACCTGAAAATCCATGCATACTTCCATATAATATCAATGGACATTGAATGCAAATGTTTCTTTCTGATAAGCTCGATTATGTTTAATTTATGTCGTGTTCACCTAACAATCCGCTACCGGTTTCAGGCTTCTTGGCCCTCATCAGTACGGAGGGCCAAGAAGCCTGAAACCGGTATGCGGATTGTTAGGTGAACACGACATAAATTAAACATAATCGAGCTTATCAGAAAGAAACATTTGCATTCAATGTCCATTGATATTATATGGAAGTATGCATGATTTCAGGTGAATATCATTCAACGTTCTGCGTATTGCCAGGAAAGTAGTTTCACCTGAATCTACTCTCTGGTTCAATTATATTGAATCCTTCATTGAAAACCGTTAAATTCGATTTTCTATTCATTCCACTTCACATGGCACTTATCTCTCACTATATGCAGACGGGCTTGCCACTTCTACTGAGAAGGAATCTTTTATTTAGAAACCTATCGAGGTGGGAGATTTTCGGAGTGTTTCTTTCTGTCACTAGGTACCGCCAGTTGAAGTTTATCTTTTCCGGCGTACCTATAGGTGTTACAAGATCGATGATGGTTTGTTTACGTTGTGTCTCACTTCAGCCAGAGTTCTTTGTACCTTTGGCTGGTTGACTACTCCGTACTGATGAGGGCCAAGAAGCCTGAAACCGGTATGCGGATTGTTAGGTGAACACGACATAAATTAAACATAATCGAGCTTATCAGAAAGAAACATTTGCATTCAATGTCCATTGATATTATATGGAAGTATGCATGGATTTTCAGGTGAATATCATTCAACGTTCTGCGTGGTATTTGCCAGGAAAGTAGTTGTTTTTCACCTGAGATCTACCTTTCTCTGGTTCAATTTTATATTGAATCCTTTATGTGAAGAAAACCGTTTAAATTCGATTTTTCTATTCATTCCACTTCACATGGCACTTATCTCTCACTATATGCTAGACGGGCTTGCCACTTCTACTGAGAAGGAATCTTTTATTTAGAAACCTATCGAGGTGGGAGATTTTCGGAGTGTTTCTTTCTGTCACTAGGTACCGCCAGTTAAAGTTTATCTTTTCCGGCGTACCTATAGGTGTTACAAGATCGATGATGGTTTGTTTACGTTGTGTCTCACTTCAGCCAGAGTTCTTTGTACCTTTGGCTGGTTGACTACTCCGTACTGATGAGGGCCAAGAAGCCTGAAACCGGTATGCGGATTGTTAGGTGAACACGACATAAATTAAACATAATCGAGCTTATCAGAAAGAAACATTTGCATTCAATGTCCATTGATATTATATGGAAGTATGCATGGATTCTCAGGTGAATATCATTCAACGTTCTGCGTGGTATCTGCCAGGAAAGTAGTTGTTTTTCACCTGAGATCTACCTTTCTCTGGTTCAATTTTATATTGAATCCTTTATGTGAAGAAAACCGTTTAAATTCGATTTTTCTATTCATTCCACTTCACATGGCACTTATCTCTCACTATATGCTAGACGGGCTTGCCACTTCTACTGAGAAGGAATCTTTTATTTAGAAACCTATCGAGGTGGGAGATTTTCGGAGTGTTTCTTTCTGTCACTAGGTACCGCCAGTTAAAGTTTATCTTTTCCGGCGTACCTATAGGTGTTACAAGATCGATGATGGTTTGTTTACGTTGTGTCTCACTTCAGCCAGAGTTCTTTGTACCTTTGGCTGGTTGACTACTCCGTACTGATGAGGGCCAAGAAGCCTGAAACCGGTATGCGGATTGTTAGGTGAACACGACATAAATTAAACATAATCGAGCTTATCAGAAAGAAACATTTGCATTCAATGTCCATTGATATTATATGGAAGTATGCATGGATTCTCAGGTGAATATCATTCAACGTTCTGCGTGGTATTTGCCAGGAAAGTAGTTGTTTTTTACCTGAGATCTACCTTTCTCTGGTTCAATTTTATATTGAATCCTTTATGTGAAGAAAACCGTTTAAATTCGATTTTTCTATTCATTCCACTTCACATGGCACTTATCTCTCACTATATGCTAGACGGGCTTGCCACTTCTACTGAGAAGGAATCTTTTATTTAGAAAGCTATCGAGGTGGGAGATTTTCGGAGTGTTTCTTTCTGTCACTAGGTACCGCCAGTTAAAGTTTATCTTTTCCGGCGTACCTATAGGTGTTACAAGATCGATGATGGTTTGTTTACGTTGTGTCTCACTTCAGCCAGAGTTCTTTGTACCTTTGGCTGGTTGACTACTCCGTACTGATGAGGGCCAAGAAGCCTGAAACCGGTATGCGGATTGTTAGGTGAACACGACATAAATTAAACATAATCGAGCTTATCAGAAAGAAACATTTGCATTCAATGTCCATTGATATTATATGGAAGTATGCATGGATTTTCAGGTGAATATCATTCAACGTTCTGCGTGGTATTTGCCAGGAAAGTAGTTGTTTTTACCTGAGATCTACCTTTCTCTGGTTCAATTTTATATTGAATCCTTTATGTGAAGAAAACCGTTTAAATTCGATTTTTCTATTCATTCCACTTCACATGGCACTTATCTCTCACTATATGCTAGACGGGCTTGCCACTTCTACTGAGAAGGAATCTTTTATTCAGAAACCTATCGAGGTGGGAGATTTTCGGAGTGTTTCTTTCTGTCACTAGGTACCGCCAGTTAAAGTTTATCTTTTCCGGCGTACCTATAGGTGTTACAAGATCGATGATGGTTTGTTTACGTTGTGTCTCACTTCAGCCAGAGTTCTTTGTACCTTTGGCTGGTTGACTACTCCGTACTGATGAGGGCCAAGAAGCCTGAAACCGGTATGCGGATTGTTAGGTGAACACGACATAAATTAAACATAATCGAGCTTATCAGAAAAAACATTTGCATTCAATGTCCATTGATATTATATGAAAGTATGCATGGATTTTCAGGTGAATATCATTCAACGTTCTGCGTGGTATTTGCCAGGAAAGTAGTTGTTTTTCACCTGAGATCTACCTTTCTCTGGTTCAATTTTATATTGAATCCTTTATGTGAAGAAAACCGTTTAAATTCGATTTTTCTATTCATTCCACTTCACATGGCACTTATCTACCATTAGTATAGGTATGCCTAGTTTGCAGAACTTTTGCAATTTTCAGTGCAATAATAAAGCATGAAAACGTTTTTTGCAATAAAACAATGTTCCGTTCATCCAGACTCTGCAAAATTTTATAGTTTGTTTTCATTAATACACTAACATACCATTTTGAAAACTTTTGGAATTAATGTTAATTGATTGTCTATATCTACTGGCCTAGATTCCAGATCAGTTTATAAGAACAGTCCCAAGTATTTGACTATATCGGCAGATTGTAGTGTTTCGCCAAAGAATTGGGGGAGATTCATGTGTCGGTGTACTGAATAAATACTTGAATCCGTCACTTCTGTCCGAAACTCAAATCGATAAAGAATATGTGAACTTTTCTTCCCCGTCAGGTAATAAAAATTTATGCGTATTCATAAATTCCAATAAAGTCCCATAAAATATTCTGAATGGCTAGGCTGGTGGACCGCCACCGTACATAAAAAAAATTCACTTGTCACGATATATCATGCTATGCACTTCATTTGTGTTCAACTTTCAGGAATGATTAGGCGTATTTATGTTTTTATTGAACGGGATTTATAAATGAGAAAACATTCATATTATTTGAAATACATTTTCACTGGCCGATTTCCAACTTGAGAAGAGCTATTTTCGAATGGAAAAATATGAACACAAATGATGTCATAATGCGCTGGACTGATCAAAGAAAAATTGGTAAATACGAAAATAGTTTTCAATGACGCCTTCAAACAGTTGTGGATAATTCATTAGAGGGTATTTTCGGAATTGTGGGAATTTGAAATTGAACTTGCATAGTATTATAAAATTTATTTCTTTCAAACTGTTTGTGACATTTATTATCGTTTTAACGATTCATAAAACACTTGTTATGGTAATTTGTAACCAAGTTACTGGGGAATAGCCAAACATTCACAACTGAATGGAAAAATAGTAATCTGGAAATGGAAGCATCCACGAAAAAAAATATGAATATTCTGTTTATATCTTCAAAGCAATCATCTTTATTGGCTGCCGCTTTGATACCCATATAACCGTTACATATGTTTGATGAAATTAGCTGCAAGATTCCTGTAACATGATTATGGGAAACATCAGACTGCACTAGACATCAAACTTGACGGCTGGAAATCTGACTGGATATCTGAAGATTCTGAAAAATATTACCCTAGAATCCAGGTACCTTCCAGACATTATTCAGCTAGCTACAATTTATAGTACATTATAAGTGGTCATGAACGACTGCATAACGGATGGACCTCAACTAGAAAGGGATGCATCAGTTTGATGATGATACAAAATCCTGGAAGTCTGACTCTGGATAAAAAAAAAACGACTGGGGGTTACTAAGGAAGTTATCACAACACGGCATATTTGCAGCTCTGCTCCAAAACGGAATGAAATTACTTCTACCCATTCTCACTAAACTGTATAGAGCTAGTCTGGCGTGGAATTACATACCACCCAGTTGGCTGGCAGCAAGGGTGGTCTACATACCAGAAGTGGGTCGTACATCTTTCCTTCTGACGGGACCGGCAAATCAACAGATTAAGCATACCATAACCTCGTTGAGAAAATCACCCAATCCCTGAGGGTTCAAGGTCTACAGGGGTTGCCCACAAGGCGGGGTACCCTCCACCCTCCTGATGGACAACTTACTTATTGTTTTCGAAAGAAGGGGTGTAGAACTTCGAGCATATGCTGATGACTTGTCATTTTGGCAAGGACAACGTCGCTTCTAATATCATCCGAAAATCGTTGAATGATGTACACAGTTGGTGCCAGAGGGAACAGATGTCTGTCAACCCCAGCAAAACTGTAATAGTACCCTTCACCAGGAGAAGAAAACTGTAAGATCTAACTCCACTTTCTTTCAACGGCGAGGTCATTCCATTTGTAGCAGAAGCAAAATATCTAGGTATCATCCTGGATAAAACGCTCACTCACTTGGAAAAGGTTCTACACAAAGCCAAATGATCCTTATGGACATTTCGAAGGATTTGTGGGAAATCTAGACCAATGATATATGGGGCCATCTCTTGGTGGCCGGAAGCTTCACAGCGGACGGCCCAAGCAAAGCTCTCTAGAATACAGAGAGAGCTGTCTGGAGATCACTGGAGCCATCTGCACCACACCGTCAGCAGCTATGGACTTCTAGACTTACCTCCTCTCCATATTCTTCTGGAGAGAGAGGCTAGATGGACGACATACAGAATTGTGCATATTTCTAGTTGCACACAACAGGCTTATACGGAGGGTAGCAAACTGCTGGCCGACACCGAAAATCACAGAGTTCTGGGAATGACCTCCGATATAATGCGCCCACCAGTAAACTATGACCTGCTTTCTACCGTCCTAAATCCATATAAAGACGAATGGGTTCTCCGAAAAGAGGAACCAGTGAGAGCAGAACTGTTGGTTCACAGGTGGTTCAGAAACACCCTCGAGCGCTGGTGCGGGTGTATACAGTCGTGCGACCGTATTCCAGTCGAAAATTCACGCCATTGATTCATGTGCAGAGAGATTTGAGGAAACCAACTTCACACACAAATCAATAAAAAAAATCGGACAGTCAAGTGGCTTTGAAAGCACTCAGCTGGTGTCGATCAACGTCCAAGTTAGTATGGAATTATCAAAAAAGACTCTCCTCAGTAGGAAGATTCAACAAGCTGTCTCTGGTCTGAATTCCTGGACACTTTGGCATGGAGGCGCGAAAAACGGGTCCGCAAAAGGTTTTATCGGACCAGAACACGACACTTGGTATTTCTCCAAGCTTCACCAAACAAACACTGAGTACCTGGACTGCAAGATACTTCTGGCGTAACTTACCAGGATTGGTCCATTCCAAGGCATACATAAATCCGTCGAAAAACGTCACCAAATAATTGTTAGACTCCAGTCGGGATGACTTACGTTGTCTAACAGGCCTACTTGCTGGCCACTGTCATCTGAATCACCACATGTCAAGACTAGGACTGTCGGAAAATCTGGTATGTCATCTTTGTCATGAAGATGACGAAACAGCAGAGCACATACTTTGTGTCTGCCCCGCCGCGGACAGAATCAGGTTTCCGACGTTTAACAGAATGTTACTCTTGCCATCGGACATGAAAGATCATTCACCAAGTGAACTAATCGGCTCCGTAAAGAAGCTGGATTTATTTGGTGAAATATGAATTGATGTGAGCCACAATAGATCCTCACGAGTGGTAGTGGAAGGCCGTAAGAGACCCACTCACCTGAAACCTAATCTAACCTTGGTGATGAATCCAAGATAAACGAAAGGGTCTTCAGACTTTCAAAATTCCCCGACAAAGCCTCAACAATCTTTCAAGCAGAAATTCATGCTATGGAAATCTGTGTGCGAGAATGTCTTGCAAGATGCTCCAGGGCGGTGAAAATCTATATCCTATCAGATAGCCAAGCAGCAATTGAAGCTCTCAAGTCACACACTTGTCAGTCTGGTCTGATTTGGGACTGCGAACTATTCCTGAGACAACTGGCTGATAAGGGTGCCAGGTCAATCTCAATCTTAACCTTTAATTTTCATACCAATATTGGCGAACTATAGGTCTTTTGATTACTCTCGTTTCGGACGTCCATCGCCTAAATTGATTTGAAAGGTTTTCACGACGTTTCGAATGCCTATATCTGCAATCGTCTTCAGGTGAATACTGAATACCAGTATTCACCATATACCATATGTCAGTTTGAAAGTAAATGCCTCAAAAACACAAACAAAATGCCCATTGAACGTCTTTATTCACGAGAAAAATTTAAATAATGAGGTTATTTGGTGACGGTGCTCGAAGTAGCAGACAAGTTGCTCATTAATTCAACAGAAGACATCCGCAACGGAATCGTATTCGACATGGAACGGCAGCCTCCGTGAATAAACTTTTCACACAAACCGGAAGTGTATTGAAGAATCGTCCAGCTATTGAAAATCCACATCGAAATCGAAGGTACCATGTTGATGATAATATCTTAGCTTCAGTTCGTGCCAATCCCAAAATTAGTTTGCGTAAAAGGTCTGAGCAATTAAATTTGAGTAGAGAGAAAATCAGGAGATGTCTCGTTCGTCATAAAATCAAACCATTTAAACCAAAGTTCTTGCACACATTGAAAGAAGGTGACGAATATAAACGATTATATTACTGCTATTGGGACCAAGGAAATTTTTTAAATGATAGAAATTTTCAAAGAAAAATTTTGTTCACTGATGAGGCTATGTTCACTACCAATGGAATAGTATCTGCTCAAAATTGCAGATACTGGTCTACCGAAAATACCCACTGGGTTATAAACTGTGAGGACCAATACTCTCAAAAAGTTAATGTATGGTGTGGTATTTTAGGAGACAGAATAATTGGACCGTTTTTCTTCAATAATACCATTAACGCTGAAAGACTATTGAATTTTTTTGATAATGAATTATGGGAAATCATTGAAAATTCACCCCTCAATGTGCGACAAGAGATGTACGTTCAGCTAGACGGAGCTTCCGTTCATAATTCTTGGATGGTTCGAGAGTGGTTAAACGAACATTTTCCATTACGTTGGTTTGGTAGAAATAGCCCATATGAACAATGGCCTCCTCGCTCTCCATAACACCAATGGATTTTTACTTCTGGAGGAACTGTCAAGAATAAGGTTTACAAGTCTAGGACGAGCACAAGAACTTTTTGAGAAAATAAGGCAAGCCTGCAGTGAAATAAGTATTCTAGAACTTAGGAGAGTGGCCAATAATAATAGAAAAAGAATCGAAAAATGTATCAGAATTGAGGGCGGACCAGTTGAGAGAGACAATATTTGAAACTGACTTCCAATATCAGTGTTCATTTCATTTCCTGTTCAAATTCGGTTCAATAAATCATTTAATTTTTTTTATCGTCTCTGTGGCTTTTTAGTAACAACTGATAATCAAAATTTAAATTTTTTCATAATGAATATTATTTTTTCCTGACCTATTCAAAAGTGTAACGGAATACAGGGTGTTCCATTTAAAAAACACAACTTTGATATGTCACACTTTTTTGAGCCACCCTGTATACTCCAAAATGATTTCCTTTTGCAGCCTTAATCAATATACATATAATGAAATGGAGAAATTCCCGAAAAAATTAATGGTTTGGTTTACAGGGACCGTGTCGTATAGGGTGCCCCACCCTGTATATATATATATATATATATATATATATATATATATATATATATATATATATATATATATATCTGTCTGTCTGCCGATATTCCTGAAGAGGTGATTAATTCAAGATGAAACGTTGTAGGTTTAAATATTTCCTATTATTGTTTCGGTAAAAGTCAAAATAGTTTTCATGTACTCCATATCTCTATCTCTTTTTGAACAAATACCATATCTAATTGAGAAAATGAAGCTTTGACTTTTGCGGTCCCTAGCTAACCGATGCACAATTTATATTGTTATAATTCCAGAAAAACATATTTCTCACTATACCAAAATAAAACACACAAAAAATCCTCACTTGATCTGCTTCCTCGTCGAACGATTAACACCAATAATTTGAAGAGTACAACAATATATTTGTTGAGATTGGACCTACTCGAATCTGGAAACCCGGGCGACTGTGTCAAATACCTATTTCTCGAGCCGGGTCTATTTTTGCGCTCTCAAGTTATGCAGCGAGTTTATTGAATATGTCTCCCATTTCGAGATTTATAATTAAACTCAACAACTGATAATTGTGGACAAGATACGCTATAGACTAGAAATTAAAGCATGTTTCTAGAAGAGTTTTTTTTTCTAGATTGATTGAAATAAAAATTGTTGGATTTGATGAATGCATCAATTATTGTCAAAATGCAGTAGTAAAGTAGTATTTTGTAAAACGGACAATGGATAAATTTCATTTCTTATCTATAGTATTATGAAATTGCAGTTGTCTATTTATTTGAGCACCACGCGAAAAGTACTGGACCGATTGTGATGAAATATTTTGTGTTTTGAAGTTTATGATTGGACTAGAAAACTGGTATTAGGCCAGTAGAGATAGACATGATTTTCCCAAAATTTAATAATAATTACAAAAGTTTCAAAACTGCGGTAGAGTGAAGAGGACTTTCATATGATATGTAGTCAGATTTAGCAACCCTTTTTCCTGAACGGAAGATGTTGAAAATCAGTATTTAATGAATTTCCACATTATTAGCGCGGAAAAATTTGCAAAAGTTCTGCAAACTTTCAGAGTTTTGAAAAATAGCAATTTACATCCTCTGATAAATTTGCAACAACTCATACAGACAAACAAACAAAAATGTTGTTAGTCCTAATTTTTCGATGAAAATTCCAAAAGTTCTGCGAACTCAAAAAAATGACTAAAATAGAGTTCTTGACGAGAGTTTTAATTTGCAACCTTTTGCGTCAAACGGAAAATATATTTTTTCATTGAATTGATTTTTTCATTGAAATAAGTATCGGAATTATTACAGAAGTTTCAAATAATGGTTTAAGTGACGTAGAATGTTTTCATTAATTTGCAACCTCGTCTGCAACACGGAAATGAGGGTAAAATCAAAAGAAAAATACTTTCGTACTTGTACTCTACGAAAAAAAGGAAAAGTTTCGCTAATCGGACAGACAACTCATTTTACCAATTGGTGGCAGTATAATAATTTGCAAACTATGTTACATGCGGAACATTGGGAATTAAAAAAAAAATATTTTTGCAACACTTGTGTTATCTGAATAATAAAGATTTTTATATTCCTAATAAATGGCATTCAATGTGTTACCAAGTTAACTATCGACCAAGAAGAAGCTCGCCAACGGTAGGTGAAATCATTCAATGTTGGAAGCTAACGTTTTCGATATGAATTCAAAACCTCATATTACAATTAGGAATTTGCATAAAAAAATACTCTTGAGTACGTTTGATGGAGGATCGAGAATGAATTTCTCGACACGTTTTCATAATGCAGAAAATATTGAGTACAGTTGTACATTAGTACGATTAACCTACAACTGTGTTACGTCACAGTGTTATGTTTACAGAGTAATGAATGCACAGCAGTTTAGTAACATGATTTATTACCAGAATAACAAGAAGACTGGCAATTGTATTTTATGACAGACAACTATTTAACTAACCAAAAACTATGCCCATTCATCTAATAGTCCTGGAGTTTCATCTGCAATAGAATTTTTCAGAAAGGTATTATTGAAGACTTATAAATCGATATGCTACACAACAAATCAATTTAATACATATGCAATGGTACCTAACAACTTACTGTCTGGTTGCTAAGGGCTTTCAGATGTTTTCATAGCCTACTCAAGTTTGGCAATATACTCGTACTAACTACTGAGTAATTCTCATTGTAAAATAAATCATGTTTTTTTTTAAGAAATATGAACACTGGTTTCCTTTATACTCAGTATACTGTAATTCGAAGTGTTACATATGACGTATGTGATATGGCTGAACTCAGAAAAATATGGGCTCTCAAATTTTGATATAAAAATATAACCCTTTCCATTTAAAGAAAATATCGATGACGTCATATCTTGTAAGGTGGTGGGGGAAAACTAAAAAGGTGGAAAACTAAAATACAAAATCAACCTGTCCGAGCCTTATCTCCGAAAATGATTAATTCGTCAGATAATGGATCGTTTCCAAACTTTATGAACGCACTGTATATATATATATATATATATATATATATATATATATATTGTATATTATTGGATTATATACAACACAATATACACAATATCAATTAAAAACAATACAGTATTGAAACCTATATGATAAATTATCAATGATCACGGGTGAAATACACCTAGGCATGTAGATGCTTGTTCTGTGTCTCTTTTCACCCACTCGTATTAATATTCATCATCGGGTATGTGTTATGTCTGTCTGTATGGTTGGGAACAAATTAAAAAAAGAAAACAATTAATGATATAATACAAAAAATTATAATTTTGCAAGACTATAGACTCTAACAAAACAGATGATGCAGGTCGTCGAGCCGAGGCCTTCGCCATCACTCATGGTCTAGAACAACTGGTCGAGCTACCAACCCGCATCCCTGATGTCAACAACCAGTCTGCCAATACACTAGATCTTTTCCTCACCACCAATCCTGACCCGTATAGAATAGAAGTTTGTGCCCCACTTGGAAACTCTGACCACACCCTCATCTCCACAACATGCTCTTTCCATTTACCATCGAGCTGCACAATACCACCCCGTCTCAAGTGGCATTACAATTCGGCCGACTGGGAAGGTCTTCGTATGTTTTTCTCAGCGTTTCCATGGAAGAGAGTTTGTTTCTCTTCAGTAGATCCAACACGATGTGCTGAGACAATTTCTGAAATCATCATGTTGGGGATGCAAACTTACATACCGAATACCGAAAGAAGAACATCATCCGATAAGACCTGGTTTAACAGAAACTGCTCTAGAGCTGTGGCTTCCAAACAGGCAGCATACCATCGATGGCAAAAAAATCCGGGCCCTGAGACCAGAGCAGCATATGTCGAGGCTAGAGGCATATGCAAAGAGACAATAGAATGCTCAAAAGATGCCCACAATGCCAAAATAAGATCAAAACTTGCTGAATGTCCTAACGGATCCCGTTCATTTTGGTCTTTCGCCAAAGCTGTGGGAAGAAACTTCACTTCCAGCTCATTTCCTCCTCTAACCAAAGAAGA
Source organism: Gonioctena quinquepunctata (assembly GCA_018342105.1). Taxonomy (NCBI): domain Eukaryota; kingdom Metazoa; phylum Arthropoda; class Insecta; order Coleoptera; family Chrysomelidae; genus Gonioctena; species Gonioctena quinquepunctata. Next base: position 119,574 of record JAFIRS010000825.1, read on the forward strand.
TGGAACACTAGCAACGACTGCCCAGGAAAAAGCCAATATCTTTGCGCACCTATTTGCTGGAAATTCCACTCTGGATTCATCGGGAAAACAACCCCCGAACATTACACCTATTGACAGTCACATGCCCGAGATCACCTTTCGCCAACGTACTATCAGAAAGATTTTGCTGGGTCTCAACACCAACAAAGCCTGTGGATCTGACGGAATCCCGCCGATTGTTCTCAAGAAATGTGCCCCCGAACTAACACCTGTTCTTTGCAAGTTGTTCAACCACTCTTACAATTTGGGGGTATTTCCTCAATTAAAACCTATCGCACTGCTATCTATTATTTCAAAGGTCATGGAAAAAGCCATCAACATCGAGCTCATGAAATATCTGGAAGACTCAGGAATTGTCAACGATAGGGTCTTATGGCTTGCCCCCTCAGCTTCGTCTGGTGACCTGCTCCTTACGTCTCACATATATGGCAGCTATCTATTGAAAAGTATGGAGAAACTTTAGCTGTGGCATTAGATATCTCCAAGGCGTTCGATCGAGTTTGGCACCAGGGACTCCTCGCCAAGCTTCTGTCTTATGGCTTGCCCCCTCAGCTGTGTTCTCTGCTTGCTAGTTTTCTCTCAAACAGGTCTCTCCATGTAGTGGTCGATGGAGTTTCATCTGACACTCTACTCATAAATGCTGGTGTTCCGCAAGGATCCATTCTCGCACCAACACTATTTCTACTTCACATCAACGACCTGTTGAAAGCAACTTCATGTCCAGTACACAGCTTTGCCGATGATAGTACCCTCCATACCGCTTTCTCTTCCAGGGCCCCTATATTAGCCCGTGAAACCAGAAATGAACGAGGAAGAAATGTTAATAATATAAATATGGACTTAGCAACAATTCTCGAATGGGGATTTAATAACTTGGTAGAATTCAATGCAAACAAAACACAAGCATGTCTTTTCTCTAGAAAAGCCGATCTCACTGTGCCTAACATAACTTTGTCAGGAGTAACCATACCACTGAAGCCATCCATATCGATGCTTGGTATTACTATCAGCAATAACCTTTTCTGGGAAAATCACGTGAGGTCCATTGCCAAAAGTGCATCCCAAAAACTTGGTTTTCTGTTTCGTGCCAAGAGCTATTTCACCCCCAGTCAGCTGCTTATGATCTATAAGGCACAGATCCGACCTGTCCTGGAATACTGTTCCCATATTTGGAGTGCGGCACCTAAACATACCCTGAGGCTATTGGATTCTGTCCAAAAAAGGGCAATTCGTCTCGTCGGTGATGCCTCGCTTACAAACTCGCTCACTTGTCTGGAACACCGTAGAAAAGTTGGCGATTTGTCTCTATTTTATAGATATTTTCATGGGCGATGCTCTTCTGAAATATCAACAATCGTTCCTGCTTTGGCAGTCTCTTCGAAATTAACCCGTCAAGTTCAGTCATCACACCCCTTCGTGGTCACTTTGGAGACCTGCAGAACATCACTTTCCAAAGACTCGTTCATCCAACGAACAGCGAGGCTTTGGAACTTATTGCCTAGAGAGGTGTTCCCCGAGGCATACAACCTTCAGAAATTTAAGAAGAACACCAACTCCTACCTTCTTTCCCTAGGTTCCCACGATGTTCTCTGAACATTATAGCATATCCCTTTTCGTGGGAACCAGAACATAAAAAAAAAAAAAAAAATGAGGTGAGAGATACATTCATATAACGTAACATTCACAGTCGTCTTCCACTTATCCTTCAAATACCAGATGAAGATTTAAAAAAATTAGGTAACTTTATACATAAATAATTTTATTAAAACTTCCAGGGGTCTTCAGAAAGGAAAGAAATGTTCTATTCAATTTTTGAACGGAATGGAGGAATAATTTGAAACAGATTTGACAAAATCATACTTGTTTCTGATCAGTACATCACTTATTTCTGATTGGTTAATGATTTCTCACGTGGTGCTGATCATCCATTATAATAATATCCCAAAAAATTCGATAGTTCTCCAACTTATGGATACCCACTGTAGAATAATGAATATAAAGGAATATTCCTATCAGAGAATAACTCAGTTTTTCCTAACAAAGTCTGGTCCTAAAGTTTTTTGAACTTGTTGACCAAACTCACTGGCCATTATGGATGATATCAATGACCTTCCCAACGAGACATGGCTGTAGTGAAAAGGTGTATTTTTCAAGCTTAAGAGAGACCGCGAGTCGAAGGTTCTTTTCCAGATTTAGTGAGATGAGTAACAGTTGGCCCGTCTGAAAAATTGCATGTTTATGCTGGCAACTTACCAAAATGAAAAAATTATCATTCAATAAAAATCAGATGCTACCGCCGCGACATTTAACACACAAACACATTCATTGGGTAATCTGCAAGATTGATATACTGATATATTTTGGTTGAATGGTGAAATTGTGATTTATTCCTAATAAATGATAGTTAAAAACTAAAGAACACGCTTTAATAGAACACTAAACTAAAAAGTAGAGAATCATTTTAAATGTGTTTGAAATAAGAATACAGTGAATAACAAAAAATGTATTTCATCGTAAATGGGGTGCTTGATGTCAATTCTTGTTAATATTCCATGGACAGATATTGGTAAAAGTAGAATCATTATGAAAATATCTTGAAAAGCACCCCACGCTTTTCTACGATAAAATAAATTTGTTGTTAATCACTGTATTCTTATTTCAAACTCATTTAAAATTATTTTCTACTTTTCAGTTTAGTTTTCTATTAAAGCGTGTTCTTTAGTTTTTAAACTATCATTTATTTTCAACTTTTTAGTTTTGTTTTCCATTAAAGCGTGTTTTTTAGTTTTTCAAACTATTATTATTATTATTATTATTGAATTTTTTTAACTATCATTCTCCAATTTTGAATAGAATCGGACCATAATCAAAAAACTCGTCCGCCATTTTAGAGCCGCCATCTTGAATCCTTCAATTTTGACAAAATAATCATAATCTCCGACCCAAAAACCCCCACATACCAATTTTGAATAGAATTGGACCATAATCACAAAACTCGTCCGCCGTTTTGGAGCTTCCATCTAGAATTTTCAACTGCGTCGGAGTTATCGAGAATGGTTTGTTTATCTTTCATGCATTTTTACCCTCTTCATAAGTACACCGGATTGTTTATATTGAGTTCTAGTATATGAGCCGGACTGTATTTTTTTGGCAGCATTCAAAATTTAACTGACAGAGCTATAAAGCTTGCTCACCCAAAATTCAGGAAAAATAATATAGAAATAATCAAGAATATATGTAAAGAAAATAATTACCCCAGCCACTTTGCAGAAAAAACAATAAAAAACGAATACATGCGATCTACAATAAAAATGATAATGAAGTAAAGAAAACAACATACATACCTTTACCATACATATACAAATTATCGAATAAAATTAATAAAACAATGAAAAAACACAACATTACTATTTCACACCGATTAAAGCGTGTTCTTTAGTTTTTAAACTATCATTTATTTTCAACTTTTTAGTTTTGTTTTCCATTGAAGCGTGTTTTTTAGTTTTTCAAACTATTATTATTATTATTTAATTTTTTTAACTATTATTCTCCAATTCTGAATAGAATCGGACCATAATCACAAAACTTGTCCGCCATTTTGGAGCCGCCATCTTGAATCCTTCAATTTTGACGAAATAACCATAATCTCCGACCCAAAAACCCCCACATACCAATTTTGAATAGAATTGGACCATAATCACAAAACTCGTCCGCCGTTTTGGAGCTTCCATCTAGAATTTTGAACTGCGTCGGAGTTATCGGGAATGGTTTGTTTATCTTTCATGCATTTTTACCCTCTTCATAAGTACACCGGATTGTTTATATTGAGTTCTAGTATATGAGCCGGACTGTATTTTTTTGGCAGCATTCAAAATTTAACTGACAGAGCTATAAAGCTTGCTCACCCAAAATTCAGGAAAAATAATATAGAAATAATCAAGAATATATTGAAAGAAAATAATTACCCCAGCCACTTTGCAGAAAAAACAATAAAAAACGAATACATGCGATCTACAATAAAAATGATAATGAAGTAAAGAAAACAACATACATACCTTTACCATACATATACAAATTATCGAATAAAATTAATAAAACAATGAAAAAACACAACATTACTATTTCACACCGATTAAAGCGTGTTCTTTAGTTTTTAAACTATCATTTATTTTCAACTTTTTAGTTTTGTTTTCCATTGAAGCGTGTTTTTTAGTTTTTCAAACTATTATTATTATTATTTAATTTTTTTAACTATTATTCTCCAATTCTGAATAGAATCGGACCATAATCACAAAACTTGTCCGCCATTTTGGAGCCGCCATCTTGAATCCTTCAATTTTGACGAAATAACCATAATCTCCGACCCAAAAACCCCCACATACCAATTTTGAATAGAATTGGACCATAATCACAAAACTCGTCCGCCGTTTTGGAGCTTCCATCTAGAATTTTTAACTGCGTCGGAGTTATCGGGAATGGTTTGTTTATCTTTCATGCATTTTTACCCTCTTCATAAGTACACCGGATTGTTTATATTGAGTTCTAGTATATGAGCCGGACTGTATTTTTTTGGCAGCATTCAAAATTTAACTGACAGAGCTATAAAGCTTGCTCACCCAAAATTCAGGAAAAATAATATAGAAATAATCAAGAATATATTGAAAGAAAATAATTACCCCAGCCACTTTGCAGAAAAAATAATAAAAAACGAATACATGCGATCTACAATAAAAATGATAATGAAGTAAAGAAAACAACAACATACATACCTCTACCATACATAGACAAATAATCGAATAAAATTAATAAAACAATGGAAAAACACAACATTATTATTTCACACCGATTAAAGCGTGTTCTTTAGTTTTTAAACTATCATTTATTTTCAACTTTTTAGTTTTGTTTTCCATTAAAGTTTTTTAGTTTTTCAAACTATTATTATTATTTAATTTTTTTAACTATTATTCTCCAATTTGGAATAGAATCGGACCATAATCACAAAACTCGTCCGCCATTTTAGAGCCGCCATCTTGAATCCTTCAATTTCGACAAAATAATCATAATCTCCGACCCAAAAACTCCCACATAAAAATTTTGAATAGAATTGGACAATAATCACAAAACACGTCCGCCATTTTGGATCCGCCATCTTGAATTTTTCAGTTTTGACGAAAGAATCATAATCTCTGACCACGAAAACCCTCAGATACCAATTTTGAAGCGAATCGGACCATAATCACAAAACTCGTACGCCATATTGCAGCCGCCATTTCTTTTTTTTTCAAACAAAAATTTCTTAATGCATTGTCACCGGAATTATGTACACCTGCCAAATTTCAAATTATTCGTACGTCTAAAAAAGGGTCAAAATCGTGCCCAAAGGAGTCGGTTACAAACAAACATACGGTTACAAACATACAAGTGAAGCTAAAGCGTGTAAAAATGTAAATATTCAGCGTCACCTGTTTTCTAGTAACTGTAATTAAGCTTGCATACATGTTGAATTGGTTTGAGACAGATTTTGACACATACAAAAATAGAAAATATGCGAGACAAAATCCCATATATCTCTTTGGTGTAGCAATGAAGACTATTGAAGGTATTCCAAAATGAACATCAAGATTTATGTAAAAAACTGACAAATCAAGACGGGAACACAAAGACGAAAACTTGATTAGTTGTAAAAACACAGTTTAGGATTGAACGTTTGAAGTTTTTCAATTCACACAAAATATTTTTAACACGTTAAAATTATTTGACCCATATGATACATTCGCAGAGAGATAGAGATAAATTTTAAAGTATTTTCAAGTCACGTGGCTCCTCAATAACCTAGAAGGACTGGTGGAGTTTATTACGAAACTACACAACACAAAATGAGAACGTAACTTGGGATTCTCCACCATCAAACCATGACATGGCTCAATAAAGTAACCAATAAAGTTCCAGTTAATGTATTTTTAGGAGCTCATAATTCTACAGTTTATTATGGTGTGGTGTGTTGATAGCTTTCTTTCAGTCCACTAATCAGTTTTAACTGTCCAACAAATGTTTCGATTTAGGGTAATTTTTATTAATGATAAGGCTACGAGATGATTTGTCAATTGAATCGAATGGTTCGAGAGCTTTCGATTTCTCAATTTGTTTTTCCTATTTCTCAAAGGACATGGAATCGACTATCTTTGACGTAATATATATATATATATATATATATATATATATATATATATATATATAAATATATTGTTATGTTACTAAACTTTTTACTATTCTAGAATCTATTTTTACCATGTTCTAGTCAACGCATATGTCTCGAAAAGTCAGTACTGAAGTATCTCTATTGTCATAAGTATGTTACCAACAATACATTCAATTTGCACAAACAATAAAAATAATATGGAAATTTTAATTCATGAAAAAACTTTGGATTTCAAGTAGATGAAATGGTATTCAAGTTGGAACAAAAACAACAAAAACAATGTGAGGCAAATAATAAAATATAAAAATTACGAAAACAGAAAAATGTCAAATATGAATTTGAACCATATTTGTACATATATAAGATCTAGAATTATATATTGCAGATAAAATCATTAGAATAAGTTAGAATAACAAAAAGTGACACAGAAAGTGGGAATAAACTTTAAATTTGTGAAAATAAACAAAAAAATTGGGTTGACAAGAAGAAATGTAACACGCTTGAGGCAATGAAAAATGAGATGGAAGGAAACTAAACCAGGTACCAATTTGGAAGATAAAATTATAATTAAAAAAAACAAGCAAACCTATCCTTGAACTTTATAAAACGAATTCAGATACGAATGGGAAAATAAACAAGCAAGAAAGAACTACTCACCTTATTGAGATAACAAAAGTCCAGTCCGTGACATTGCCAGGAACAAAAGGAGGCCTTCTGCAGTGTAGCTGTACTTTTCCAGACAGCACGAACACGTCTAACAGTCAGAAGAACACCAAAAAGGAAGAATAGCAGGTATTTCGAAAACCAGAACTAAATAAAGTGCAACATATCAGGACCAGACACTAATATTGGTTTTTGGATCATTTGTATCCATGCATCTGAACTTTTGTTGGTCTTTTCTATGCTCATAGCCTGTTCATAACATTGAAACGTTTATTCACCAAGTATTTATCATACATAAGCAAGTTTTACCATTTCACATCACTGTTCTGAGTTAGATAAAATAGATATCGCAGGTTAGGTCAATTCAAGGACGTATTTCAATAGAAACAACAACTATTTGACGATTTTTCTGCATTCTTTGTTTACCTTTTGAGCACCTAATCATAATCTTTCCACAAAATAGCACGTTTGACATCAAGCAGCGCAACAAGTTGGCATTACATAATCCTGCCATGGGAGTAGAGATGCGTCATACTCCATAGGCGTACCTACTGAGCTGGGATAAGGTGGAAAGTGTTGAAAAAGGGTAAGAACAACATAGCCGGAGTTTCATTACTGTTATGATAGGTAGACTAGTTATTGGATATTAAAAATAAATAAATAACAATAACAATCATTATTATAATAACTATTAGCCAATAATAAATATAAATATGAAGAGCCTATCACAAAAATATATATATATATATATATATTTATATATATATATATATGAACGAATCTATTAGACAAGTCATAACTTCTAGTATATTAGGTCTATCAGAATGAGATTTGGTATAGGTAAATGGTATGTGAAGAGGAGAGTTTTCGCATTATTCACACTTTTCGGTCACTTCCGATTTCCCCGGAAATGGCTCCAGTTTTGAATTTTTAAATGGAACACCCTGTATATTGTCAAACATTTTGATTTCTGAGACATTTCTGGATCAGAATGTGACATTTCAAAACGTTGTTACGTCAATTTAATTTTTTAGAGTAATTTTTAATATTGCATCTAGGTGGCCATGATCGGACGTAAACTAATCTGAGGACCTCAGAGGATGTCAGAAAATTACTATCGCAAAGTTTTAGTGACTAGTATGATAGATAAGAATAAGACAAGTTGTCAAAATTATATTTTCGTGTCTAACAATTTTTTTTCAAATGGCGATCATTTTTTGACAAGTACTTTCCGATTTTTTTTTACAAATCTAACGATACTAATTTATTTGCGATTGGATTAAAAATGAAAATATAAATTAAATATCACTAAAAGAAATACTAGATTTAAGACACATTACAGCTCGTTCAATTGTTTCTCTCAACAAGTTTCGTAACATTTGAGGCGTTATACTTCTAAACGCCCATGGGGCTGTTGCATAGTGAACATTTTCTTTAACATATCCCCAAATAAACTGCTAAAGGTAGATTATTGAGATAAAACTGCTAAAGGTAGATTATTGAGATGATCCTCGATTTCAATTTGAAGAAAACCTAAGTACCTAACCCCTGTTAACTGACCTTGAAACAATGTTGACCCAATTATTCTGTTTTCTACGATACCAGCCCATACATTGACGCCAACACTTTCTTGAAAATTGCCCTCTCTCATTGCATGTTGATTTTGGTGAGTCCAGTACCGAGTATTTTGCTCATTGAACATACCTACCATTATTCGTAAATCGTGATTCGTCGGAAAATACAATGAAGTTGATAAACTTTGGGTTAACTCTATGATTTTGAAGCAGCCAATCACGAAACACTACCCGTCAGCATACAAATGTTGATAAAACTGATATTTAAATGCTCGATATCCGTGCTTTTTCATTTATGATAATTCTCTGTTCCGCCTCTCGATTTCCTTCTTGCCTAAAACGATTCTCAACGGAAAATACTGATGGGCTGGATGTTGCCGATTGGGATATATTTGAGCATACAACTCAGCAGCATTTCTTGAATTTCTAGGACATTAATATTAATATCCACTCTTTCATTTTGAGTATACATTATTTTGAGGAAAAATTAAACTGAAATTTAACGAAAATTACCAAACTTTTACTGTCTGCTCATAAAGCTTATGCCACTGTCATTACCTAAGTGAGTGTTTTGTTTTCCAAAGAAGAATTAATGAAAATAACTGCAAAATATTGTGCATCATGGCTATCCATGACACACTTGACAAAAGTAAATAAATTATTACCCAGTATTTTCCTCAGTGATATTGAATTTATGTTATTATTTTTGATCCAATCGCAAATAAATTAGTATCGTTAGATTCGCCAAAAAATCTTTTTTTTGGAAAGTGCTTGTCAAAGCATGGTCGCCATTTGGAAAATAATAGTTAGACACGAAAATGTAATTTTGCCAACTTGTCTTATACTAGTCACAAAATATTTGCGATTGTAATTTTCTGACATCACCTGAGGTCTTGAGGTTAGTTTACGTCCGATCATGGCCACCTAGATGCAATATTGAAATGAAGTAGGCGTAAAATATTCTCAGAATGTCACATTCTGATCCAGAATTTTCTCAGATTTTTTTTTTACAATATACAGAGGGTTCCATTTAAAAATTCAAAACCGGAATCATTTCCGATGAAACCGAAAGTGACCAGAATGTGAAAAATATGCGGAAACTCCCCTCTTTTCATATCATCTACCTATACCAAATCTCATTTTGATACACCTAATATTCTAGAAGTTATGACTTTTCTAATAGATTCCCGGTATACGCGTCGACTAGAGAACCTCCTCCTTTTTTTTTCGTCGGTTAAAAAATGCGTTCTATGTGGGGTTTACATGATTCAAATATATTCGAGGAATGACCTAAAAACGAGTAAATTTCAACAATATAAGAAAATTGTTTTCATAAAAGGGTGAAAGTTACGTCCTTTGCAGAAGTTGCCAACATAATTCCGAAGCGAAATTGGATTAATTTATCTTGTGACAGAAACACAATTTTCAATTGGGGAAGTTTGAAAGAACATTGAATACTGTGGAAATTGAAAAGGCCCGAGGTTTGTGGTTTTTACTATGAGCTTACTTCGGGGGATTTTTATGAAAAGGTGAATTTTACGACATACTTTGATATTCCGACTGGGTTTTATGGTGACAGTGACGCGACTGGAAAAGGGGGTGAGTACTTGGAAAAATATTGTGGGAATATCTGAAACTTTGATGGTATACGGAGGTATAAAATTGAAGCGAACACAGTACTCACTTCAGATGATATTAACTGAATTGGGTTTAGAAAACTACGACACTTGTTTTGCTGAACAATAGCTTCAAACTTAAAATTTATGTTTCACGTTTTGTACAAACACACGTAGAGTTTTTCCTTAAGGTTTTTCTGAAAGAATATTATCCATCAGGTTTGACCTATAACCGTTGTTAATTGCAGTTCAATAAATTTGATTTTCCATTCAGATTTTTTTCTGAAACATAAATATTGACTCTGGTGATTTTAAATAGTACTGTTATTTTATATAACCTTCTCCAAATAGTGGAAACAACGGAATATCGAATGATAGTTCTATTTAAAATCTCCAGAGTACGGAAATAACAGTTGGTACTAATCCAACAGTTGGTACCACTGAAACTACTTTCAAGTGACACCTGTCATGTGTTTGAACTGAATCAAATTGCGGGAATTATTCCTCACCTATACAGTAGACAGTTATATTCATATAATTTCAAATAATTTTAATGTGTTCCTTTTCTTTCATTAATTTTCAACTTCGTTTCATTCTTTGATTAACATTCTTCTATTGTATCACTATGTTAGATGAATATGTTCTACATCATTGAAATCAACCTCAACAAAGTAAGTGAGTAGCATAATATTTCGTACATTAATAATGGTTTTTCATGTATTGTTGTTTCCCTGATGATGGAAATGAACATTTCCGAAAGCTTGAATAAACTTTAAGAGTTTACTTTTTCGTTGCTGCTTACGCCAATATTCCTAGTTTTGTACCTAACTTGTCAGCAAAGATTAACAATCCACTTAAATTCCACATGGGGTTCTATCATAACATCAAGATGACCTACGGTGATGCAACACGGATGAATTTTAAATCGAAAACGAAGATGAAATTCGCCAAGGATTTCAATAGACGTTGTTCTCTGTTACAATGTAGAAAATTAGGAATTTTGCCTGGCCACATTACATTTTCACTAAGACCTATAGAAAACTTACTCCTAAGACAAGAAACTCGCTCCAATGCGAAGGAAAAAACTACAAGTTAGGAACAAAATTAATGAATATTGAGATTTCGTCAAATCATAACTTAATCAACCAACTTGAATGTTCACTAGTGACATTGACAAGATCATTGATCTCCCTTACGAATGAATTAACTTGAAAAAATTGCCAGCAAACAACAAATGTCATACAAAAAACTTTTTCACCAAGTAAAATTTTTAAATTTTACAAAAATTTGAATTTAAAATACATTCAGCTCAAATCCCAATCGAAAATCAAACCAAATTGTATGAAAAATATTTCAGACACTCCCATTCCTAAGGAAGAATCTCAATTTTCAGCCTTTGGCCCTAAATTTAGTATTGAACCACCAATACCAAAAGATATATCTGTGAAAAATATCTTATCGGAAGTAGAGTACATCATTTCCATTATTACTGAACCTCGAGAAATGATTATCAGTATAGCAAAAGCTACAAATATTTTAACGAACCACATCCAACATGCTAATCATAATTCAATTCTTTGACTGCTATTTTCATTTCGACGTTTAGGTTTGTTTTGAAGCATGTGACATTATTTGAAAGTTGGTGGATGTCTCATCGTGTATTTGTTTAACATTGAAATGGAAAATGAACCATATTCATTTGAATATCTGGCTGACATCCATTTTGTTTATGGTCTGGCTAATGGTGACGGACTTGAAGCTCAGAGGTTGTACGCGCTAAGATTTCCTAATCGCCGGATTCCCAACTATAGAACTTTTATAAATTCCCATCAGCACCTTCGGGAATACGGCAGATTTCAGACTCCAAGGCACGATGCTGGCAGACCGCGACAAGCACGCAACCCAGTAAGAGATGAAGAGATATTAAATGTTATCGACGAAAATCCTGGTATGAGTACTCGACATATAGCAAGGGCATTGGATGTTTCCCATTCAACTGTCTAGAGGGTTTTACACAAAAACATGCTATACACATATCATATCCAGCGCCTCTTAGGTTTGCTTCCGCGAAATTTTCCACGGCGCTTGCAGTTCTCCCGATGGATACTGTAGTGGGGATCCTGCATTTTTATCTCGTATCCTTTTTACCGACGAAGCTCACTTTACATGCGACGGAGTAGTGAATTACCACAACGTTCATATCTGGGCACAAGAAAATCCACACACGATCAGACAACAGGAACAGTTCAGCGTAAACATATGGGCAGTAATAGTAGATACAATAGTGATTTTTCTTCGAACTTAACCATACAAACCGGGTTAGCAATAAGTTAACCTGTCAATATTCCTCGAAGTGTATTCCAAACTATGACGTAATAGTTAACCAACCACACAAACCAGCTCACTGAGATAGTTTGACAGAGTAGTTAACTTGTTGTTTTTTGTTTATTCATGAGAAATGATAAGGATAAAGGTCCTATCTCAGTGTAAAGAAGTATATTAAAAATATATAATAGATTCATACGAAGTATATGTGAATGAAAGATTATATCAGATTATGTTCATCATCTTTCAGCATTTGGATAACCCAGATATTGATAAAATGTATTCCTGATGAATAGGCCTTTTCATTTAGATGTTTTTTTAAGGCGCATGCGCTCGTTTTGAGACCCAAAGTCTGATTGGCTATTGGGAAAGTGAATAGCCATTGGTTAGTTTTGAAATAACAATTTGAGATTGGCTTAGTTCCAAATTAGCGGTGCAGTATTTTCACATTTATGTCAACAGTCAACTTCATGACAAATGCATCTGCATACATTGGCGTTCGTAACTTTCTTTGTAGGTTAAGTACTTATTACCTATTTTATACCGTCAAAAACCTTCCATTCGTAGATAAAATAATGTACACGAATATTTTCTAATGGTGAGTTTTCTTCTCCGTGTAAATTCAAGTCAACTATCCATAGAAAAACTCGGAAATATTTTATTTTCTTAAAAAAAAAACTCCTTCAATGCCCTTGGGTCTGACAGGTAAACAAAGTTAGTCATTTGTCATCTAAATGAAAGAACTTATTGATGGACACTAAAGAAGGATGTGGTGAAATCTGAATATCTTCTATAAATTCCAGTACTAATAAATTTGCCACATTCATTTTCATTGTATTTTCAAGAACTCAAAGACACATAAGTAAAGAGAAGACAACAAAATATTAATCTGAATATTTTCTTTAAATTCCAGTACTATCAAATTTGCCACATTCATTTTCATTGTATTTTCAAGAACTCGAAGACACATAAGTAAAGAAAAGATAACAAAATAATAATCAACGCCGCTGGGACGGATAAAGAGGGGGGCAACCGGGGCTGCAGCCCCGGGGCCTCCACAAGAGAGGCCCCCCCCACAATATAAATATTTAGGTAAAATTTTCTGACGATTACCGATTGATATGCAGCAGTTCTCCGAATTTTTCAACTCATTTATCGTTTTAAACATTCCAAAGCGCGTTTCATCATCATGTGAATATGCGGTAAACAATCACAAAGTAAATCATCACACTATTATACACTGAAGAAATGAATTCAACCACATCGAAAAATATATCGTATCGAAATTAGCTGATCTAAAGCAAAAGCACTCATTTTTCAAAATGAAAATTATAAAAAATAGGCTGCAAACTACGATGAAACAAAGCCTCCTATCCAAGTTATCGCTTCTTAGCATTGAGAGTGATTTATTCCGGGAGCAGGACTTCACCAAAATCATCAATGATTTTTCGTCGAAAAATCTCGCAAGAATCATTGGTTAAAGCTGTAATTTAATTAGATTTATTTCTTGTATTTTATTATACCTACATATGCTTGTGTTGAAATAATTTCATTTGTTCCGCAATGAATTATTCGAACACTTGAAAAAAAAATTGTTTAACTAGTATGAAAAATTATTTGGGGCCTCCACTCCTTTGTTGCTCCCAGGGCCTCCACACCTTTTGACCCGGCCCTGCAACGCCGTAATAAAAAAATTTAACCCTCAACAACAAAAACCAAATCAGTTATCTGTCAACGTTCACAAGTTGAACCGAAGTCTACCGTGACGTCATACAATAGTTAACCTGGTTTGCGTGGTTAAGTTCGAAGAAAAATGACTTTTAATTGGTCCTTTTATTTTACCGCGAATTTCAAATGGTGCACATATAGTCTACTCAACAAGTTGAAAATGATCTAAAATAGAGATACTGCTCTTAAAATTATGTGTGATAGCTAATTGGATCCGGAATAACGCCTAGAAACATGTGCCAGAAGCGTGTACTAGCACTCAAAAAATTGCAAAAGTTATAAACAATTGAAGATGAAAAAAAATGGCATTTTGTTTTTTGCCAATATTCCATAAACTATTGATATATGAGAAATTTCAAAAAAAAAGTCTGAAAGAGGAGGAAATTCATAGCTTCCGAAACTCTATCTCCATTATTTATAATTTTAATTTAACGCTGAAAATGGGTCTCTGAGCGACATTTTTAGGTTGCGCGCGCGGCGTCAAAAGCGAGTACGACACATTAATTTATTTATTTAAGGTATTAAATACTTTTTTTTAATTTGAAAAAATCATGGTGTATTCGGAACACTATATATAATTCATTCCCGTTGGGAATTTTACTTCAAGCCAATTTTCCAATAAGTTAAACGATTGTTAACTAACAAAATTTTCTCGAACTTCTGTCTTAATTGTAAATGAAAAAAAATGTTTAAATAATTGTTGTTAAAATTTTTCGCTCCTTAGAGCCTCTCTTATATACATACTCAACAAGATCACGCCATGAAAGTTAAAAAAATATTCATACTTTGTTTATAATAGTTTTTAAACTTGAACAAAAATAAAAAAATCCAAGTAATGTTGTTAAAAAATTTTTTTTTTCTGAATCATCATATCATCGTTCTTCAATTAATACAAGATATGAATTTATTTCCAAAAAAAAAAATTCCCTTTTTTTTTTTAAAAAATTTTTTAATTTTTAAATTTTTTTTTTAATTTTTTTTAAATATTATCGTTTTTTTTATTTCTATTTTTTAAATAATTAGTTGAGGAATTATTTTTCTCCTAAGAATCATAATTGATAGTCCTCTATGAAGTAACAGATTTTTTTATCAACAATTGCATTGTTTATTAACTTACCAATTTGTTATAATTTTTTTTTTAACTTTGTTAGATTTTTTTTCTGGAACTTCTAAAATCAACAAAATCAACCACATAGAATAAAGTATGGAAAAAAAAATTCCCAATTTTTCCCAATTCCAATTCCCAAAGTAAATAAAAAATTGGATTTTTGTTTTCTATACTTTGTTATATATGGTTGTTTTTGTGGATTTCAGAAGTTCCAGAAAAAAAATCTAACAAAGTTAAAACTTTGTTTAAAAAAATTGTAATTATTAAAAAAAAGAATTTTATAATTTTTTAAAGTTACAATATATAAATATGCCAATTTTATTTTTAAAAAAAAAACAATTAAAAATTGTTATTAAGGAAACTTTTTTTTTTTCAAAAATCATAATATTTGTAATATAATGAAGTTGTGAAATGAAATTTTCCAAAAATATTGAAATAATCGCTTTGTTTATAAAAAAATTATCAACAAATGGCGGGATTTTTTTTTTTGCAAATCAATTTATATCTTGTGTTAATGAAAAAACGATGATATGATGATTAAGAAAAAAAATACTTGGATTTTTTTGTTCTTGTTCAAGTACAAAAATTATTATAAACAAAGTATGAATATTTTTTTAACTTTTATTACGTGATCTTGTTGAGTATGTACATGAGAGAGGCTCTACGGAGCGAAAAATTTTTACGACAATTATTTAAACATTTTTTTTCATTTACAATTAAGACAGAAGTTCGAGACAATTTTGTTGGTTAACAATCGTTTAACTTGTTGAAAAATCAACTTTGGGTTAAATTCCCAACGGAAATGAATTATTTATAGTGTTCCGAATACACCATAATTTTTTCAAATCGAAAAAAAAAAAATTTAATACTTTAAATAAATTAATTAATGTGACGTACTCGCTTTTGACGCCGCGCGCGCAACCTAAAAATGTCGCTCGGAGACCCATTTCCAGCGTTAAATTAAAATTATAAATAATGGAGATAGAGTTCCGGGAGCTGAGAGTTTTTTATTGAAAATTTCCTCCTCTTTCAGAATATTTTTTTAAAATTTATTAAATATCGATAGTTTATGAAATATTGGTAAAAAACGAAATGCCATTTTTTTTTCATTTTCAATTGTTTATAACTCTTGCAATTTATTATGTGATAATACACGCTTTCGGCACATTTTTCTAGGCGTTATTTCGGATCCAATGAGCTATCACACATAATTTTAAGAGCAGTATCTCTATTTTAGACCATTTTCAACTTGTCGAGTAGACTAATATTTGAACTTCCTACAGAACGAATTGCCTGCATTAGTGGAGGATGTGCCTTTACAAGTTCGTCCACAAATGTGGTTTTGAACTATGTCCCCCTTCCTCATTTTCGAGTCATCGTCCGAGATTATTTAGATACAGTGTTTCACAATCGGTGGATTGGTAGAGCAGGTCCAATTGCTTGGCCTCCACGGTCCCCAGATTGCAACCCGCTGGAGGAGGGCATTCCCAGCACCTATTATAAAAAGTCAAGTTTCGTTAGGTTTCTTATTTTTCAGGTAATGTTTGAGGAAACTTGTAAATCAGATCACGAACCAAATAAGTAGCGTTTTCTGTTTTAATTGTGATAATAGGTCAAAAAAAAACTGTTTAACAAAAAATTAAACCGACGAAATACAGAACTGAAAAGTAAAAAATAAAATAAACCTTCTTAGTCTCAATAACTGAGCTCTTAAACTGATGTAAGTAACTAATTTTGAGTCGGTGCCAAACAAACAAGCAAATGGATTAGGTAAGGCGTAAAATGATGGCATCGAGTTGGGCGGTGACATTCTGATAATTTTTTTGAAGTAATTTGATGATCTTCGTTGATTGTTCGTTTGGCGCCGACTCAAAATTAGTTACTTACATTAGTTTAGGAGCTCAGTTATTGAGACTAAGAAGGTTTATTTTAATTTTACTTTTCAGTTCCGTATTTCGTCGGTTTAATTTTTTTTTAATTTTTTTAATTTTTAAAAAATTTTTTTTTACTTCAACTATTACCAGTTAAATAATATGATTATCTACTTCTACTATTTGTTGTAATATAAATTATTTTTGTTGTTCTGGTTAGTTCAATTCATTACTTTGTATATCATTCCATCCTCTCGTAGAATATAATGATATTTTGATAATGACACTAGCGATCTGTCATTGTCAATTACATATGTGTGCCAATGTGTAATCAATTATCCCCTATTTTTCTACCCGTAAGGGTGGATAATTCCATTTGAAATCCAAATATGATCAACTATGAGGTATACCCTATCTGATAAAAGAAGAATAATCCAAATCGTAGATCCCAGTACAACGTTATGCCTGATAGAATCGGTTAACGGACCAGAATTCAGAGGGTGAGTGATCAAAATCCTCCATTTTGCTACCTTTAGGGGTGGATTTCATCTTTTAGATTCAAATGGGACCAACTTCGAAGTACACCCTATCAACTGAAAAAAGAATAATCGGAATCGGACGCCTCAGTGAGAAGTTATGCGTGATCATACATAAAAAAACATGATAAAAAAAATTAAATATACGCGTCGAATAGAGAACCTCCTCCTTCTTGGTTTCGTCGGTTAAAAATATAAGCGTCGAATAGAGAACCTCCTATTTTTGGGTTTCGACGGTAAAAAATGATTTACCTTTTTTTTCTCGATAACGGTCGCAGATGCGTGAAAATGACAAGAGATAAAAAAATTATTAAACAACATAAAGAATTCATTGCAAATATAAGAATCCACAAGCGGTACACTACAAAAAAGTTTATGTGGCGAAAAAGGGCTTGACATCTGAAAAAATATCTTGTAGATTCTTACCATCACTTGGTATACTGGATGATGTATGTTCCAAAATTTAATCTATGTTTCAAATTTGATCTTGATATCGCAAAAACTGAAAGAGCTATGGAGAAAATATAAAAAAATCTTAAAACTTCAACGCTCTGTAGATCGCTAATGAAGCGTTTGCGGGCGCATGTTTATGGAAAAAAATTCTTATTTTGAGCTGAAAAATACGCCCCTGAAATATTGATACTGAATTTTGAAATACCCTGTATAATGCTATTTCCTCTATTCTCCACCTAAAATTCATAAACCCATCCTTTCAGTCAGACCTATAGCGGCTTCTATAGGAGCTCCTACTGGAAAGATAGCCTAATTTTTGACAAAAATTTTAACGAATGCATACAACTTTGAGAATAATAATAATAATAATAATAATATACTTTAATCAACAATAAGTTATCAAAACCATTACAATGATGTCCATAACAAATTGCCGAGAGCGTCAGTAAATGAAAGTATACACAGTAAACATACAAGACAAGAAATATAACATAAATTATGAATAAAACACGAATACCGACGAACCACAGATATATAAATGTATACAACTAGACATACAGTGCCCCAACAACCTCTTACAAAAAGAATTCGTCAAGTGTGTGAAAGTTCTTTTGGGTCAAGAAGTCTTTGAGCCTATTTTTGAAAATGAGAATATTTGGCGCACTTTGCACTTCTTCAGGTGAATTATTATTGATTCTGCAGCCATTGCAGTACAAGTTTCTTTGGTAAAACTTGGTTGAGTGCTTTGCCGGAAGTAAATTGTTCTCAAATCTGGTAGAGTAATTATGCTTCGATCTGTTGCAGCTAAACAATGAAAGATTCTTATGAACATAGCACGATATTTCGTATATGTAAGTATCAACTACGGTTAGAATTTTATTATTTTTATAAGACTCCCTGCATGAGTGTCCCCAGGGAAGATTACAGAGGATTCTCAACGCGGATTTTTGTAAAATTAATATTCTTGAACAATCAGTGCCAGCTCCCCAATTCATTATGCCATATCGAATTTGGGAGAGAAAATTCGCATAATACAGAGTGAGGAGTATTTTTTGACTGCAGTGCTCCTTTAATGACCTCAAGGCATAGCAAGCAGATCTCAATTTACCACATAGATTATGTACGTGAGATTCCCAGTTTAACTTTTGATCAAAGATAACTCCCAAGATCTTGACATCGTTTTGAAAACTGAAATTATATGCGTTACTGTTACATAGCGTTTGATTGTGCCCTCGATGGGAAATAATAGAAACCGTTTTTTCCTTATTCAAATTGATGAAATTTTTTTCTGACCATAATAAACACCGAGTGTATACCTCTTCAGCAGTAGCCATTGTCCGATCGATGCTAGTTTCCGTAATTAGGAAATTAGTGTCATCAGCATAACAAACCATATTTACATTTGGAATACCTTCGAGGAAAGTTATGAGGTCGTTGGCAAAAATTATATATAAAAGAGGTCCTAAAATAGACCCCTGAGGCACCCCTTGACTGACGCTAACGGTTTGACTGAAACTGTTGTTGATTTGCACTGCTTGCTTACGATTTGTTAGGTACGATTTAATGAAATCCAGTGGTATGCCTGGAACGCCATATCGGTTCAGTTTCTCAAGTAAGAGATAATGGTCAACACAATCGAAAGCTCGAGAAAAATCGATACATAAACCAAAGGGAATCAACTTTGACTCAATGGCATTGACAATCTGAATATTCAAATCTGTTAAAGCTGTATCTACGCCCTTTTTTCTCACGAATCCGTGTTGATTACTGGAAATTATATTATTTCTCAAACAGAAGTTTGACAGTTGTTCATTTAGGGCTATTTCAAAAAGCTTTGATATGCTTGACAGCAATGTAATCGCTCTGTAATTGGAGTACTCATCCGTGTCACCTTTTTTTAAACCAAATTTGGGAAAGTACCTTGGGTGAAACTTAAATTTATCAAGAAAGTGAGGACACTGCTGATACCATATTTACACCGCTTCAAAATGTTGTTTGATATATTGTCCAGACCACTAGAATTAGACGGTTTCAGTCTGTTTATGAAACCGAGTACCTCAGGCTCAGTCACCGGCGCCAAAAAAAATGATTTGTCATTAAGTTGAATATTCGACGTTAGAAATTCTACATCATTTCCACCTTTATCAGTTGCAAGACTGAAATGTCTAAGGAAATTATTGGCGACTACCTCATCATCGAGCTGTTCATCATTTAGTATTATTTCCAAGTTGGCTGCTTTTTTTTTACCTTGTATTTCCGAAATCATGTTTCACGTTGCTTTCGTTTTGTTTGTTGAAGAATTTATTTTATTATCAATGTGATACATTTTGCTTTAGATAGTTCCAAGGAATATTGTTTGTTCAGTTCCTTGTAATGATTTTTTAATTCCGGGTATTTCTTAGACAAATCTGAAAACAAGCAAATTTTACTCCTCAACCTACACAAATCCTCGTTCATCCACTCTTTTTTTTTTCTCTGTCTCCTATTGCTATATTTAATTATGGAAGAAGAGAGATTGAAGTAATGAGATATGATACTGCTGAAACATTCAAAAGCAATATTTATATCATTATTAGTGACCTCCAACCAGGTTTCTACACACAGGAAATTATTGAACCACTCTATGTTTCCGGAATTCATATTTCTACCAATTTCATAACGGTTATCTTGTTTTTTAAGTTCTTCAACGTATGATATGTTGATAATTTGACAATGATGATCAGAAATTCCGTAATCAATGTTGAGAATTTTATAATTTTCCAGGGAATCAGAGATGATAAAATTATCCAAGCATGTGCTGGATGTTTCGGTAATCCTTGTTGGCGTGAGAACAGTGATCCCTAATCCGTAAGATGCAACTGTATCAGAGAGCAGGCACAGACTGTTATCAGTTATTGCCTTTTTTTATGTAAAAATCTATGAACATTGTGAAGCTATCAAGAAACATGTTATAATTACTGCCTGGCTGTCTATAGATCACGGCAATAATAAGATTGCGACAAGTGACCTCAATGAGAATGAATATTATATAAAAGATTTGAGGTCACCAATAAATTCAACAATTTAACACTTTCAGACAATTATGTTCTGGCAAGTCTAGATGTCGTCTCTATCTTTAGCAATGTCTATTCGGATGCTTGTATCAGAGTAATACAAATTGGAATCGTATCAGTAATTATTGTTGCATTAACAAAGAGACATTTTTGAATTGGTCGACCATTTTTTTTGATAATACGTATTTTTCATTCGATAACAAAATTTATAAACAAACTTTTGGTATCCCAATGGAGGCATCTATGGTTATTTGTTGGACAATGTTATCCAAGTTCCAGGTACATATATTGCATTAAAATTCTCCGACCCTATTTCAACAATTTGACAAGCAGAATTACACGAAATAACTATCCTCAACATCTGGGGCCCAATTCTTGAAATCGCAGGGAGTTTTTCTCCAGAGAATTATTTCATACTTTCAAATTCTCTTGGGAAATATGGAACGTAGGAATAGTTATTCTTGGATGAGTTAGGTATGTGTTTCCAAAAGGAACTATATAAGTGACTGACGTATATCGAGTATGACTTCATGATCTCCTATCACTGTTAATTATTCAAGTGTAACCCTAAGGCTCTTACTCTTTAGACTTCGAATATGTGGGCCTCAGCCATTCACGGTTTGATACAATTTTGACTGGTCAAGCACTAGAGACCGGTCTCTAGTACTTGCCATGAGGGTGTTTCTCGAAAATGACCGAGAGGGAATTTTGATATGAAATTTGGAAAAAGTAATAATTTCTATTGAGGATGCAGCTTCGCTACCCAGTATGGATTAGCAGGTAGCCCATCACTCTAAAGAGTGCCTGGGACGTTTAAAACGCGAGGGGTCGTCTATGGCATAATCAGTGGCTTCCCTGACGAGCGGATTCTCGTGGGCTGTTGCGCAATCAAATACTTTCTGATTGCGTTCTCGAATGATGCTTCTGATGGAAGGCAGATTTAAGTCTTCAAGGATCCGATCGTTCCGCACGTACCACGGAGCATTCGTTATCATCCGCAGAACTCGCATTTGCGCCCGTTCCAGGATGCCAATGCTAGACCTGCAGATTTGGCCCCAGGCGGCTGAGGCATACAAAATGACAGGCCTGAACATCATCTTGTAAATCATGATTTTGTTTTTTAATGAGAGTTTACTCTTCCTATTGACGAGAGGGTATAGCGCGCAGATTTTGTTGACAATCTTTGTTCTTACAATTTTGACGTGTGGACCCCAGGTGAGCCGGCGATCCACAGTGACTCCCAGGTACTTGACCTGCTCTGACCATTCTATCTCCCTTCCTGAGATAGTCACTCCCCTCTCCGGGTTATTTCTCTTACGTCCCATCGAGATTGCCTGTGTTTTATCAGGATTCAGCCTTATTTTCCACTCCAGATACCACTGCTGGAGGTCGATTAATGCATTTTGCAAATAAACGACCCCCATCAAGTGGTCGGCTGCAGAGGAGAGCAAAGCCGTATCATCGGCGAACAGGGAGATCTTCACATGTTCGCTTCTTGGTATATCGGACGTGTAAAGGGCGTATAATACAGGAGACAGCACTGCCCCCTGAGGAACACCAGCCTCAATTTCTCTCGAATCCGAGAGAGAATTGTCGACCCTGACTTGAAATGTCCTACCTAAGAGGAACGATTTTAACCATTTGACCAAACCCAATGGCAAATGAAAATCAATGAGTTTGGCGAGTAGACCTTCGTGCCAAACCCTGTCAAAAGCTTTGCTGATGTCCAGCAAAACTATATGCGCGCTATTGTTGGTGTTCAGTGATGTTATTGTGTCCTCATTACCTGAAGCTCGGTGGAGTGAGCACGTCTGAAACCGATTTGTTCATTAGGTAGGACATTTCTGTCCTCCACTTCTTCATCAAGCCTTTGCAGGACGATCTTTTCAGCCAACTTAGCTGAACTGCAAAGCAGACTGATCGGTCGATAATTTTGCGGGAAGGTCGGGTTTTGTCCCTGTTTTGGAATCATGACCACAATGGCATGCCTCCATCTACGAGGGAATCTCTTAAGGCGCAGAGAGTTGTTTATGATATTTAATAATGATTGCACCTGGTTTTTCGGAAAAAACTTAATCATTCGATTAGTTATTCCATCATAACCAAGTGCTTTTTTGGGGTTGAGCCCCTTGATATAAGCCTTAAGTTCATCCAACGTAGCTGGACGAATGTCATCGTGATTGGGTTCCCTGAGGGTGCGGCGAACCCGATCTTCTAACAAAAGATCACGATCCAAATCATCGTCTGGATGCTCGTTCAATCTAAATTGCCTTTCCATCGAGTCTGCAAAAGCTCGAGCTTTGGATTCGGGGTCGTAGCACAGTCCGGCTTCACCATGAATAGGGGGGAGATCGGTCTTTTTGGTTTTTAAATTTTGGTGAATTTTCCAAAGTTGATCATTATTTTCTAAATTTTGAAGGGTTGTGCCAAATCTTTCATTTCGAAATTCCGATATGTTTTCACGAACCTCCCTATTCAGTTCGTTAGCTCGGATTCTGTCCGCAGGAACAGACTCCTTTGGTACGCTCTTTTGGCGCGGTTTCTTTCACGAATGAGGTTTTAATTCTCATTGGAAATTCATCATGGAACTTAGGAGCCGGTTCTCTGCGGGAGGAATCCTCCAAAGCATTTTTGATGGTGAGTTCGTAGCGCGCCACGACCTCATCCAACTCGAGTGGAGAATCTATCCACTCAGGAGCGCAGTAAGCTGTCTCCAGAAGCAAACGGAATCTCTCCCAATTCACCTTTGTACACATGCGATCTGATTGGGGCGTAGGATCATTCCCCAGTGATAATATCACCGGGTTGTGATCGGAGCTCAACTCGGAGAGGACGCGTATATCCCAGTTCCAGGTGATGTTCCTGGCCAGGGCAATGTCAAGCACGTCGGGCCTATATGGACCAAAGTGCGTCGGCTCATCTGGGGCCAACACTTGATATTCATGCCTGTCACTATGTTGTCTCAACCGTCTACCACTAACGTTGGTTACACGACTCCATTGTACGTGCTTAGCGTTCAGATCACCCATGACCAGAACAGGTTGATCTGTTTCCATCAGGAGCACATCAAGTGCCTCAGGAACTATTTGATTTCGCGGAGGGTTGTAAGCACTGATTAAACGCATAGGACCACTCCTCGTGTTGAAAATTATACCTACAGCTTCAATACCATGAGTATCATCATTGGAAATGCCAAACTGAACATGCGAATAACAACGTTTTACCAAGATGGCAACGCCGCCACCCGGACGTCCAATCCGGTCATTTCTGAGCACTTTGTAGTTAGGAAATCTAACAGGTTCCCCATTAAGATGAGTCTCTTGCAGAAAAGCAACGTCTATGTTGTTTCCTACAAGAAACTCTTGAAACTCGAGTCTATTCTGGAGAAGTCCATTACAATTCCAACTCACTGCTTTGATGAAATTCGGAAGCTGCCGTTCACCCATTAATTGGGATTAAAACCAGTTGAAAACTTTGCAGCAGCTTCTGCGAACTGCGCAAACAACATCCTCATTTGATCTAAAGTACTAAGAATGTCTTTAGGCGTGGAAATTGGGGCTGTCTGAGAAGGGGGGGCGTCCCGGGCCGCCGCCGCATATGACACTCCCGCTCGTGTCCTATTTTCGGGAAATATCTTCGATTCTGCGATTGGAGGCGGGGTCCACCCTGCGCCTTATTCGTGGGCATCTAGGACACCCACGATAGTTCGCAGTGTGTTCCCCACCGCAGTTCGCGCACCTAGCTTTTCTTGCCTAGGTTTTGACATTCTCGTGTGATGTGTTCTTCCCCGCATTTAACACAAGCGGGTGTGGCACAGCAGTTCAGCTGACAGTGGCCGAAACGCTGACAACGATGACACTGTCCCACAGAGGCTCTAGGTCTCTGGGGTTCAGCGGTGATTTGAACATTTAATATGTCAGTGATTTTAAAAATTTCTTTCTGTTCTTTGTTTAAAAGAACAAGGACAAGAGGTAAAGGGGTTTTTTTCAAATCAGACTTGTGCATTCGAGCCACTGAATCCGGGGCAAACCCCCTTTCAGACAGCTCTGCTTTAATGTCTTCGCAAGAAATAAATTCGGGAACGCCTCTCAGGACTACCCGTAATTTTTTGTCCTCAGGGAGGCTGTAAGTATGAAATGGGATTTTTTGGTCCCTGAAAACGCTACTTATCTTCCTGAAAGTTTCAGGAGAGTCTGGAAAAATTTTAACTCCGTCAAAGACATTCTTAGCGGGTTTAACAAGTTTTATGTTATTGGATTTGAACAACGAAATGACTGTTGTCCACATATTCTTATCCCTAACGGTGATGGGAGGGACATTCTGTCTTTTCAACGTCTGTGGAGTCAGTTCCGTTGGTGGTATATTGGTCACGTCAGTCTGTTCCATCGTCATGTCGTCATTGTTGGAATTTTGGGGGACGTTTGAATCGCAATTTTCGATTGAATTTGGTGAATTTGAAATTTTCGAGAAAATGGTGGAGGACTCAATGTTTCTCACTTGAGCTGATTCAGGTCCTGGAATGGCTGACTTTTCGATCGTGGGGACTTGCATATCGCCATCTGACAATTTTGACAGTTCGTGAAATTTATTCGAAATTGGAATGGAATTTGGATTTTTTATAACAGGACTCGTATATACCACTATTCTAGAGCTTCTACGTTGAGGATGAGATATAGAGGGTGAATTCACTTTACCCTTCGGTACTGGAAGTGCCGGGAATGAATCAATTCGGTGCCTTTTGGCTGGAGCTTGGCCGTTTTGGGTATCTGGTGTGGAGATTCTGGATTGTACTAGGGCATTGACTGCAGGGATTTTGATAAGGTCATCGCCAAGAGAGGCCAACAAGGCCCCGAGCACCTCCAGGAGATCGGCTCTGTCGAGAGAACCGATCCCTGCAAGCACCGACTCCTTGTTAGCCAGATCGCACTCACCAGTCGGCCGATCGGAATCCGCTGAGGAGGTGGAATTTCTTGTAATCTCCAATGGTGTGGATGGCTTGAGGGGGGTTCTTTCGCCTTCCGTCGTACAAGACGCTGGTTGGCTTCGGAAACACTGATTTTTGCGGGTTTTTTCGGGAGCGAAAAATAGACACAGGCGTACGGTTTATCAGGACCGTACTTTTAAGAGTATGACTTCGGTAGAATTTATATTTGAACCAATCACATTCTCAGAAAACGATAGGTTTTTTGTTACCCCTGTAAATTATGAATTTGAATGTGGGGGTTCATCGGTTAGAATTCTCGTACTGATACGAATTTTGAAATGACAAAGAGAAACTTTGTGAGCGATAAACAAAAAACTCCTTTGATAGATATCATTGAAATCAATAAATTCACCCGAATGAATTCTGATATACAAACCATCTATGCTCTTGCATAAGCTGCTCCATCCTGTTGGTCATATTATTGATAATAAACTTCCCTTCTTGCATTTTCCATTTTCCCGACTTTGTCAATTCGAAAACAATCAAGAAAAAACAACAAATAATCGTGTTCAGCCAATCAATCTCACTGGTGAATTGAATTTATCCTAGTGAAAACTTGGAGAGAGAAAGTATTCCTACGATTTTGAAAGGAATCAACTCCTTGAATAAATGTCAAGAATAGCAAAATCCAGTATTGAGAGAAAATGACGTAATTTTCTCTAGAGAATATTTTCCTGCAAATTCAAGAATTGGGTCCCTGAGGTGATATTTGCGAAGGTGAAAGTTGTGAATATTGAACATTAGGTTATTAATTTTTAAAAGGGCAAATTTGTTTCTCTTCAAACTGATACACATTGTATAAAAATGTGAGATCAATAAACTCCTTCCACTGTTTGCACTTTTGTCAAAGAAATAACCCATACTGCATCTAGACAATATCTGTGTAAGAGAATAACTTCCTGAGCAAATAACGCAGAAACTTTTCATTTTTATTCACACCGTAACTTCAGGTTTTACCTTCGAATAAAAACTTTACCAAGAGACACATAAAATTTTATTTGCAAACTTGGACAATTTGTCAGGTTAGAGCCAGCCGTTTTTACTCGAGAACATTGAACGATTTGGTCTTAGAGGTGGTACGAAATATGTTTTTTCCACGAAAATATTTGCCTTGAATTACTTAATGCATTTGATTCGATGAAGTGAGTTGGAACAGTATAGAAACATCAAGTTTCCTTCTTCAAAGTTTGGACTTCCGATGTACAAGGCGCGTTAAGAAGCAAATTCTTCAACAGAAAATAATATGAAAATCTTATTCGAAAAAAAAGAAGTTGAAAAAATAACCAAGTAACTGTCTCCAAGATTTAGGGGGAAATTTGACTTCGTATATTTAAGATAGGACCTTCAGGATGGAACATGAGGAAGTTTCTTGACATGATTGTATGCGTTTTCTACCCTCCACAATCTAAAAAACTTTTTAACAAAAAATTAAACCGACGAAAAAATCAACTGAAGAGCAAAAAATAAAATAAACCTTCTTAGTCTAAATTATGATTGAGCTCCTAAACTAATGTAAGTAACTGATTTTGAGTCGGCGCCAAACAAACAATTATCGAAGATCATTATCAAAACGCAGCCGTGCATCTCGCTGCCATCATTTTACGCTTCACCTAATTCAATTGCTAGTTTGTTTGGCGCCGACTCAAAATCAGTTACTTACATTAGTTTAGGAGCTCAATTATCATTTAGACTAAGAAGGTTTATTTTATTTTTTGCTTTTCAGTTGATTTTTTCGTCGGTTTAATTTTGTTAAAAAGTTTTATTTTACTTTTCAGTTCCGTATTTCGTCGGTTTACTTTTTTGTTAAAAAGTTTTTATTTTTCAATTTTTGGTGGCTAAAATCTACCAAATACTACCTACTTGTTTTTTGATTACTTCCAAAATACTTACTTAGCCACCTTACTTCAACTATTACCAGTTCAATAATATGATTATCTACTTTTACTATTTGTTGTAATATAAATTATTTTCGTTGTTCTGGTTAGTTTATTTTATTACTTTGTATATCATTCCATCCTCTCATAAAATATACTGATTTTGACGGATGTGGAACAGGAATAATGTCAGTAGCGATCTGTCATTGTCAACTACGTATGTGTGTGCCAATGTTCACTAGTGAAGAATCAATTATCCCCTATTTTTCTACCTGTAAGGGTGGCTAATTCCTTTCAAAATCCAAATATAAGGTATACCCTATCTATTAAAAAAAGAATCATCCAAATGGAAGAACCCAGTACAAAGTTATGCCTGATAGAATCGGTTAACGGACCAGAATTCAGAGGGTGAGTGATCAATATCCTTCATTTCGCTACCCTTAGGGGTGGATTTCATCTTTCAAATTCAAATGGGACCAAATTCGAAGTACACCCTATCCATTGAAAAAAGAATTATCGGAATCGGAAGATGATATGATATGATGGAAAAAAAATATACGGGTCGAATAGAGAACCTCCTCCTTTTTGGTTTCGTCGGTTAAAAAATAAGATACACTCATATAGATTTTATATATATACAGGGTGACCCAGGGGTGCGTGCAAGCTTCATAACTTCAGATCCATTCAACATAACTCAACCAAACCAGTCGATTACTTGTGCTTTAGTGCATCTTTTGAGATGCAGGCGAACTGAGAGTAGATGTTCCATCGCCTACTACGATTTGTAATAACTCGACTTTTTCGAATACAACACCCTATATTTTATTGCATCATTGCATGGCATTTTTGAAGAGCTTTTGGTCGAAATAGGGTTCGTGGGGTCTACTTTGTGTAATTTGTTGCAAAATAAGAAACGTTGGTAATTTAAAAAAAAAGAGAAGCTAGTAGGCAGCTGTCGAAAAATTTGACACATCCATATAATTCTGAAAAGAATATGTTTCAACAAAATGAAATTGTAATAGAAACAGGAGTATACCAAAAAATAAAACAATTCTGAATGAATGACGAATGCTTTATTTATCAACTGATAATCAGTTTACAATGTAAATATAGAAAATGGTATAAATCATAACAAAAATGAAAAAAATTCACACAAATATATGTATGAATGAAATTATGGATAAAATAGTAAATTAACAGGAATACCCACAACAAGAACCAACTAATATATAATATTCAATTTGTCACATATTCTCTCAATTTTGATTTGAACAATTTTCTGGAACAAGATTCCTTGATTTCACGAGGAAGTAAAGTAAATTGAATTCGACAGATTTCGTCTAACTAAATTTAGTGGTTGGTTTTACATAAAAATGTATATTGCTTGCCGTTCTTGTCGCTCGATCATGAATATTCTTCACAGGAATCAATTGACACTGTAAATAATTAGGCAGTAAATTATTTATCATTTTGAAAATGAAAATCATTGTTTGAATATAATTATAGTTCCCGGTAGAAACACACTGATATATCGATACTTACATTAGACATAAATCAAAACAGTTTGTATTATTGTCAAGTCATCTGTCATCATTTCAGTCAGTGAACTTCGTTTCAAAATGGATTAATCATTTGAAGAATATACAGATATGCATTTCGTTTATGGTGAAACAGTGGGAAATGCCAGAGCCCTGCTGAATTATATTAACATAGATATCCAAACAAACATCATCCACATTTCACTACTTTTATAGCTGTGCATCGACGATTGAAGGAAACGGGGTCCTTTAAATTCAGTAAAAACCATTGTGGTGCGAATAGAACACGAAGAGATAATGTAACGGAAGAACAAATTCTTGAACGATTAGCAGCAAATCCTTCTACCAGCACTCGGGCTATTTCGTATAGGTTACAAGTGTCACAATCAACAGTCAGTCGGGTAGCACTTGAACAACTATTGTATCCATTTCGCCTACAGAAGGTGATGGCCCTAGTTGCTGGTGATTATGGCCCTCGTAGTTTTTTTTGTAAATGGTTTTTGAGGATGTATGAAGGAGCAAACGACTTTCCTAGATATGTTCTATTCACGAATGAGGCATGTTTCACAAGAGATGGATATTTTAATAGTAGGAACAGCCATTTTTGGGATGAACAAAATCCGCATGGAAAGTTTCGAAAAGGCTACCAACAAAAGTTTTCAGTGCATATTTGGGTAGGAATGATCTAAAATCGTATCGTTGGACCATATCTTTTTCCTCCTCGTTTGAATGGACAGAATTACCGAGTGTTTTACCTGGGCTACTTGAAGACGTACCTCTATTAGTTCGTCAATGAATGTGGTAACAATATGACGGAGCACCGGCCCATTTCCAACGAATCGTTCGTCAATTTCTTGATCAAACATTTCATGATCGATGGATAGGTAGACGTGGTCCCATACATCGGCCTGCACGTTCTCCGGATTTAACTTCACTAGACTTTTTTTGTGGGGATACCTTGAATCCCCAGTGCATGCAACACCTGTAAAATCTGTGGCAGATGTAACGGCAATAATTTTAGCAGCATGTACGTTAATACAGGATACACCAGGAATATTCCAAAGTGTGCGACAGTCCATGATACGGAGATGCCAATTGTGTATTGAACAAAATCGTGGTCCATTTGAACATTCGCGTTAATGCTTTGTTTGTTTCTATGTAGTGTACCCACTAAACCGTTTCTATCATCTAAGTAGATATAATTGTTTTTCTTCATCAATAACATGTTGATTGGATGATATTTTCCCATAATTCAATCAGAAATGGATTTGATAATGATACTCCAACATAAACTTCAACAAATTAAGATACTTATCTTCAGTTTTTCGCAAAAATTATTTCAGACCTTAACTCGTATCTAAGTGGAGTATTATGAATTTTAGGTTTGGTTTGTTTGTCAGTTGATCTGTCGAAACAATCATATGCAAGAAAGTATGGTAACATATCAGTGAAAAAATGGAGTTATCGGTCTTATTCTGACTCACCCGTACCATGTTTCTATTCTCCCAACATTAAAAAATGTTCAGGAGGTTGACACATATTCCGATATGTTGTAAGAAATTAGCATTATGCGATTAATGCACACAGGAAATTATGTCTCTACTGAGGACATATCTTCAGTTTTTCTCATTTATCTCAGAAACCTCCACTTTCAGGCACATGTAATGTTATGACTTTTAGGTTGACTATCGATGAGCCGAACTGATGTCAAACGCACATTTGTCCATTCACTTGTCCCAAGAAAATATGCAGGAACATATGACCACATACCATCGTAACTACGCCACTGGTTAACGAAAATAAAAAATTATAACTTCAAATTAGCACGTTGATGAACCTTGATTAATGTACCAAGATTAAAATTTTTTCCTTGAGGAATTTTGGATAAAACAAATTAAATCTTGATTTTTTTCGTACTTTTGACACCCTGTATCTCAGAGGGGATGCATTTTAGGACATACCTTGATAGTAACTTTTCACCTCGAAATGAGGTGATGACTCTGTAGTTGGAGTTTGTCGGTCTTATTCTGACTCACCCTGTATATGCGATTCTGATAAATTGATTTTTATTTCGAAGGACTTTCTCCGTATTCCATTCCCTTCAGTTTCAGATATCATGAGTAGGGTGAAACATTTTAAGAAACTAAATCCAGGTAAATTGTCTTTTCCTCAATTGATTGGAGCACCAATCGCCCACTTTCTCAGTCAATCACTCCATTATGGTGCTGTTCTGGTGCATTGTGTAGGTAGTGCAAGCGTTACATTACTTCCGTGCCAAGAAACAGGACAGGCTTGTTCATACGAGGCTTTGGATATATTGTCTCCTATACTTTACTTACGCCATTCACACTGTGACGTACCAAGGCGAATACGTGAAGATCTCTCTTTACGCTGGGTGCGTTTATTTGCAGAATGCATCAACCGACCTCCAGCAGTGGTATTTCAGGTGACAAATAAGGGTGAATCCTAATAAAACGCAGGCGATGTCGATGGGACTCAAGAAAAGCAACCCGGGAAGGAATATAGATTGGTCGGAGCTGGGCGTCACCTGTAGTCTACAGGTGGGAAATATCAAATCCAAAATAAACAAAAAGTTTGACAAGTAGTACCCTTTGATAATCCGGAAAAGTAAGTTATCCTGGAAAAATAAAGTAACGATTTCAAACCATTTAAACTAGAAATAAAACAATCAATTACATATGACACACAAATTAATGTTTGAGTTCAAATTATAATACAAGGCACTGAAATTGTATAAAAAACAAATTAAAATTCTTGTCGAAGATAATCCTCATATTCTTTGTTCAAAATGATTTTTCGTCCCACAAGTTCAAATTTAGTTGGATTTCACGGGAATCGGGACCAATAAGTAAAACTATTTTTTTATTGCTAACGTTCCGGAATCGTGTATTCCTTTTTCAAAGCTGAAATGACAATAGTTACATGTAGTGGACGAAAAACGGAACTTAATTTCTATGACCCACCTTTAAAATTAAGTTAATCCTGATTACGAAATCAACTTCAGACAATTGTTGCGAGGTGGTGATCGAGACAAATTCCTGTCGGTAAAATACACATTGGCACAAAATACACATTACGAACTTTAAAATTAACGTAAAACAAGCACAGACACATTAAAATATAGACGTACGTTGGTGTATGGTCAATAAGCCACTGAACATCTCCCTGAAATATTCGAGCGCTGTGTAGCTATAAAAACCAAAAACTGATTTATCTATGGTTCGGAAATCTGTTCTTTCTTTTGTACCTTTCTAGAATATGTCTATATATTTTGGTCACATTTTGTGTGTCGCTTTTTTGGTTCACACTATTTTCATGGAGGTTAATTTGGATCATTTCTTGTAACAATCTCTTTGGATAAGATAGAATTTTTACCGAATCGAAATCGAAATTACAAGATGCTTCAAATTGGTGAGTGGCAAATGCGGCTTTTTATAATTTTTATTATTTTCGTAACAGTCATATTTATGCTGGTACATTCTGGTTTTTGAATACTGTTTGGTTTGTCCTATATAACATTTTCCGCATTCACAGGGAATCCTATATATCAAGCATGAATCTGATTCCGTCGGTATTCTGTCTTTTAACTGAGTGAATAATTTTCACATTGTAAATGGCGAACTTGTGAGAATCCGTTGATGAACAATTTTCGATTTTGTATGAGAGTGTATTATAGGCTCGCGCCAATTTGCCGATTGCACCTGGCAATACAAGTGCAATTGACGATCATTTATTGTGTTTGATTAGGTATTTTTTTAGTTCAATCATTCAATGAACATGAAGGTAACTGAAAATAGCTGTTTGACTGTTTTCACGTGTTTTTGCCTCCCGTACACGAATCTGAAAAACGCGGAGGTCTCATACCGTTTCCGAAATATGATGACTTTCTTCAAGAGGTCTGTTTTCGCCCACAAAAATCACTCACAATGCACCAGCGTAAACTACAAACACCAGATCACCTATTTTCGGTCCAACTTTTCAAAAAAATATAGCAGGTTTTATCGAAAAAATACTCCTCCTTCAGCAGCTACAAATAACCTCACATTTGACAGATGGAATTTAGTAAATTCCACCTTTCTGCATGTTGGCAATAACAAATAAATTACCGCCAACTTTTCAAATTGAAATATGACCAACAATTTCCCCTTCATTCATATTCGCAATTGTTTTTGAGCACCATTATTGTATTATATATTATTACATTTTGCAATAATCGGCCCGTTAACCTCTTTATTATCTATTTATGGATAGTCCACTTTGTAATTTACCTACTTTCAAATTGGCCCCCCTTGGCGACACCCTTGATTCAACTATTGTTGTGGCCTTCTAATGAATTCAACTTCTTACTACTGAAATGCGGAATTTTTTGTAGCAACTTACGGATGATCTTCCATTCTGATGACTAGACTGTACACAACGGTCGCAGTGGCCCAGCATAGTTTCGAAGGCGGGGGTCACTATTGATTCGTTTACCAAGAAGTTGTTCTCGTTTGACTATTTCTGAGGATTTCTATCTAATTATTTCATTACAAATTGATGTTATTCGTGTGCGAGTAAATGTTAGTTGTGGAGTTGAATTTCCAGTTATCGGCTAATTGAAAGTTTTACACTTCGGTTGTGCGTTGACGCTCAATTGTTGCTTCTACGAAATGGATTAAACAAATCACATCATTTTAGAGCGATGAAAATTATATGTTTGATTGTTATTAATCTACGGATCAATGGTTATTTACCGAAGTACTGATCACCTCCATCTTTCCTCCAACTGATATATTTTTTATACCCCCTTTAGGATTGAAACTCTAAAATACATGTTCCTTCAAACTAACTTCGAAACTAACGGAAACTCCATACAAATTTCACCTCTTTAGGGGTTGAATTTCTAAAAACACTGGAATACATATTTCTTCTATTTGTAACAAATACTTCAAATATCAATTTTTTATGAGCCCAACTTGAAAACTAACGGAATTCCTATACAAACTTCCACCGAAATATTTATTTTTTATTTGTTACAAAACCCCCAAATACCAATTAAAGATCATAATTTTTTTTCTTTTCAAGATAAACATCGGAAATGCTCACAGATTACTCTCAAAATGACAAATAAAAAACGGCAGTTTAAAAAAAATCTTTAAGTTTTATTTAAAAAAATACAGAGCTTAAAATATTGAATAATTTTAAAAAATTACAAATTTTAATTATTAGCTAATGCCTCAAAGACCAAAAACTCTAGTTTAAAATAAGATAGTAAAACTTATATATATAAATATATATATATATAAATATATATATATATATATATATATATATATATATATATATAATATATATATATATATATATATATATATATATATAATATATATATATATATATATATATATATATATATATATATAGGATGAATATTTATTGACTTTGAAATATCAAGGGAAATGATTTTTATTTGGGAAGCAGTCAGGTATGTTAGATTCAAAGAATATTCTTCGTTTTTTCAGTCGAGCTTTCGATAATGTTGATTATCTTTATCAAGACTACAATATGTGTGATTAATATCAGAATAAAATTATTAACAAATATACTTACTAACATGAAAATATCAAAAATTAGTTTCTTTCATTAAGGAAAAATTGTTAGACAGTGTCAATTGACTTTTTACATAATGTCAAAATATATATATACAGATGGAATTTTTTTATTGAAGAAGATTATTATTTGAAAGCAGTTTGTTTATGAAAAATATAAGTGTAAATAGAGCTCAGATCATCGAAATCTATTCGTTTATTGATGATGTTATTTTTGTTGATATGTACCATTTCTAAAAAAAGTCTTTTAGATAAGACACTTTCAAAATCTAAAATTTCTGAATTATTGTAATCGATACGATGATCTTCGTCAATAGAGTGTTTGAATGAACTAAAAATCATACTTCTCGAAAATTCATACCCAAATTCTTTAGTCAATAAAATTATTTTTAGTACTCCTTCATATAACATTCCTCCAATTCTAAATTCACCAAATAACAACATAAATAGAATAACTTATAAAAGTTTACCTCATATTCAACATCTGACTCCAAAACTGATTAAAGTCCTCAATAACAATTATATAAAAATAGCAAAAACGAATATACAAACAATTTTCAATCTCCATACTAAATTGAAAACACCAATTCCAAAGGAATTCTAATCAAATATTGTTTATAAGATACCATGTATTGATTGTCATAAAGTTTACATTGGTCAAACAAAACAATTATTCAAAGCTAGAATCACAGGCCACAAAAGTGATTGTAGGAGGTTTATAAGATCTTGTGCGCTATCCAGTCATTCTATCGACGAGGATCATCGTATCGATTACAATAATTCAGAAATTTTAGATTTTGAAAGTGTCTTATCTAAAAGACTTTTTTTAGAAATGGGACATATCAACAAAAATAAAAATAACATCATTAATAAACGAACAGATATTGATAATCTGAGCTCTATTTACACTTCCATCTGTATATACAGTGACCGGCAGAAAGTACGCATCATATGGGAATTTTTTTTAATATAATATTTTGACAAATGTCGATACATGCAATCGCTTCTGCATCAGAAGAAACCCCAAAAGATGTTGTACAGTGCCGTTCGTCTCTTCTTGTTTGGCAGGAAATTTAAAAAATTTAAAAATTATGTCTCAAGACACACTTATTTGAGAAAATATTGAAGAATGTTATTTGGAAAAGTATTTATAGCTATGTACAAGTTTGGAAAAATCTGAGATAAAAAAATTAAAATCAATTTTTGCTATAAAAAAAATTTCAATTTGGAAAAATACATTTCTGACAAAGAAACTCATTAGTAAAGCCCAAGAGTAATATATTGAATAATATTTTGTAAAGATTCACCAGCTACTTCTATTTCATTCGAAGAAAATTTTAAATCTGTGGATTTGCCATGTGTTCAGCTGCTTCATAAGAGGTCACAGAAATATCTTCAGGACATTATAATCCCGATACTGTTTATTATTGACAAAGAACCATCTTTATTAATAATGAACAGTATCGGGATTATAATGTCCTGGAGATATTTCAGTGACCTCTTATGAAGCAGCTGAATACATGGCAAATCCATAGATTTCAATTTTTTTCCGAATAAAATAGAAGTAGCTTGCGAATATTTACAAAATATCATTTGAAATATTACTGTTGGCCTTACTAATGAGTTTCTTTGTCTAAAATGTATTTTTCCAAATTGAAATTTTTATTATGACAAAAAATTTATTTTTATTTTTTTATCTCAGATTTTCTTCAAAACTTGTACATAGCTATAAAATAACGTTCTGAACAACTTTTTCGACTATCATTTTTCGATATTTTCCCAACTAAGTGTGTTTTGAAATATAATTTTTAATTTTTTTAAATTTCCATCCAAACACGAAAAGACGAACGGCACTGTACAACGTCTTTTGGGGTTGCTTTTGCAGAAGCGATTACACATATCGATATTCGTAAAAATTTATTAATAAAAGAATTTCCCATATGATGCGTACTTTCTGCCGGTCACTGTATATTTTGACATTTTGTAAAAAGTCAATTGACACTGTCTAACAATTTTTCCTCCATGGAAAAAACTTCTAATGCCCCTCTTTGTAACTAATTTTTAATATTTTCATATTAGTAAGTATATTTGTTAATAACATTCTGATATTCATCACACATATTGTAGAGAAGTCTTGATGAAGATAATAAACATTATCGAAATATTCATTGAATCTAATATACCTGACTGCTTCCCAAATAGAAATCATTCCCCTATATATATATATATATAATGCACAAAATTATAGAGGTGACACCTATAATTTGTGGAGTGAAGCTTAGACCTACTGTCGTGGAATTTAATGACACGAAATTTCGTGCACATTTATAGGTCACCAGCAGATATCAGTATAGGCCAACCCACGACACCAAAAGTCGTACTCCTAGTGCGTTCAGAGTAACGTAAACATATATATATATATATATATATATATATATATATATATAGTTTCCCTGCCACATTTTTCAACCAAATGAAACAAAATTTGGCACAAAAATACGTCTAATCAATACCTTGGCTAATTTCAAAAATGGTCCAGTAGTTTCAAAAGTCGTTTGATAGAGTTACATCAGCTTTACAATTATCACCCGAAAAGTTTTTCTCCGAGATGTACACATAAATAAAAAATTGCTGTAAATTATTATTCACGAAATCTGCCTTTACGACTGGCCACGCCATCTTTTTTTAATATCATATTCTTGTCCAGCGAGCTTAAAAACCCCTCGCATCACAATTTGAGTGAAATTACTTCAAAATTTCAAATTCTCCCAATAAAATTGTTTTTTTATTGTTTAAACAATTAATAAACAATCAGCGCACAAATATAAGTTTATAACTTTCCTCTGCAAGTCATTTCTGAGTATTATCAGAAGGTTTTAGGAGTCCTCGAGGATTTCGAAATAATGCATAATTTTAAGCTATTTTTACTCCACTAAATGGATTCCTTGCAATACACCAGAATGAAGTTGGGAATATAGTTTATTCTAAACCATTGAAATCTATGGGTTCAAAATCTTCACCAATTGAGTGGGTGTCTAGTGATACCCAACGAAGCTGTGAATGAATTCGATTCAAGTCTCTGTTATTTTTTGGCGAGTGAGTAAACGGAAATTGTAAACAACCCGGCTTGAAAAAACTCTCAACCTCCTACACAGCTACAGTTTCTCAGTTGTAGATTAAGGGAAGGTCCATTCCAGTTATAGGAGCTCCACTACAAAAACTTTTGACTGTTTCCAACTCGGGGTTTATGATAGCGTTAACAGGATTTACTACCGAAGGGATGAGTTCCGGTTACGTTATCCATATCTCGCCCAAGTCAGATTGTATTCGTTTCACGAAACTGGGATGATCTACTTATCTGATTAAAGCCGATTGTATTTCTGGGGACTCTAATAACAGTAATCGTGTTCAGCCATAGGTCTAGCTCATAAAAACCAGTGATTTGACGATAAATTATCTAAAAAACAGAAATTGTTTGGTGAAAACTGAATCATCTAGCATCTGAACGGTCAATTCCACTGTGCTCCAATGAATGAATGAATTAGCAGAGGGTATGAAATAATAATTGATTTTGATGAAATTAAACCCTTAAAATAATCTCCACGGAATTTATTGTTATACGAATATGTTTCGGAGCTTTAAAGCTCTATCTTCAGTTGATACTTAAAATATTGTAAAGAAATAACAACTTAAAAATTATTATATTATGGTCAGCATAGCATGATAGTCTTGGCAAGGAAACCAGAAGTCATAAACTACAGACCGATTACACTCATTTCAAATATAGCAAAAATATTAGAAAAAATTATTAAAAGAAGAATGGTCCTTGGTATCCAGATAAATAATAAGGAGCTCTACAGTGTTTTCTAACAGGTCAGCTTCCCACATTATTTCTTCTATTCCAATCACATGTTCGACGCACTTACTCCATTTTTCGCAATCCACTGTCTTTATACCCTTTTGCAAGAGGTTTTCATGTCTCTTATTCCAAAAGTAGTGAGTTATGCCTTGCCACAAACCCTTTAACTTGCGCCCCCACCAATTCTATGGTGATATGGCTGAAAGCGAAGTACCGATATATTCCGTATTGGAGCAATTTTGTCGACAACAAATTATATATAGTATTACTAATCCCAATTGGATCGACATAAAAAGTTTCGAGAAGGAATTCTCTTCCACACGACAGAACTTTTTTATGATTGTACCAGGAACGCTTTGAAAGTAAAAACACTGGTAGTATATAAATTTCCCATTTGCCGGGCAGTGCATATGAATACTCCTTGTAGTGCTCTTATTTTTATTGCCGTTCCAATTGGGATTAGAATAACTAAACAAAGAGGTTTATTCAACTTTATAATCTCCAGTAACTCCTTTTTCAGCATATCTTTGTGAAATGGCTTTTTATTTAAAGGCCAATGAATGATGTCATTTTTCAAGAAAACGTTGTTATTTTTTCAGATTTTCTTGAGTGGTAGCTGGCATTATCCAAGACTATAACAGACCCAGGACGAATAAGATCTAGCATTTGCTGGAAGTATTCTTCTAAAACATCAGCATTCATGTCTTCATGATAAACTCCAGTCCGTTTTGATTCAAATGCTAGTAAGCCACCATAGACAAATCCATTTTCGCTACCAATGTAGTTCAGGATCTTCTATCACTATTACTAAACACGAGTCTAACCCTGAGGCTCTTACTCTTTGAGCTTCAAACAAGTGGGCAACCAGCCATTCACGGATTTGGAATTTTGACTGGATAAGGACTGGAGACCGGTCTCCAGCCCTTCATATGATGGCGGTTCTCAAAAATGGCCGAGAAAGAATTTTGAATCTAAATTTTGAAAAATTAAATTTCTATAGAGGATGCAGCTTTTACTACCCGGGATAGGTTGATAGATAGCCCATCACTCCAGGGAGTGCCTGGGACGTTTGAAGCGCGAGGGGTTGATTATATTCACATATTCACATGCGGCTTCCAGGTGAGCCGACGATCCACAGTAACCACTAAGTACTTGACTTGTTCCGACCATTCTATCTCCCTTCCAGAGATAGTCACTTCCCTCTCCGGGTTGTTTCTCTTGCGACCCATCGAGATCGCTTGTGTTTTATCGGGATTTAACTTTATTTTCCACTCCAGGTACCTGGAGGTCGTTTAATGCATTCTGCAAATAAACAACACCCATCAGGTGGTTGGCTGACGAGGAAAGTAAGGCCGTATCATCGGCGAACAGGGAGATTTTCACGTGTTCGGTTCGTGGTATATCGGAGGTGAAGAGTGCGTATAATACAGGAGACAGTACTGCCCCCTGAAGAACGCCGGCCTCAATTTCTCTCGGGTCCGAGAGGAAATTGTCAACCTTGGTCTGAAATGTCCTACAAATGAGGAACGACTTTGTCCACTTCACCAGGCTCAAAGGCAAGTGGAAATCAATCAATTTGCAGAGCAGGCCTTCGTGCCATACTCTGTTAAATGCTTTACTTATGTCTATAAGGACAATATGAGCACTATTGTTGGTGATTAGCGAATATATTGTATTTCCCACCAGCCTCAAAACCTGTAGCTCGGTGGAGTGAGCGCGACGAAAGCCAAACTGCTCATTCGGTGGGACATTTCCGTCCTCCACTTCATCGTCAAGCCTTTCGAGAACGATTTTTTCAGCCAACTTAGCTGAACAGCATAACAAACTGATTGGTCGATAACTTTGCGGGAAGGTTGGGTTCTGACCTTCTTTCGGGATCATGACCAAGATGGCATGCTTCCACCTTCGAGGAAATCTTTTGAGGCGCAGTGAATTGTTGATGTTATTCAATAATGACTGCACCTGGTTATCCGGAAAATTCCTAATCATACAATTAGAAATTCCGTCACAACCAGGCGCTCATTTTGGGATTTAATCGTTTGATATGCGCCTTAAGTTCATCCAATGAAGCTGGACGATTGACATCACGATCAGGTTCTCTTAGAGTGCGGTGAACTCGATTTTATAGCAAAAGATTACGATCCAGATCATCGTCTGGATGCTCATTAAGTTTAAATTGTCTTTCCATCGAGTCAGCAAAAGCTTGAGCTTTGGACTCGGAGTCGTAGCACATACCGAGCTCTCCATGAATAGGGGGGAAATCAGTCTTTTTTGACTTTAAATTTCGATTTAATTTCCAAAGCTGTCCATCATTTCCTAAATTTTCTAATGTGTTGCCAAATCTTTCATTTCTGAACTCGGTTACGTTATTTCTGACCTCCCTATTCAACTCATTTAAACGGATTCTGTCCCCAGGGAACAGACTCCTTCGATAGGCCCTTCTGGCCCGATTTCGATCTCGAATAAGATTTTTAATTCTTCGAGGAAATTCATCCTGATATCTAGGAGCCGGTTCCCTTCGGGAGGAATCCCTGAGAGCATTTTTGATGGTGAGCTCGTAACGCGCTACGGCCTCGTCCAACTCAAGTGGAGAATCTATCCTCTCAAGAGCACAGTAACCTGTCTCTAGAAGCGAACGGAACCTCTCCCAGTCCACCTTGGTGCACATACGATCTGTCTGGGGCGGTGGATCATACCCTAGAGTTAGAATCACAGGGTTGTGATCAGAGCTCAACTCGGAGAGAGTACGAATGTCCCAATTCTAGGTGATGTTCCTGGCCACAGCAATGTCAAGCACATCGGGCCTGAGATGACCGAAATGCGTCGGCTCATCCGGAGCCAACACCTGGTATTCATTCCTGTCAAAATGTTGCTACAGTCGCCTACCATTCTGATTGGTGACACGACTCCATTGTGTGTGCTTAGCGTTCAGATCACCCATGACAAAAACAGGTTGATCTGTTTCCATCAAGAGTGTATCGAGCGCTTCAGGAAGTATTCGATTGTTCGGAGGGTTATAAGCACTGATCAAACGCATAGGACCACTCCTCGTGTTGAAAACAATACCTACAGTTTCTATATCATGGGTATCATCATTTCTACCAATGTGAGTTATTATTGATCTTTTACCTTTTCTCGAGGGTGCTTTTATTCCAGTGGATCATCATTCAGTTAGT
The DNA here is from genome assembly GCA_018342105.1 of Gonioctena quinquepunctata. NCBI lineage: Eukaryota > Metazoa > Arthropoda > Insecta > Coleoptera > Chrysomelidae > Gonioctena > Gonioctena quinquepunctata. The sequence continues at coordinate 161,779 of JAFIRS010000825.1, forward strand.
TTTATCCATATAATAGACTGTCTAAGTGCCCTCAAATATCGTCGTCGCTAGCAGATGATTCTGTCTTTCTCTATCGAAAGTGATTTTCTGTTTTGAATTTTTCTAACGAGAATTCATTTTCTCCAAAGTTTTTCACACTTTCTTCTTACCCATGGGTGGAATGAAATAATCCTTTTTCATTTTATACATTATTTTGTTCAAGGTAAGTATTTCTTTTTTTAAACTGATGGTCTTCTTTTCATCCTCATTTATTACAGTTTCTTTTATTCCTGCACTTCTCTTTGGTGATCTGATGCGGCCGTGTTTATCCTCGTGCACAAGTCGGTATATCGTTGACTGTCCGACTCTAGACACATTTCAACTATTTTTGTAACTCGGAATGTTGAGTTTTGGTGGCGAACAGCGTTGAACACATTGAGAATAATAATTTTATCATTTTTAGAAACGCAGCTAACTACCTGTGCCTCTACCTAAGCTTATAATCGTTTTCTTAGAAAAAACCCTCCATTTGTGAAATAAATTCAACCATATTGTATATCTACATAAAACATTTTTGTTAAAGAAAGCTTTTGAAGTAAGGAAAAGATAATTAGTTAGGTGATTGTAAATTTATTATTTTATTGTATATACTCAAGCGTTGTCCATTGTTAGGGGTTACTCATATTAATATTCACTAAGCTGGTACGAAATATCTTGAAACCAAGAGTTATTGGTTATATTTGGACCAATAGATATCCTCCTTATTTGAAGAGCTAGAAAAATAGTTGAATCAGGAAAGTTGTGGCATTTTTTCTGAATCGCCAGGGAATGTGGATAGAAAAATAATTGAACGTCGCATTACAAAGTTATGATATGCACTTTTGATTTTTCTAATGGGACACCCAGTATATTGATTACTATCGTTTCGGACGTCCATCGTCTCAATGTATTTAAAAGGTTTTCACGACGTTTCGAATGCTTGTATCTGCAATCGTCTTCAGGTGAATACTGACAAGTTTAGGTGCTACTTACCAATTTATATGACTGTCGGCGCAATGATGCGTGCAATTCCGCCATGTGCAGCGGTGCGTGTAATTTTGCGCGGTGTGGTGGTGCGTGAAGTTTCGCGCCTCTGCAGCCCGCCAGAAAGAGCAATCAGGGGTTTCCATACGTTCTTGATCTCAACGCTTGGTTGACTAAAGGCGTTATTGGCTCCGATGTAGGCGGCCTCTTCGAACTTTCGTTTGAACCGATGCTCCTCTCTATGTAGAACACTTGCATCGTCCCATAGAACTCGATGGTGCTCAGTCCAGGCGTGGTCAGCGATTCCCGATTTTGATGTTTCTCCACGTTGAGTCCATTTCTTGTGCTCATCCAATCTTACCGATAACGGTCTCTTTGTCTCTCCAATGTAGGAATCTCCGCATTCACATGGAACTTCATAAATGCAATGCTTACTGATTTCATTTTTGTTGTCAGGTTTGGTCTTGATCAGGGAACTCCGTAAAGTACTGCCGGATTGGAAGCAGCTCTTGATGTTGAACTTGTTTCCGATCCTTTTGATCTTCTCGGAGACACCTCTGATGTACGGAAGGCAGATCACTGTGCTTTGTTGTTGCTCTTCAGATCTTTTCGTTCTCCGGAGTCGTTTCAATACTTCTTCTGGGAGTTTCTTGAGATATCCATTCCGGTGGAGGTCCTCTCTGATGTGGTTTAATTCGGCATCTAGTGACTCCACGTCGTTGCATATGTGCGTTGCTCTCTCTACCAATGTTCTCACGATCCCTCTCTTCGTCGAACTTGGATGGTTGGAGCTGTAACTTAGGTACTGCCCCGTATGTGTCTTCTTTCTGTAGACGGAGGTGCGGATTTCATTGCCTATTCTCTCAACGTTCTCATCGAGGAAGGGTAAGGCACTGTTGGTTCCCATTTCCATCGTGAATTTGATCGAATCCCTGATTCTGTTAATTCTTGACAAGAAATCCTGGAGATGTTTGTCTCCGTGATTCCATATAATGAAGGTGTCATCCACGTACCTCAACCACAGCTTTGGTTTGTATTCTGCCTCCCGTATAGCCAATTCCTCGAACCACTCCATGTATATGTTGGCGATCATTGGAGAAAGGGAAGATCCCATCGGGAGTCCATCGACTTGAGAGAAGAATCGGTCCTTTTCCTGGAAGTATGAGTTCTGTAGGCAGCACTGCAGTAATTCCAATATTGCGTGGGTAGGAAGGTCAGTCCTCTCGTGCAACTGGTCGTCCTCTTCGAGTTTCCTTTTGATGATACTGAGAGATTCCTCTATGGGACATTGGTGTAAAGGCTCTCCACGTCGAAGCTGATGGAACGATCTCCTGGTCCAAGTTCAACATCTGTGATGGTGTCAACGAAGTGTTTGGAATTCTTGACGTATGAACTGCTATTTCCTTGTATGGGTTGTAGTATCGGTAGGAGGTATTTCGATAACTTGTAGGTTGGAGTTCAACATCAAGAGCTGCTTCCAATCCGGCAGTACTTTACGGAGTTTCCTGACCATGACCAAACCTGACAACAAAAATGAAATCAGTAAGAATTGCATTCATGAAGTTCCATGTGAATGCGGAGATTCCTACATTGGAGAGACAAAGAGACCGTTATCGGTAAGATTGGATGAGCACAAGAAATGGACTCAACGTGGAGAAACATCAAAATCGGGAACCACGCCGGACTGAGCACCATCGAGTTCTATGGGACGACGCAAGTGTTCTACATAGAGAGGAGCATTGGTTCAAACGAAAGTTCGAAGAAGCCGCCTACATCGAAGCCAATAACGCCTTTAGTCAACCAAGCGTTGAGAACAAGAACGTATGGAAACCTTCGATTGCTCTTTCTGGCGGGCTGCAGAGGCGCGAAACTTCACGCACCACCACACCGCGCGAAATTACACGCACCGCTGCACATGGCAAAATTGCACGCATCATTGCGCCGACAGTCATATAAATTGGTAAGTAGCACCTAAACTTGTCAGTATTCACCTGAAGACGATTGCAGATACAAGCATTCGAAACGTCGTGAAAACCTTTTAAATCCATCAAGACGATGGACGTCCGAAACGATAGTAATCAAGTTACCACATCGTCTACAACCTTCAAACACCCAGTATATTATTGCATTTTTGGGTTCTCCGGAAAATAATAGATATGTTTCATTCATGATGTCCTATACCTATTTGCACATTCCTATCTTAGTTTTTCATAAGCTATCCGATGACATCAACTCTAGATTCAACCTCGTACGCCTATGGAATACAGCGAAGACGACTCGTTTTTACAATTCAATAATGATTTATTACTCTCTCACATTAGGAAACAGAGTTCAGTTATAGTTTTGGTGAAGATGATATCAAAGAGTACCCGTTAATTCAAAACATCGGTCAAACTATACAATGCAAAATAATATGAGTACTTCGGGTTGACTTTTTTGCAAATTCATATTCTCAAAAGTTTTTTATGGGACATCAGACTGGAAATGAATTTTAATAAGCATACAAGTGTCCTTGGTGCGATTTTACGACTTTCAGTGCTTTCCTGTTATATCTTCAAGACCTTCTCTTTTCTGTGTGGACGTAGGAGGATTTTATGTTACCCATATTCATTTTCACTAGTCCTCTCAAAAGGAAATAGTTTTTTTTATTATCTTTTAAGTATTCATCAAGTTATATGGAATATCAATGAAAGTCTTTGATGTGCCACTTTTAGAGTCAACCGCAGCTCTTAGTAGTTATAGGATAATTTACGATAACTATTTATTGTCGAGTTTGACCTTTCATATTTTGAAATAGAGGATATTTGAATTGAAAATTCAACTTCTGATTCTATGGCAATGTTGGAATGGTGAACTCTTGAATTGATAATTCTACTATTTTCCTGGTAAGCCAATCCGATGAAAGCATTACAGCTACAGTCTAAACCATTCGAAGAGAAGTTTGGGATTGGAAAAATATATTTTCCAAAGAGATCCCCGGAAACAAATTTTATCCTATATATGATCTGCAATAGATTGTTGCTAAAAAACCATGATGCCTAGGGATTCATAGAGTAACGACAATCTCTTAAAAAACTTTTCAACAAACCGAAAAAAAGGCGTCTGAATAGATGGTGAAGTGAGCTCTGAAATAACAATCAATGATGGCGTCTCCCAAGGAACTGTTATAGGCCCAGTACTCTTTATAATATACAGTGATCGTCTAAAGTAAGAGATAAAAACCTACCTTTTCATAAAAAAATCTCAGCTAAAAGTTTTAAAATGGCGGCTGAGCGCCATCTTCAATAATTTTTTTAAATAGAATACCCCGTATATAATTTTCGAAATCTGCTCATAATTCTCAACAGTTTTCTTCAATACACTTTACTCCTAAATTCAATTGTTTTCGAAATATTAACGTTTGAAAAGTGACATTTTGGTCATTTCAAACCCAACCAAAGACAATGTTTCTTTCAATCAAGTTTACATTGGAAAAAATCGTTGTCGCATTAACATCTTGTTTACTGTCAAACTGAACTGCTAACTGTCAAATAGTCCTTTGAGCTCCTAAATTTTTTTATGAAAAGCGTGATCATGGCTCGTAGTTTAGACGTTAAATATTTGGAGAATCTGGAAGAAATGATCATCTAACAGTCCGTATGTTTAATGATAGATTTCCCGAGAATTCTATTTCGATGTCATATTTGCGCAAACTTTTAAATAAGCTCCATGCAACTGGTACGCTGAAAGATGCTCCAAGATCAGGAAGACCGCCTCTTTCAGAAGAAAAAAGGTAGAAATTGTTGCTGAAATGGTAATCAATCTGAGTCAGTCGACATCTGCAGTTGCTGAATCTTGTGAAGTAAGTTCAAAAAGTGTCCAAAGAGTCCTAAAAAAAGAAAAATTTGCTACATGCTCTCACGGAGGATGATCCAGACCGGAGGGTTGAATTTTGTGAGTGATTAACAAGAACAATTGAAGAAGAACGAATACATGTTTTTTCTCAATGGAAAAGTCAACAAACAGAATGTACGTTACTGAAGCGATACTAATCCGCATATTTTTAGAGAGGGACATACCCAGTTTCCTAAAAAGGTGAATGATTGGGCGGGAATTTTGGGCAATCGCGTTGTTGGACCGATTTTCATCAGAGGCAATCTCACAGGAGTTCTTTACAGAAATATTTTAGAAACTGAAATTGAACCTCGAATAAGACAAATTGTATTGAACAATCAGGAAGAGTCTGAAAATCGTGAAATCATATTTCAGCAGGATGGGGCACCTCCCCATTTCGATTGCATGGCTTAGTTCCTCGATACAAACTTTCCTGGGCAATGTATAGGTCGCAGGGGAAGTACAGAATGGCCACCGAGATCTCCGGATCTTACAACTCTAGACTTTTTCCTTTGGGGTTATCTGAAGTCAAAAATTTACGCCACTGAATGCCAAACAATAGAATAGTTGGAACGCAGAATAGTAAATACATGTGAAGAAATAGATGAACAGACTTTCATCAACGTGAGATAAGCTATTTATAATAGGGCACTTTATTGTCAAGATTTAGGAGGGGGCCACATTGAACACTTGATGAAATAATTGCTGGGGTTGAATAAAAGTGTTATTCAAAAATAAATTATAATTGTTAGCTAACTAATTTGTTTTTATTGTGAATTTACAGAACACATTCGTAGGCTTCGAGATTTTTCGGTAAGCGGTACTGTTTATCCTTTAAACTTTCTTTACGCATCTCATTAGTCGAATTCATTAAGAGATTCAACTACAAAAATAATAACAACGTTTAGTTAGCAAAATGTTTTACCGAAAGTGACCAAAATCCATACTTTATTTTAAACCGGAATGTCACTTTTCAAACGTTCATATTTCGAAAATAATTGAAATAAGAGTAAAGTGTATCAGAGAAAACTGTTGAGAATTATGAGCAGATTTCGAAAATGGTATAATATACGGGGTGTTCTATTAAAAAAAAAATATTGAAGATGGCGCTCAGCCGCCATTTTAGAACTTTTAGCTGTGATTTTCATGAAAAAGTTGGTTTTTATCTCCTTTTTGAGCCCTCCAAATTTCGTTGCGATATAACAGGTGGTTCTAAAATTAGTAGGGGGGAATATTCCATTGGTTTGGTTGCAATTTCCTGACAGAAAACGTGAAAAAAAAACAAAGTATTTTCATTCACATCATACGACTATAGTTTACCCGATTACGATGTCCTCACTTTAAGAAGCGATACTATTATATTGGAGAAATCTGTCAAATATCTTGGAAATGATAGCGACTCGTACATGCAAACAATGTCGTGAAAAAAATCTAGTTCTGACTTTATCTACCAGTTTGCATATAATGAGGTTCGTTTGTTTTCATCACTTTGAAATTGAATATCTATCTATTGAATATCTATCTATTGAATATCTATCGCAAGCAATGTACTCTTTTTGTACATTTGCCACACAATCAATTTAACATTCCACATTATTTAAATGTTTTTGCATCAGCAATTGCGTTAAATTACAGCTCTGATCAAGACACTGAGGTTAGGCGAGCTACGCTACCCAACATTTTGTCGAATTTGACAAAGAACAAAACATGTTTTAAATTTTTTTTTTCGAATTTTTTACCACTGTAATTAGTTTTGAAATGGCATTATAAACTCGTCATTCACGGGTGTGCAAGAGGTTGGATTACACCTTGTATATAGATATATATTCTGTATGTTGACTCTGTTGATTTGTCGTTTACTTCCAAGTGTTGTTCATCCTTGCACTTCTTCACCTTACTGATGAGGGCCGAAAGCCCGAAACACGTGTCTACGGTTAACACTTTTCTTTGAGGGCGACGGCCATTAATTTTGTTTTCAGCAGTCCTCTCGATATTCATCCCTTCCATATATATATATATATATATATATATATATATATATATATATATATATATATATATATTTGTCATGTTCAGAAGTACGTGTCAAGTATTAAAAGAGTTAACATGAAAGTAAAAATTGAAAAAGCACATACTTAAATAAAAAAATGTTCATATTTAGTAAGTTATGCTATGTTATTTTACAATTTTTCTGACGATTCCACCGTTTTTTCTGAAACTTTATATAATATTAGTCGATACCTATGTTTGAAATGAATATGTTTTCAACATTACAAGCAATTGGCATGATTTTGAAAATTATACAAATCAAAATTTACTAGTATATTTTTGAGCACAAGCAGACAACAAAATGTTAAAGTTAGAACATTCTGTATATGAATTCAGATCTGAACACAATAGCCAATGAATGCCAGGAAAGATCTTGATGCAAAATTATGAATATTGAAAATATGAAAAGCGGAACACGTCAAAAATGATTTTTTATATATTATGTATATAGTATGTTAGGTATGTAGAAACGATGAGTGAATAAAAACTGTCAAATAAACGAAAATAATGAAAAGTGAAACAAAAGGTGCGTGTAAATCGTAAATTCGAGAAGAAAACAAAGGATGTGTGGTATCAAGGGAAAAAAATCAACAAGCAAGGAGATTGAGAAAAAATAATTTTGAAAGAACCAACTCAAGAAATTTGAATTTGAAAAATCAATCATTTTCATTACAAAAACAGTTATTTGCCAATACAACACAAGGAAATATAAGAAAGAACTGTAGCTGATTAAAAACCCAGATGCACAACGAATCTTACTTTCTCATTTGAGACATATACCAGTACGAGGGCGAATTCACAGTCGACAAGGGGGCTGCAGACTGGAACGGCAGTTTCCAGGAACGGGAGAGCGATCCGAGACACTGAACATTTTTGTTTCAAGAAGCCACAGGTACTTTGAACCATAAAAATTACTAAACTCAGTGCATTTCAAAAATAAACCTTTTTGAGAACCCTTTTGATAGAACACTTTCATAAATTTGTATATAGGCTATATAACCTACAAAAATAGATTACATAACTTCATTTTTCATGTATATTTTGCTATGAAGCACTAATTTGGGTTAATTATCGCAGAATAGGTAGCAGTAAGTCTTCCTGAATAAAGGAAATCATTATTTTGATGAATTCCAGCATTATTTTCAATGTTTGAGCAATAACAAGTTGCCATTTTCTGAAACTGACATCAAGAACTACCAGAGGGCTCCACAGTAGAATTGACTCCTGAGATTCCAGCTGAGGTAAAGAAAATAAGCTAGAAGAATCAATGGGAAAAAAGTAAAATACATAGCTGGACATTTGAAATATTTATATGGGTATTTATTTATCAACATATTGAATTAAATTCAAAGGGGAACTGGCTAAAAAAAAAGATTTGAAAATAGTAAAAAATTTAGAAACAAAGAAATTTTTTTTTGTTATGATGTCTGATTGTGAAAATTAATAGATAAATAATAAAATAAAAACAAACCGCAATCACCTGATCATAGAATTATATATATATATATATATATATATATATATATATATATATATATTTTCTTCAATTCCTCAGAATAAAGGTCTGATTCAGTCAATTCATATAATTTCTCTTAACTACATTTCGACATGGTATTTGTCATCATCAGGTTGAAACACTAAAATAAAAAATATGGAGTTTTTGACATATTTAACTTAACACAATATTGAAATGTATGCACTAAAATAATTCTTAAAAAAAATATGGTTCGAAATATAACACGTTATTCAACTCAATTTGAAAATATCTGTAACATTTATGAGTATTCACTTACAAATTATTTTATTTGAATTCTGCGTTCGCATCGTACGAACGTTATTGTAGGTGTGACTGCGTCGGAGTTATCGGGAATGGTTTGTTTATCTTTCATGCATTTTTACCCTCCTCATAAGTACACCGGATTGTTTATATTGAGTTCTAGTATATGAGCCTGTTGTTATAAATCTGGCTTAAGTTTTTGATATCATTTCTATTGTTAATGCTATTGGGGTCTTTTTCAATATGTATCATTTCAAGGAATGTTCTTACTCTTGGATTCCTTTCTTTGGTCAAAATTTCAACGTTGTTAGTGTCAAACTTATGTTGATTTCCTTTTTCGTGTTTGCAGAAACGAGTACAACCCACAAATACTCAAAAACCGACATTACAGCCTTATCCAAACACGAAAAAGAAAATCAACATAAGTTTGACACTAACAACGTTGAAATTTTGACCAAAGAAAGGAATCCAAGAGTAAGAACATTCCTTGAAATGATACATATTAAAAAATACCCCAATAGCATTAACAATAGAAATAATATCAAAAACTTACAACCTTTTTTAACTTTTTGTATATAGCAATAATAATGAGAACTGATCTTTATATGCTGCCAAAAAATGCAGTCCGGCTCATATACTAGGACCCAATATAAACAATCCGTTGTACTTAGGAAGAGGGTAAAAATGCATGAAAGATAAACAAACCATTCCCGATAACTCCGACGCAGTCACACCTACAATAACGTTCGTACGATGCGAACGCAGAATTCAAATAAAATAATTTGTAGGTGAATACTCATAAATGTTACAGATATTTTTATATTGAGTTGAATAACGTGTTATATTTCGAACCATATGTTTTTAAAGAATTATTTTAGTGCATACATTTCAATATTGTGTTAAGTTGAATATGTCTCAAACTCCATATTTTTTATTTTAGTGTTTTAACTGATGATGGCAAATACCATGTCGAAACGTAGTTAAGAGAAATTATATGAATTGACTGAATCAGACCTTTATTCCGAGAAATTGAAGAAAATATATATGTTCAAGAAACTATATATATATATATATAATATATATATATATATATATATATATATATATATATATATATATATATATAAAATCTTGCTTTGAGTCCTGTAAATTCAGAGTCCATGTAAATGATTAATTCCTTATTCAAAATGGTTCGAACATATTCTATAATGTCTGCTCGAATTTGGACACATGTTATTTAATTACTTTTACTACAAACTATATCTCACGGCTACTATTTCAACACCAGTATATTGGAAGAAATCAACAAAATGAAGGACTCTAATTGACACATCTCAACTCACCTTGACTATGTGGCTTCTAAAGTAATGAGATATTGGGATTAATTCTCAGAAGTACATTCGGTTTTGAAAAAAAGGTATTATTTGGTTTTATAATGGATTTCAGAACGTTGTTGAGAGTAGCTCAATGTGGCGAAAAGGTTTTGTAATAACATTCAAGAATATACCTGAGACCCTACCTGGAGTAGGTACTTATGGCAGCTTTATGGATGTTGTTATAGCAAAACACATTTATCACGGCTGCCGGTAATTCAGTTTCAGAGATATCTCAAGAGATGTCATAAAACGAAAATCATCTATTACGAATAAACATAAATCTTTCCAGCAGTCATGTACTTTTCTGACCACCTGTACACCTTCACGATCCTCACTACTATGTAGTACGAGCTCCGTCGCAATTTTAATGAAATCTCAACAGAATGGAAAATAATCTCTGGCCCGCGAAGATTAAACACAAAACAGTAATCTCCATAAATTCTCATTTTGTTATTACATTCGGAAGTATGCTTGTGGGATGCGGTAGATTACTTCCTCTTGTGCTTTCAGTGTCACTCCACTTCTGAAAATTGAATTCATTGGAATTCTCTTTTCTTCTTGTACGAGGAGTATTTTCATGGATCCGTAATGTACACTGGATTTATTGCATGCTGGGTTATTATTTTATATTCGTTCAAATACCTAATCAAAACTGTATACACTGCTTTTTCTATAATTTTTTAAAAGAGACTCAAAATAGAAATGCCCCTGTAATTCTCAACAAGTTGAGAACCGCTCTTTTTAAAAATTGGGACCATCTTTGATATTTTAATTTTTTCCGGGAATTTTCTAGATATATCCGAATCATTTATAATTGTTGCCAAGTACGGAGTTATTAAATCTACACAATTTTTTATGAGTTTGATTGGAATCTCATCTATACCAATAGAAGTTTTGTTTTTTGTCCTAGTATGATGTTTTTTACTTCATATTCATCAAGAGCGCAAACGAACATGGAGTTTTGTTGTGCGTAGATGGTGGTAGTACATCCCATATCAGCACTCGTTCTTTTAATATCGTTCACAAGTTTCACAACCGATGTTGCAAAAATTACCCAAATTTGTTTGATATAGATTTGTTTTCAGTTATAGTTATGTTATTTTTTTTCAGTGAGATTTTTGTAGTTGTACATTTATTTTTGTTTAATTTCATATTTACTAACTCCCAAATTTGTTTGCTTTTATTTTCTGCCCCGATAATCAAATTGCTCTAGTGCACAGTTGTCTGGTGGGTAATATAAGACAATTTTCAGAAATATATTCACCATTAACTCTGAATAGAATTATTAATGTTTTTTTTTTCGTAATTGCAGCTGTGGTTGGGGAGAAGCCAATGTTTCAACTTATTTGAATTTTAATATTAGACCAATGAAAACAACGCAAATTCGATATATCACAGAGGTTTCACGGCCTATTTTGTGGACACATATGTTTTTTAAGCTTTAAATCTTTATATTTTTCAGATATTTTAAATGAACTAGTTTATAGATTGATTGTATTCATTTTGAGATTATTTTATTTGATGTATTTGTTCGAAAAGTTACCTAAAAGATTAGTTGTTTCGTTTTGATGATACTGGTGATTTATTATTGATATTTTTCATGCAATCAAATCTTTATAACTTTGGTGTAGTATACTCATTGAATTATTTTTGTGGATGTTGCCAGAAACAGGTTGCTGTCTGATGGATAATGATCAAATGAAATTTATTGAGAAATATTTATATGATTTTATGATTCAGCTTTGATCGCAATTTTAATTGAAGAAATAATTCTGAAATATTGATTTATATTCCTTTATATTTTAACACATACAAGAAATGAAAGACCAGATTTTATAACATCCCCTTTATTTATTATTTATGTCTGTGATTGTGTTTCATTTTTTAGGTGTAGGCACTTCATTTGTTAGAGTTGGCAACATTGTCACTTTCATACAAAATATATATTTTTGTTTGCTAGGTAACCCGAAAACTTGAAATGCTACCAACTTTCTTTAAAATTGGTAATTGATTGCATTAGGTTAAAATATTAAACCATGTTTGTTTTCTAGATGCAAGTATAGTGCAATTTTAATTCATTTTTTGTATTAGGTTACCTTTTACGATGTAATTGATTTTTTATGATATCTCTGACTATTTTTGTGGGTATAGAATTAAGAATAATTGTCTGTACTCATGTAGATTTTTAAATGAAATTTGCCAAATGTACCATATTATGTGTTATGATTATAAAATTTGTACTTTTTTACTTGTATTTTAATTACTTTTTATTCAAATCAAACATACCTAGACATGAAGAAAATTAAATGCAAATTCCAGTTGATACTGTTGTTTGGGGTTTTTGAAATTAACGAAATATTCCAAAATACCCTTTGCTAAATAAATAAGCACTATAAAAGTAAAGCACTATAACATCTGGCGCCCAAGAGGTAGAAGTTGAGTTTTAAAAATTATTTGAATAACAGTCATTGCGTCATAAATAACGTAACGATTCTAGAGATGATAGTTATTATTCCCGACCCTAGAAAAAATCATTACAAGGGGATGGCAGCAATTCTGAAAAATAATTATTACGAACGGCCAAAATGTGAGGTTATTTTTAAAGAAAGCCAAAAAAATACCAGTCGTCCGATGATCTGTTATCCTAATTTCAAACATTTTAATTTTCGAAATTTATGCAAGTTCAACGATGCATTGTCATAATGCAAAAGTGAATCTCAATTTGAAAATGCATCATTACAATGTTGTCGTGACCTAACACATTTTCTCTCATTCTTTATAGCTTTGAAGAAGCGAACAATATATTCGCGAAACGTTAGCAAAGACGTAGATTGGTTTTATTTGTTCGATACCCTGCAATCGTTTCGAATAAAACAAGCCTTTTCTCTCCTTTTGTTTTGACAGGAATTCTGCCTTTCTATCTTCATTCATTAAATCGAGACATCTATCGATTTGCTGATGTTTCCATTGTATTTATTAATATTACTTGTGCAGTCAAGATAGGGAATACACCCGTTCTATTTCTGAATTGCTGTAATTGAGCTAGATATAAATCGTTTATTCTGATTAGCAGGTAGTAGCCATTATTACTTTATTAATATTTATTCTTACATCGATATGGAGTTTATCTGTCATGAAATGTGTTTTGTTTGCACTCCCGGGGGAAATCTATTTCACATTTGTTAACTGATAATTTGTAATCGTTTGAACCATTTCCTGGTAAGATATGTTGCTGTTATTTAGGTAGATTAATTTAGGTTCTTGAGACATCACCACCCCACGACTATACCACCAGTTGGAAAGTTTATATGTACAGAGTGACCCATTTGAAAGCGGGCCACCTCTTTAAAACTGTTATTTATTATCCGATTCAAAAGTTTTTGTTTTCAGTAGATACAGCATCAGTAGTTCTAGTCAAATACCATAAATTCGAAATAAAAACAAAAATTTCACGGCCTACTTAGAATTTTTTTCAAGGTCAAAAATCCAAAAAACATACTAGCGATTTTTTTAATGAATATTGACGACGCCACTGGATTTGTGAGGCTTTCAAATGAGTGTGACCGAAATTTCACGATAACATTATTTTTTCAACAGAAATATAGCATACGTAAAATATTCATATCAATATCGAAATAATTCAAATAGTTCTCATATAAATCACAATTTTGTAAATAATATAATTCAAAATAGTCTTTCTGAACATAACAACTCTATGTGAGATATGTTATGTCTCTTAGAACCCTGCAGTTTGTTGTCAAAGAATAGAAATGCACATCTTTACATCCAATAATATAATTACCAATATTAATAACATAAATGAACTACTACAAAAGAATGTATTGACATGACAGTGCCTACACATTGAATTACGTACTGTTCAACCAAATATCCATTTAATTCGATACATTTATCGTATCGTTTTCTGATGTTAACCATAACATTCGATAATTGGTTTGGGGTGATATCTCTGCAAGCCTGTCCTATTCTTTCACGCAGTTCCTCTTTGCTCGTTGGGCGAGTTTTTTAAACTTTTTCTTTGAGAAAGGCCCATAAAAAAAAATCCAATGGAGTCAAGTCTGGGGATCTGGGGGGAAACTCGATAAATGCACTATTTCGCCCTATCCACCGATTAGGAAAATTTTCTTCCAACCAATCCCTCACAATCCTGATATTGTGGATGGAACAGCCATCTAATTGAAATAGTAGATGAGCCTCTTCTGCCAGTGGAAGTTCACCCATAGCGTTGGCAAATTCGTTTTTCAAAAAATTTTACCATTCAATTGGCTTTAAAAAGAAGGCCAATTATTTTGGATGTAATATTCCACACCAAACATTTATTTTTTGTGAGTACTGTCTTCTGCAATTTATTATCCAATGTGGATTTTCTTCCGTCCAGTACCTTGTATTTTGAGAATTAACTGTTCCATTGGTTGTGAATGTTGCCTCGTCACTGAACAAAATGTTTTTCAGAAAATTCCTGTTATTAAGATATTCTCCTTGAGCCCATAAACTATACTCCATCCTCTTTTCATTATCGCCTTCTTCTGAGGTGTGAAGTAACTTTGGTTTGAAGGGCTTCATCTTATTATATTTCCTAAGATTTCTCCTTATTGTTTCACGCGGTAAGTTAATGTCCAAACTTGCAATTCTCACACTTGTTTTCGGATTATTATTAAAATAATTTCGAATTGGTTCAGAATTATTTCGTCTCTGTCTTTGTACAATATTACTATTTTTCAGAATATGTTAACAAACAGCTCCATACTGATTGAAAATTTGGTTTATTTGGCCAACTGCTGATATTTCGACGCTCCGGATGCATGTTAATGAAAATCCTACATACTTTCCTTTCGGATCTGTCGTTGTTACCACGAAGTCTTACCATTTCAATTTTCTCCTGCAAAGTCAAATTATCAGCCATACTTCTTTATAAGTGTAGGTACTTGAGGAGTTATAAACTTCACTATTAACACTGACAAATTTGTGTCTTTTCGTCTATTGTTCTGATGACTTGTCATCTCTATAGCAACTAAAGTTGCAAAGCCTCCTAATAAAAATAATATTTTTGAAATGTGGTATCCCAAGCATGTTTGAATGAAACCAAGATTGATATTTGGAATAACTGTCAACCACCAAAGTGGAACTGCGTGAAAGAATAAGACAGGCTTGCACAGATATTACCCCAATGGTCGAATCTTATGGTTGATTAGCATTAGAAAATGTATCGAATTGAATCGGGATTTGGTTGAAAAGTACGAAAATTAATGTGTAGGCACTCTCGTTTCAATTCATTCTTTTGTTGTAATTCATTTATGTTATCAATATTGGTTATTATTGATTATTGAATATTGATTACTATTTAATGTACATCTTTACATTTAATTTCTTTGGGAAAAAATTGCAGTGTTCTGATGGACATAACTATCTCCTATACTATGGAGTTACGTTTGGAAGAAACATAATTTGACGCCATTTTGAATAACTGCTGTTTACAAACTCGACTGCTAACGACCTGAAAGAGCATTTTGAACGATATTTTCAAGGTAGTACCGCCACGACACAGTTGGATTAGCAAATTATTAAAATTCGGCACGCGTATTACTTAACATGTGAACAATACCTCTATGAAATTTTACCAAGTTTCACCATTCCGAACCCGAGATATATATAATTGAAGTTGACTCAATTAACACGTAACATATGGACAATGCATAGGCAAACATCACATTATTAATTCTACCGTTAGTACTAGAATTAAGAAGTTTATGAAAAACAAGGAGGAGCTGAAGCAGGATATCACAAATATTGTGAGAAAAAAATCAAAGGGATTGACCATCTAGTTTGACAGATATAATCAAAACTACTCTCGTTATTAAAAATAGTCCACGGGGAAGCGCACAGCCTAAAGGGGGGGTCGTAGAGAAATGCGGATTGTGCCAGGGGACTTTTAGAAGAAGGACGGGGGACCATTTGAGGGTTTGAACGCGAAAAAAAACTCCTTCTCCTAGTTGACCCCATCGGCTTTGACGATACCCCCCCCTTCCCCTCCAAAAAAAAAAGTTCAAAAAGAGTACTACAAAAAAGTCCATTGAAGTTTTATCGAAAAATTATAATTTTTCCCATGACGTATGATTTCTAGAGAGGGGGGGAGGGTCGCCCGGGTCTGAAAATTCACTTTTTACTGCGCTTTTCGTGGACATACATTTTTTGAGTCGCCGACTTTCTATAACCAAGAAATTTTCTAGAGTAGATTGGGGAAGCAAGTGCCCCCTTTCAAAAAAAAATTTTGTTTTCGCGTTTTAAATCGAAAAGTCCTTTGAAATTTTTCGATTCCGTCGAAAATAATTTCCTAATTCAACTGTCTCGTGGCGGAACTACCTTAACATAATTGTGATTTATATGACGACTATTCGTAATATTTTGATAAAGTGATATGAATTTTACTTATGCCATACTTCTGTTGAAAAAAATAATTTCATCGTGAAATTTTGGTCACACCCATTTGAAAGCCTCACAAATCCAGTGGAGTCGTCAAATTTTATTAAAAAAAAATCGCTAGTATGTTTTTTAGATTCTTGACCTTGAAAAAAATTCGAAGTAGGCGGTGAAATTTTTGTTTTTATTTCGAATTCATGGCATTCAACTAGAACTATTGATGCTCTATCCACTGAAAAAAAAAAAACTTCTGAATCGGATGATAAATAACAGTTTTAGAGAGGTGGCCCGCTTTCGAATGGGTCACTCTGTATATGTATATATACAGGGTGTAATCTAACCTAATGACGAGTGTATAATGCCATTCTATAACAAATTACAGTGGTTGAAAATCTGAAAAAAAAATTGAAAACATGTTTTGTTCTTTGTAAAATTTTACAAAATTTTGGGTAGCGCCGCCCGCCTAATTTCCGGTGACCTGCTAGGAGGAAAACTCTGGCAATTACCGGTTGCAATGAACATTTGACGCGACATTTGAATAATGTGGAATGTTGAACTGATTGTGTGGTAAAAATACATATTGCAGGCTACCTGAGATATATATTGAATTTCAAAGTGAAGAAAACAACTAACCTTGTTATACCCATATATCCAAACTGGTGATAAAGTCAGAACTAGTTAACTTCATACTCTGCTTTGAGGCACTCATCATAATTATCACAGTAATTTGTAAGGAACAAATGACACCGACACTATTGAAAAGAAAACATTCGCAATCGAATATTGTTTCGAAAAATAATATCACGACCATTGTAGTGATTCAGACATTCAGAACACGTGAACTGAACACTAATGCCAAGCAAGATTCTCGCATGCACGGTTTACGAATCTGTCTACGAACGAAAGTTTGTTAGATTCTACTAGTGTTTTCTGATTGGCTGATGAATTGGGGATCCTAATTAGCAACTAATCAAAACAGAACAGTACGCGATGTCCATGATAATTAATTCGAACATAATTGCCTTTGTCTTTTGGTGGCTCTTAAAACTAAACACCGAGCTATTCCGTGCGTATTTTGAAGGGTAGAAGACATGATGAATCACTTTTCGCATTTATGAATAAAGTAGTACATTTCATTTCTGGTTGGATTCTAGAGTCGCCAATCACTGTGCGAGCGTTTTCGTACTAGATATATTGATATAACATGAATAATTTTCTTGATAGAATGGCAAATTTTTCAAAAGATGAAGACAATAATGATCTTTCATTCACCAGCCAATCAGAAAACACTACCCACTGTGCAAAAACTCATACTATTAACGTTATAATATGGTAACCTAGATACATTGTTACCTTATGATTATTGTGCCCATAATGTCTCAATGACCATTTTGGAGTCGTTATATATACACCAACATATCAAAATCGCAGATACGTTATATAAAAACCGAATCTGATATGTTATCTGAAACTGTTCTGTTACAGCAAAAGTACTAATATACGAGTATGCGCAATGAAATCGTTACATAATGAGTCCTTTCTGAAAGAGTAACAACAACTGAACTGTTATGTCTCAAGTCTCTTCTTTTTAGGTTCTTTTGAATGAATTGAGTACATCGTAATATACCTAATTTATCTTTCCAACTTATGCTATTGATGGATTATTTACAATTAAAGTCAAGTCGATACATTAGAGCTTTCCTACGAAAATTAATGAAATATTTGAAAATACACCATTGAGCATAATGATTGACACAATCTAGCGTCTTCAGTCGAGTTTATATTAGTTTAAATCATGGTCAGTTATAAATGACAAGACATATATATTAGAATGTATGAATGAAAAATCAATTGAATGATTACGTCCAGTGATTAGTATTTATATATATATATATATATATATATATATATATATATATATTGTTATGTTATGTTATGCCAGTTATAAGTTTTAAAAGGAAAAACCCACAAAAAAGAATAATTACTAAATAGTTATTAGTTTCAAGAGATTGTTTTGACATAATTTTGGAAGTTCTATTTATTTGTAAGCCTATGTATAATATGGATAGATAAAAATGTCAAAATACTATAACACAATCAATTTCATACACTGTCATAATGATTATAACCCATAATTGGTAAAAAGACAACAAAAAGTCTAGATTTACAAAATTTTCATGAATAAAAAGTGATCAACACATTTATAAATTTGAAACATACAGTATATGAAATTGTAGCTAACTAAAAGTAGCCAAAGG
Organism: Gonioctena quinquepunctata; assembly: GCA_018342105.1. NCBI lineage: Eukaryota > Metazoa > Arthropoda > Insecta > Coleoptera > Chrysomelidae > Gonioctena > Gonioctena quinquepunctata. The sequence goes on from JAFIRS010000825.1 coordinate 180,552, forward strand.
TAGAACAGCAAACTTCTTGATGAGATCAGCCAATCAGGGAATAGATGGTCATATAAAAAAATTGGAAATTGTGAGAGAATAACAACGGGGTGATGTCATAAGCAATTATTATTGAAATATGTACATAGTAATAAGAATGGGAAAATGGTTGTATATATAAATTATATAAGATGAACCCAAACAGTGAAATGTGACAATTTGGTGCGCGAATTCAAACATTCAAATGAAAAAGAAGAGGGAAAGTTGGTATCCAAGGGAGCAACAAACAAAGCCAGAGGAGTTCGAAAATAAATTTACAAGGGAATGCCACGCAACATTTTGGGAGAAAGAAAAAATGAAATAATTCCAACATTAGAAGAGAAAAACCAATATTACCATAATTATACAATATATCCAAGTGTCCAAAGCTGATTTCTGCATATGTATGGTTCCTGATTTATGGTATTGGAGTTCCTGATAGAGCTTGGAGTGAGAAAGGATCCAGTTTCAGGGCATATCTTGAACACTGACATCTCCAGCAGGTATAAAAACTTTAATAGTGCAGATCCGGTCCATGAACAATATCACAAATAACGTATCTCACATCTGAAGAACTTCATTTCACTTTATTTTGAACCATAAAAGAAAAATTCACTCTCAAGGAAAAAGTGAGGTTCTGTCTATCTATCCATGATTTGATTTTAATGATTATCCATGAATATTTGTAGATTCACATTAGTATAAGTTATTTATCGTAGGCAAGGTAAAATTAAGTCTTCCTGAATGAAGGAAATAATTGCTTTTTGATACTTTGTTGTTTGTTTTCTTACAATGATCAACAATCATAACAATGACCATTAAATAAACTGAAATTAGACAGCAGTGGCTAGTGGCTCTATTGCCTGAACCGGCTATCTGAGGTAAGAGGCGTACCAACTGTTGCTTAGTCATGGTGAGAGAAGTGATAACAATTGGCAGCAGCGTGACAAGAGAACAGTGACGTTGCTAGCAATTATTATTACAGCATACAATACATATACAGGGCGAAAATATCTATCTATATAATATCAATTTGGCTCACAAAGAATAGCAAAAACTATTAGCAATCTTCATTATATAATAACAACTATTATTATTCAATTTATCAATACATAACAATTGGCACCCGAAGTGTGGGGAGAAATAATAACAAAATAATTTGTTATATCATCATTACATAACAATATATATATATATATATATATATATATATATATATATATTCAGGTAATAATTGATAAATATTGTGTGATTCAGTTGAATCTATATGTTAAATAGGGATGATACAACAAAACTGTTCATATGTTGGCGGGATATATATCTGAGTAAACTCGAATTTGAAATAAAAATATATATCAAAACATGGAACATCAAACAAAAAATAACAATAATATACATTTCTCTCTAAAAATAAAAGATTTAAATAATTATTATTTACTGAAATCTCGGAACTAAAAACTTTTAAAATCCGAGAAGAGTACGTTAAACCTGTACTTTCAGTTTTCATTAGAATTCAGTTTTTGGTCTTCCTTAATAATAATTGTTTTGCATGTCGTAGCCATTCCATGGCTATTTTATCGAATAAACAATTCGAACATGTTGGGACAACTTTCCGTACTGCACCTTAAAAAAATATGTATTGAAATATTCTATTAACAATGCTGTCAGAAGTATTTCTCATTGATTTTATCTTCCGTAGTATTCGATTTGGAGGAAAAGTCAACTTAGATTTTTTGTAGGAATAGTTAAGTGGAATCTTTAGGCTTTCCATGTTTTTTTCTTTTTTTTATAACCTACAGGAGGTTGTCAAGCTATTACGGTACAGAATTGAAATCGAAAGAATCACCCATGCGACCTGTAGTCGAGTCACAAGGAATTTTCAGAAAAATCCCGGAAAAACCATCTTGAAATTTTCCGATTTCCTTCATATTTCAAGGACAGTTTTTTTTTTGTGGAACATAATGGCATAGTTTCAAGACGATACGTCGATGGGTTCCGGATATATTTCAATTTATGATTGATACAGAGTACAGCCAGACAGACAGACCACATACAGAAACCAAAGTTTCTAGAAATTCGATCGGGATCATTTTCTCCAAAGCAAATATACCTCCATTTCGCTTAGTTTCTGAGAAAGCTTTTTTGTGGAGACCGTAGTATACTCCTCTATAGTATATCGTCGTATAACAAGTAGTAATTCATACAAGCGAGTTCAAGGTAGATTTTTATTTGATGCAGTGTGGTATAATCCAGTAGTGAACTGTGATTGAGTGTTTTATAGCCAGAGTACAATATTGTGTTGTGTTTTCGGAGTCTGATGACCAAACGACGATTTATATATGTTTAATAAAAATGGATCCAGTTTCGTAACAATATTGACTTCAGTTCAACAAAAGTCAAAAGGCTCAGCCTGCTATCAGGTGCCAGAACATCGTGGGGTTACAGAACTTCACTTGCCCTTTCGTAAAGCCGCATTGGTCATTTTCCACCACTGAATAAACTCAAATTAAATTTATCTTGCACGGTACACATTGCGAATAATTATGTTTGGCTAACCTGGCGGAATTTCCACTTCATGTAAATATGGACTCAATCTAAACTCCCAGTGACTTTTGGATCCCTTTTACACCATACCGACGGTGAAAAAATTATTCCAGAATTCACATAACATAAAGGGCTTCTTCAACTGTTACATTTACTAATTTTCCACTTTCCAAACAAAATACAAAAAAGAACTTAACATAATAAACAAATAGCTCAAATTATGTATATAATCATACAATGATTGAAGAACTCATCAACAAAATTAAACCCAAACAAATTTAAGAACAAATCTATCCCAATGTATCAAATAAACGAAAATAAATTTCAATTTCTTTTATTAATAACAACATATCAACAAAAATAGCTAGAGTGTTCACACAACATATAACCAATGAAACATTTCCTACCAAAACACTAATTCACTAGGCCAAAATTTGATAAACTCCAAAGATAAAATCGATACCCTAAAGAAAGGGGTATTGATAAATTGTCATGTAACGATTGCCAAGCCATTCTAAGAACTTTCAGACCTCTCAGAACTAGAATCAAATAAACACAAATAGACCCAACGATTCAACTTTTGGTTTTCACTTGAAATATAATAATCCGGAAACCAATAGCATAATTTTACACAATTTATGAAGATCTAGAAATACTTAGAGAATGCTTGAAATAACATATTCTGTATTAACCCTAAAGTCAACTCAAATTGAAATTTTGTACCATTACATCACAGATTAAGTCAGTCCACCCGTGAGGTGTCCGGGCGAAAAATAGCACCTCAACCACATCCGTTAGTCGTAAGAGGCGACTGAGACTGTCTACTGTCTATCCTACACCCCGCCCTTTCTGTTTTATTCTTTCACCTTCCTTCTAGAGGACACCCACTGGTGTTGATTAACTCCTTGATCAAGGGACTTCTGCATCCGTTGTTGTTACTCCTTTTTTTCTTCTGGTTGGAATTCCTCAATCCCCCTATGTGGGATAAGGGCTCTGAGTAGTTCCATCCACTAGTTCTTTACTTCACTTCATTTCTTCTTTTAACTTCTAGCTCTCACCCAAATGGCTTGTATGGATCAAGGGTTTCATGAAAACCATCTATCTCCCATCATTTTCAACTTCTCCAAATTTTCAAGCCAACCTTATAAGGAATAAGGAGTTTGAAAGTCTTTTCACTTTTTCAAAAATACCCTTTTTCCTCTTCTAACTTCAGGCTTACATCGAAATGCCTTCTATGGATCAAGGGTTCCATGAAAAGACCATATTCCTCTCACTATTTTCAACTTCTCAAGAAGAGCCTTTACAAGCCAACCTTGAAAGCCTTTTCACCAATTTATCAAGTCAAGCCAACCTTATATAATACAAGGAGCTTGAAAATCCTTCGACCAGTTTATTATTATAGCGGGATAGACTTTGTCGAATCGAACTCATATAACTTTAACTTTACGATTATTCGATTCGATTATTTACGATAATCAATTCTTCTTCTCCAGCAGTTCTTCTACTTTCGCGCCACCTACTCCAGCTTTGCATCTGTCAACATCGCATCTGTCAAAAGTCCTTTTTTTTTCTAAACCTCTTATGATTCTCCTATTCCTCCAAACTTGCAACAAAACTTGAAACTCAATATTTAGTTCCTCTCGATATTTCTGTCAACCATACAAGCCACATTGCTTCTATACAATTTTCATAATATAATTTCAAAGTTTAAATGACGTCATTATCCATAATGAAAAATTTGTCAACATCGCACACAACGTGACACTTGACAGACGGCTTTGAACCAGGAACATATAACTCATGTGATAATGCTCACCTTTTACTTCAATCAAGATGATTTTTTATTCTCATGATAGGTACTGAACAATCTTTTATATTTGTACATCAAAATTTTATTTTTATTTTAGTCATATACATCCAATAACAGGAGTATATAATAATAATTATAATAATTCGAAGTGAATATAATAGTAAATCAGGAGTAAATGTAAGTAACAAAGTAGTAACAAATGATAACAAAATCATACCAAAAAGATGTCTAGCGATAGGTCATTCAAGAGAGTGAAGATTAGATAAATAGAAAAGGTAATAACTTAGAATGAAGTACAGATGCACGGAGGAGATACAAGTAAAAAATTGAAAGTGTGTATATGCCGAAGCTAATTTGGAATAAGTCTATACAGTTGCTTTCTAAATTGATTCAAGTTAGAAAAGAAGATGTCTACAGAGGGTACATTGTTGAGGCTTCTACACATAGTTGAGATTGGACTATTGTAGTGATGCTGTGAATTCGGCATGTCGATTCGAAAAGACAAGTGTGACCTTGACGAAGTATTGAAATTTGATAGTGATAATAGAGATCTTGAGTAGATTTGATTATTTATCAGTTTGTATTCAAATATGATATTTGCTATTTCTCTACGTTTTCTCAGGCTAACAAAATTAAATTCTTCCAAGAGTAGATCGTATTCGTAGTGATAAATGGGATAAGGGTGGTGTTTCATGTCGATTTTAAGAAATTTCTTTTGAACCGATTCAATGGCTGTTATGTATTTGACGTGGCTAGGGTTTCACACTACACTACAATTTTCAAGTTTGCTGCGAACTAAACAGTAGTAGATAGAGGAAAAAGCCCTGAGATTTGTAAATTCTTTGCAGTTGCGTATTAGTAAACCCAGAGTTCTTCTTCCATTGTTTATCCTTTTTTCCATGTGCTGATTAAACATAAGTTTGGTATCAAAGAGAACACCTAAGTCTTTGCATTCATTCACTCGTCTTAGGATACCATCACATTCTATAGTTATATATAACGGGAGAAACTTTTCTGGAATAGCTCATAATTCTGCATTTATCAACATTCAAATGTAACTTATACGCCGAGCACCAGTCCGATAAGAGATTTGAATCGTGCTGGAGACGAAAGCAATCGGTACTGTCTGAGATTTCTGTATAGATTTTCATATCATCAGTAAAAAGTAGTTTGCTCGACTGAAAAGAAGTACATATTTCATCGATGAATATTAATAATAGGAGTGGCCCTAAGTTTGATCCCTGTGGTACTCCTGAGTAAGCTACGAAGTTGAAAGATTTCACGCCTTCACATTCAACAAATAGTTGTCTATCTCTCGAGTAGGATTTCAATAGAAGCTGAATCTTGGGCGAAAGACCAAAGGCTCCCAATTTTAACAATAGCTGTTTGTGGGATACTGTGTTGAACGCTTCACTGAAATCAGTATCTACAACATCAATTTGGAGACGATTATCAAGGGAATTAGATAATGAACTGCGTAAACGTGCAAAGGTTAGATGCAGTGCTACGTGATTTCATAAAACCATGTTGGAAATCTGACAGGGATTTACTCACATGTATATAGATGAGATCGAAAAGAATAATTTCGAGTAACTTTGAGAAACCAGAAATTAAGGCTATTGGTCTATAGTTACGAATGTCTCCTATTTTTCCTGATTTGAAGATAGGACAAATATGGGATTGTTTCCATATGGTGGGAAAAGTTTCGCTATTCAGGATGAGGTTATAAATGAAAAGTAGAGGCCGACATTATCAGGACTGCATGTCAATTTGTTTTTAGCTTTTCTGCCGCCGTTAGGATGAGTTCCTCGCTGATTTTAATAATATGTAAATAATGACTGGAACTGATAGGGAAAGGAACGTTCATTTCAGAGAGGAGAATCAGAGACATATGCATTGCTGAAGTGCTCAGCAAAGGCGTTGACAATAGATTGGGATGATGTTAGCTTTTCATCATTGATGAACATAAGTCCAGGGATACGAGATTTTTTTTTGTGTTGATGAATGACCAAAACTCACGGGGATTACTAATCAGACTATTTTCGGATTTTTTAATTAACTCTGAGGAAGCAAGGTCTATTTCAGTTTTAATGATACGCTGGAGGTGTTTATATCGTTCCAAGTAAAAATTATATTTGCACTTTCTATACATTTTGTGGTAGTGATTTAAAAAAAAATATCATTGATATTGTTTTTGGTGAACCATGTTGGGTATTTGCGAGTATTGTCAACTACTAAAGGGGCGCACTGACAAATTGCACTTTTTATGGTAGCATTGAACTCTTCACAAGCTATATTGACATCGGAGAGAGATTTCAAATAATTTCAGTTGATTTCGCAAATTTTTTGGGAAAACTTTAGGGCGTTGATTTTTCGGAAATTGTATCGTTTAGCATCCGATATAAATACCTTCTGAGTTTCACAATCAATTTCCAAATTCACAGCAAGACTAGGGTGGTGGACATCGAGTTCAACCAAGGATCAGAGTCAAGTAGCACTTTACAATCCATATTCTCGGGTGACATAACAAGATCTAAAATTCTACCGTTTACATTTTCTATGGAATTGTTCTGTATGAACTCATAATAACTAATGAACGAGTTGAATTTGAGAATTAAATTAGATGATTCATTGGTTTCATAATATTGCTGTAATTCAGTAATATTGAAATCTCCTAAAACTAGTGATTTATTGATACAATCCAAATTTTCGAGAAATTCAAACAATTCGTCGTATTCCGCAAGGGTATTTCCTGAAGGAATATAAATTACTACTATAAAAATTGGTGCATTTTTAACATTAATTATTTTCACATATACGAGGTCAATAGACTGAATATTTGACAAAATTCCGATTCATGAAAGTCACTATCCACAGCAAGAAGGACACCACCTCCTCTGGTAACATAAGATCTGTCTTTACGATAAACCACATAGTTGTTGTTGGGAAATAATTCGGAATTGAAGACACCGTTCCTTAACCAGCTTTCTGTAATAGCAATAATTTTGTGTTCACTTGCCAGAACACTTTTAAATATTGTGTGTGTTTTTGAATTGAGATCATTGCAATTTTGATAGTATATTGAGGTGGTCATATTGCTGATTAGATTTGGCGGGTTGGATGTCCAGACTGGTATTTTTTAATCACGGGGATGCCGTTTCTGTAGAATTTATATGATCCTTCGTCGCCATTGTTGCGCAGGACATTCAGCTCGTTCCAAATTTGCCGATTATATTCTCTCTGATATATGGTTAGATCCGCATCTATTTGTATTTTTTCATACGCATTTATGTTCAATAATGTTTTCCTCTGCTCTAATATTATCAAGGCATGGGTCTTAGGGTTGAAACTTATTTTTATTGGACGAGACTTGTTGACTTATTGGCGTCCTGGGCGATTGATCTGAGAGCTGTTGACATCCAAGTTTGACATTATTACACATGTTGTTTACGAAAACTGTTGAATCAGGAGTATCTTCAGGAATACCAAACAGTAACACATTATTCTCTCTTTGTCTTATCTCGTTTACTTCTGATACAACCTGTATAATATTCGGGGATTCCTTGTCGGAGTTTCGCACTTTCTAATTGAGTTCAGTAACCTCATCGGACAGTTTTTTTATGTCCCTATCGTATTTATATTCGAGATTCTGCACACTAGGTTTTATCTCATCAATTTTTATTTAAAAAAGTTAAGTTTTTTGTTCAGCATGGTCTGTATATTCGAAGAGACTTTATCTGCTAGCGCTTTCATGAACATATCCTCTAGACAAATTTTCTTCACCAACTCGTCGGCCAGAATTTTAATCTCAGTCTGTTGTTCTCGAGTTAATGGCATCTTTTTACTATAAGGGGAGATACACAGCACCTTACTTGATAATTAATAACAATGGAATACTATGTATTTTCGAAATTCGAGGAGCGAGATCGCAAACAAACGCTACTTCGAACAACTTCATCTCAAAATTATATCATATACAGGGTGAGTCAACAGGATTCCCGTGGTTCATTGCTCCTTAATGTGTCACTATTTCGATTTCTTATATTTTTTTGTCAAAGGGACCCTCTAAAATGATTTTCATTCATACAGGGTGCATCATTGATGCGTGGCTAACCTAAGTTGTTCCTTTTAAAATGAAACACCCGGTGTATTTTCATATATTCCTATCGGCTGTTCCATTGGCTGCTTAGCGATTTTTTCAATTTTGAATTCCGTTGCGGCGTTGCCGAATTATTCCAAAAAAATCTATTTTGTAGGATTCTTTTCGAGAAATTACCTATTTCACATTTTGAAATATTTAGTAAAGATAATTGGGTAATCGTTGGTCGATATGATGATGTTCGTTGAGAATACCAAGAATTTGGAATAAATTATACAGGATGTTTGATACAACAACACAAACTAAGCCATTTTCAAACATCGGTATTTTGTTTTTTTCAAATCGAACGCTCTGTATATTTTCATTTAAATCAACTCCTTTTTAATAACCCTACACTTTTCATTCCCCATGTCATGTACCTAAAACAACTCGTTTCCGAGATATTCTGGTTTAAAGGAATTGTTCAATCAACAATTCATAGATTTTACATGTTTACATGTTTGTTCATAGAAAATACTGATAATGAATGATGTTTCAATTATTTTTTTCCATCTTCAAAAGCATTTTTGGCAACTCATGAATGACTAGCATAGCAAAAGAAATTTTCAAATGTAACAATTTTTTCTAGTTCAGTTAACCATGACTACCGCTGAAAAAATGACTATCGGAATTTGTAAATAGAGGTAACTGTCAAACTACAATCCAGTTGTGTTGAAAATCATTGTGGCATCATGAATTATGGTTCAGAGGACATGGTTGAAATGATGTATGCTTTGGGAGAAAGTGATATCAATTGCTTACTGGCATCTAGATTATACGAGCAAAAGTTTTCTGAGAGAAGACATCCAGACCAGCGAGCATTTCGAGACCTCAAAACAAGATTTGAGGAAACCGGAAAAGTATTTTACAAAAAGTTTGAACGTGCTTGTCCTGTAACGAATGATGAAAATACTTTTGAGATTGCATTGCATATTACCGAGAATCCCCATGTGAGTACACGTATTTTGAGTAGGGAATATCTCAAAGTAGTGTTTCTCGGATGGTGAGAAAATGCAAAAAAGCTGACTTGAAGAGATTTTCCAAAGCGAATGCGGTTTTGCCAATGGGGTGTAGATAAAATCAACCAAGAACCTGATTTTTTTGAGTATTTTATATTTTCGGACGAAGCCACGTTTCACAACAATGGCCATGTGAATCGGCATAATATGCACTATTAAGCAACTGAATATCCTCCTTTTGTTCGATATGTCAATCACCAACAACGTTGGTCACTGAATGTTTTGGGAGGTATCATTGGACGGCGTGTTATTGGACCCTTTTTTTTCAACGGTCACCTCAATGGAAACAAATATCCAAGATTTCTGCGAAGTCAGTTATTAAATTTATTAGATGATATTCCATTGGCAATAAGGCAGAGAATGTGGCTACAACAAGATGGCGCGCCTGCACATTACAACACTGATGTGCGGGAATACATTGATAATGAATACCGTGAAAAATGGCTAGGTAGAGGAGGGCCAGTTCAGTGGCCTCCAAGGTCACCGGACCTTACAAAAATTGATTTTTTCCTATTGGGATACATAAAATGGGTTGTCTAACAAACTCCGCCTACAACTGCTAAAGATATGAAAGCAAGAATTCGTACTGCTTTCAGGGAAATTTCAGAGTACATGCTGGCACATGTGAATACTAATTTCCGAAACAGATTGAGAGTGTGTATTGGTGAAAATGGCAGGCACATTGAACATTTGCTGCATTGCTTATTGTTATTTTCTGTTAGATTCGAATAAATATGATGTTTATGCAAAGTTTTATTCCAAATATGATACCAAAGGCGAACATTGATAATATTTTCTGTGGAAAAATATCCATCTTTTGGATGTAGAATATCTCGGAAACGAGTTGTTTTAGGAACATGACATGGATAATGAAAATAGTGTGTAGAGTTATTGAAAAGAAGTTGATTTGAGTGAGAATATACAGAGTGTTCTATTTGAAAAAATCAAAATACCGATGTTGAAAATGGCTAAGTTTGTGTTGTTGTATCGTACATCCTGTAGAATTTATTCCAAATTCTTGGTATTCTCAATGAACATCATCATATCGATCAACGATTCCCCAATTATCTTCGCTAAATATTTCGAAATGTGAAATAGGTAATTTTTCGAAAAGGAGTCTACAAAATAGATTTCTCTTGAATAACTCGGCAACGCCGCAACGGAATTCAATATTGAAAAAATAGTTGAGCGGCTAATGGAACAGCAGATCAGAATATATGAAAATATACCGGGTGTTTCATTTGAAAAAGAACAACTTTTGTTAGCCACGCATCAATGATGCACCGTGTACGAATGAACATTATTTTCGAAGGTGGTCTTAGATGGTCCCTTTGACAAAAAAATATATGAAATCGAAATTGTGATACATTGAGGAGCAATGAACCACGGGAATCCTGTTGACTCACCCTGTACATTTCAGATAAGCACCGAAGACGGCCGTAGGCCGAAAGCTCTTTGCTAAAATATACAAAATTTTACACGAAATTCAGAACTTTAATTTTCAATAGGTATTGATTTTTATTTTCCGAAGAATAAATATGTTCCAAGATAATCAATCGTGCATATTATTCACTCAAAGTTATTTATGGCAACAAGTACTTTTCACCACCTAAAGTGGGGTCAACATTATGTGAAGCCTTGGTCCTATCTGTTTTCAATCATGCTGATGTATTGTATGGCCCATGTTTAACCGTTCAGTTCAAACAAAAATCCAAAAGGTTCAGAACTCGTGCCTACGATTTATTTTTGGTATCCGAAAGAGAGAGAGAATATCTCACAAATTGAAAGCTATCGGATGGTTAGACATGGAAAATAGGAGAAAACTACATGCTGCCACTTTATTCCACAAAATAATCATGGAAAAAACCCTCCTTACCTACATGAAAAGATTTCTTCTAGAACTGACGTGCATAATCTTAATATAAGGCACAAAGGCCGACTTACCCCTCCAATATTTCGTTTGGAAATGTTTCACGTACCAGATATATGCATTGTATAACGGCATTCCTGATTCAATCGAACAGAAAAATCTATATCGGTTCAAAAATGATTTCACTGAATTTCTTTTGCGGTAACTGATTCTGACATTCAAACCTCCTATCTCACCTATCTCATCTCATCCCTATGTTGAGATCACCCCCAATCATAACTATAGCGATTATATTGTATTTTTTTTTTAAATTTTGTTACCAATTGGAAATACATGATTACCTTTATATTCTTAAGAGTAGCATTAAGCGATATGTTCGAGGTTGAGTGGAAGAGCAATATTTCCATGGTGATTCGTCACTATTGAAATTGAACTCCGCCTTTAATTTTCTCCCAAAGTTAAATATGCTATATATTTTATTTCTATTCAAATGACTGTACCGTTGAAAAGGAAGAAAATAATAAAGACGATATTATTATTATTATTATTATTAAGTGCCAAGTAGGCCCCATTGGCCCCAGTCCGACACTGCGAATCTACCCAAGCCCACCAAATCATGAAATATATATCGAGTATCGCTGTCTGGATGGAGATGAGCTGCAGAAATCTGGGTCATGGAAAACAAGTACAGCCATGCCACCTCATAGTCTCTGAATCCTTTTATCTATCACAAACGGCGCTACGACCCACGCTCGAAAATTTTTGGCGACAGCCTTCCTCTATTCCGCCAGTAATTCTTTCGCTGTCCACCCGCATTCTACAATAGCGCCCACTCTGAGTCGAATCGTTTCCGAAATGTAAACATCTGATAACTTTTGAAATCTAGCTGGTGAATTATAATGATTCATTTGCATTCATCTGTGGGAGTCAATCAATAAACATCGAATAACAAGGGCTATTAGTCGAAACACTGCAGGAGAATTTTGGGATGAACAGAAGTTGTAATGGGAGATATGTATCGACCATCAATCACCCCATTTCCAGACTATCAGTTCAGCTGTATTCTTATTCGATCGTATATAGGTATCTCATTAATATGTACAGTGTGACCCATTCAAAATGGAACCACCCCTGTAGAATACGCATTTTTCGGTCAATCTCAAACATATATTTTTTAATATTAAGCATCAAAAACTGTATTTCGACACAAATTTTCATAACTTTAGTTTCATTTCCAAGGCACTCTATGGTTTTTTTTCTTCGGCAAAAACGGCAAAAGTTTATTAGGCAATTTTTGTTTTCAAATTTGACTACACCACTGGATTCGTAGTCGTTATAAATGGAAACCATCAAAATTTCATGGAAAAAACATTGGTTAACAACGGAGTTACAACAACTTCAATTTTGGGAACAAAGTATTTGATTATAATTTTTATTTAGATTATAGACAACTTTAAAATCTGGCAACACTGCCGATATAAAGTAGAACATCATTGAATTTGTACAGCGAAAATCCGAAGTCACCAGCTCATACCGTTCTACAGTTATAACTCCTGAAAGTATGGTAATGTGAGCGATTTGTGGTGTACTGAATCACAGCCTACTATTGATTCAGTACAATACCTATGCCTAATGTATTAGTTCAGCTTTCCTCAAATTATTGATACCTTCTCTGAAAGCTTGTTTTAGTTGAGTTTTGCAGAATTTAAAAGGAACATTTTTTGTCCTGCTTTCTGTTTTATTATTGAATAAATAATTTTGATACTTCAAAACTTGATTCGGTTTATTTCGTTTTTATCGGCTATGGAAGACTGCATAACTTGAAAATGAATTTTTAATTTTGTGTTATTTCCGAAAACACTCATAACTTAAACTTAAATAAATGATTTTGAGGGAATATAATTTACAAATCCAGTGGCGTAGTCAGATTTCTATTACAAAATCGCTTCCATCACAAATCGCTAACATTACCATACTTTCAGGAGTTATAACTGTGGAACGGAATGAGCTATTGACTTCGGATTTTCGCTGTACAAATTCCCTGGTGTTCTACTTTGTATCGGCAGTGTTGCCAGATTTTAAATATGTCTATAATATAAATCAAAATTATAATCAAATACTTTGTTTCCAAAATTAAAGTTGTTGTAACTTCGTTGCTAACCAATATTTTTTTATGAAATTTCCATGGTTTTTATTCACTACAAATCCAGTGGTGTAGTCAAATTTGAAAACAAAAATTTCCTTATAAACTTTTGCCGTTTTTGACGAAGAAAAAAAACCATAGAGTGCCTTGGAAATGGAACTAAAGTTATGAAAAGCTGTGTCAAGATACAGTTTTCGATGCTTAATATTCAAAAAAATTTTTTTTGAGAATGACTGAAAAATGCGTATTCTACAGGGGTGGTTCCATTTTAAATGGGTCACACTGTATATGTTAGAATTGTCACTTTAATATGGACCAATATATAAGAGATTTTGAGCTCGCAGAATATGAAACTTTCGAAATAAATGATGATGAAGAAATCGAAACTGTCCTAGAAACAGTTAGAAAACCAAACTTTCCAATTTTTCACGCCATTATAAGAAGTATTAACAAAAACTTTCGTGAAATGTCTTTATTACAAAAAAAAATCCAATACCGGTTCAGTATAATTATATTGACAGAAACATTGTTTATACCTGACATACCAGGATATGAAGTTATATATAGCTCGGGTGATTATAATCAGAATGATAGAGAAGTTATGTACCTGAAAAAAAAATTTAGTATTTCAAAGCTCTACTCAAAATTTAGGTAATCTAAATACGAGCGATTGTTGAAGGAAAAGAAAAAATATCATAATTGATGCTCTGTACCGCTCACCATCATCTTGTCCACAAAAATTTAATGAAAACCTATCCATTACTTAGAAAATAACTGTAACAATGGAAAATATACTTACTCCTTTGCGGGTGACATATATATAATATAAAATCTGACACAGACTACAGCAACGATTACCTGGATCTATTAGGTGAATTTGGTTACTTATCGTTGATAAATAAATATACTAGGACTGAAAACTCATCCAAATCATTAATAGATCATATCTTCATCAAAGACACAAACCAGTACACACGTATACAACAGAAATCGTAGGAAGACAAGATAAACCTGAATCAAAAATAAAAATCTTGAACGAAAATAAATTTCTGACAATAATGGAGAATGAAAAATGGAATGAATTGTACGAAATGACCGATGTGAATACCATTACTGGTCACTTCGTTACAAAGATAAAAAATGCTCTGGAACGTTCCTCTGTAGAGAAGAAAATCAAAAACTCGGAGAAGGAAAGGAATCCTTGGATCACCTAAGCTTTGATGAAATCTTCAGATATTAAACAAAATATGTATAAACTCCTGAGAAGAAACCCAAACGATATAGATTTATCGAACCGCTACAAAAATTACAAAAATGAATTGTCCAATTTGCTAAAAATAACCAAACAAAACTACTACATGCAACAAATAGAAAAAAAAATAAAAATTCAAAGTCCTTATGGGATAACATTAAAAAGCTAACAGGAAAAGAAAAATCTCAGACTAATATAAGTAATATCGTATATAATGACACTGAAGCCTCAAGCAGGAAATAAATTGCTGATATTTTCAATTCTCATTATATCAATGTGGGCAAAAAAATGGCTGAGCAAATTATCAAACCTAGGAACAACGCTCTTCAGAGAAACATACTGGATATCCCCATATTTATGACACCTACAAATGAAACCGAAGTACTTAGCCATATAAAACAACTCAAAAATAATAAATGTCCAGGTATTGATGGCATAACTTCGGAAAACCTCAAACTATTAGGCGAATTCATTGAAAAACATTTAACTTATTTAAGAAAGGTGATCGAAGGAATGTATCAAATTATAGACCAATCTCGTTATTGAGTTCAGCTGCCAAGATCGTTGAAAAGGTTATTAAAAAACGTCTTATGGAATTCTTTGAGAATAAGAATATACTTTCACCTAAGCAATTCGGTTTCAGATCGAAAAAACCAACCGAAGATGCTATTGTTCATTTGACAAATAATATATGCCGATCACTGGACGAAGGAAAATGTTCAATAGGTCTTTCTAGATATAGCAAAGGCCTTCGACACCGTTAACCATGAAAAATTAATGGATGTTATGGAAGACCTCGGTATCAGAAGAATCGTATTTGAGTTGCTTAGATCATACCTTAATAATAGAACACAGTATGTTAAAATTGAAAACGAAATAAGTGAACCTCAAAAACTATTAACTGGTGTACCGCAAGGAACAGTTTTAGGCCCAGTGCTTTTTTTAATCTACATCAACGGAGTACTCTGTCTCGAATATATCATCTTCTGCAGACGATACCGTAGTTCTCTTTACTGCTGCTACTTGGGAGGAAACTGAGAGCAAAACGGAACATAACCCAAAAAAAAATAAAAAATTGGTTTAGCGAAATGGATCTAACACTGAACTTGGAGAAAACAAAGTGTATAACGCTCTCTTGCAACAAATCTAACCAACCCGATATTGATCAGATTACACTGAAAGATGAAAATTCAACTTCAATCCAATGTGTGAAGTATGCTATATACCTTGGAATCGAAATTGATAACCACCTTAAATGGGACATCCACATGAATAAACTTTCGAAAAAGCTGAGATCAATACTGTACACATTCAAGCATCTTAAAAAAATCATTCATCATAGCCGAAGTCAATTATATTGGTACAAATCGAAATTTTTGTTAATTATTTTTCATGATTTCTATTTCACATTGTTTATTGTATTTTCTGTATTTTACTTTGTTTTTGTATTTTATTGTATTTTTATCGATTTTCATTTATTATTGGATTACTTTATATTTATTTATCGTAGTAGCATTTTGTATCTATACATTTTTACATTTAATTTTTAATTTTTTTCATTTTTACATTATCACATTTTAACATTTTAAATTTTTTACATTTTAAAATTTTTACATTTTTATATTTTTACATCTTTAGTTTTTTACATTTTTGCTTTTTTACATTTTTACATTCGTACATTTTCTATTTCATATTTCTTATTTTTATATTTTCACATCTTTAACATTTAACATCTTCACATTTACTTATTTTACATGTTTTATATGAATTTTTTCTCTTTAATTTATATATTTGTATATTTTATACTCACTTCATTCATCTATTTTGCATGTATTCATTCATTCGCTTCGATTTATTGGCAAGATATTATTATATAGGTTAGGAATGCCCACAACAAGTTTTCTTCGTTGGATATCTCCGATTTATTTTCATGTTTTCATCATTCATGTCCATGCCTGTAACCCCAATGAAAATAAATATTACTATTATTAATATATTCCTGTTTGGAAATGCCTTCTCATTATTTTTTCCTTTAGAGAAACCCAAACCCTATCCACAAATTGATCTTTTTCGTTGAGGAAATATTAATAATATTTTTTTGCATACTCACAAATCTAATACAGGTTACACATTGGTTTAATGTATTTTTCAAGACAATTTCACGACCTATATGAAACTCTCATCTCCTGCGATATTAGCACCAATCAGAATGGTGTGGCTAGATTAAGAGTCTAAAAACCATGGTGCTTGGACTGATTCGATACTGTTTAGATTTTCGAGGGGACACCACCAGTTACTTCTCTCTGTCATCTCTTTGGTAGATGGACCCTCCGAAAATGATTCTTTATATCCTCGCTTAATGTCAAAATTTAATTTCTGACATCTGCAGCATTTTATATGAAATTATTCTCTATTTTGTCAGTGCCTATGCGTTTTTCCTTCCCCTTGATTTGAAATCTTGCCTCTCATTTTTCAGTTCGTTCTTTCAATAATTACGTCGTTCATTAGTGCGTAAAGAAGTGTTAATTTTCAAGTAGTGTGGTGTGTAAGGATACTTTTTGTAAAATGGGCTTTTTTGCATTTTGTGTGGACAGTCTAAAGCCGCAGATTCGGATATACACCTGTATTAGGCATCATAGGCTAGCACAAATCTTCACGAATAAACAAATAATAATATTTTCATAGTCCGTCATATTGTATGCAATGAATTTAAAATTTTCTAACAATTTCATTTCTTATGAAATGATTTCGAAATATTCTAGTTGCACCACAATAATATAAATGTGGTTGCATATTGAAACGAACCCAAATAAGTACCCATTAAGGTAGTACCGCCACGAGACAGTTGGATTAGGAAATCATTAAAGTTTGGCATACGTATTCTTCAACATATGAACAACATCTCTATGGAATTTCAACAAGTTTCACCTTCCCGAACCCGAGATATATATAATTGAAGTTGACTCAATTAACACGGAACATATGGACCATGCATAGGCAAATATCACATTATTAATTCTACCGTTAGTACTAAAATTAAGTTCATGAAAAACGAGGAGGAGCTAGAGCATATCATAGATATTGTGAAAAAAATCAAAAGTGATTGACCATCTAGTTTGACAGATTTAATCAAAACTACTGTCGTTATTCAAAATAGTCCACGGG
The DNA here is from genome assembly GCA_018342105.1 of Gonioctena quinquepunctata. Classification (NCBI taxonomy): domain Eukaryota; kingdom Metazoa; phylum Arthropoda; class Insecta; order Coleoptera; family Chrysomelidae; genus Gonioctena; species Gonioctena quinquepunctata. Next base: position 198,511 of record JAFIRS010000825.1, read on the forward strand.
GAAGCGCACATTATTAATTCTACCGTTAGTACTGAAATTAAGAAGTTTATGAAAAACGAGGAGGAGCTAGAGCAGGAAATCACAGATATTGTTAAAAAAAATAAAAAGTGATTGACCATTTAGTTTGACAGATGAAATCAAAACTACTCTCGTTATTCAAAATAGTTTACGGGGAAGGACACAGCCTGAAGGGGGGATCGTAGAGAAATGCGGATTGTGCCAGGGGACTTTTTAAAGAGGACGGAGGACTATTCGAGGGTCTGAACGCGAAAAAAAACTCTTTCTCCTAGTTGACCCCATCGATTTTGACGATTTTGACGTATGGAAGTGACAACACAAAAGATTTATCATTACCCCAGTTGCAGATGATTGTTTTGTTACAACAATTGAAGTTACAGGAAATTCAAATTGAAAAAGAAGAAATACCATTGCTAGAATTGAAACAGAAAATACATACATGTGAAAAAGGTTCTGATAAATCTGAACATTGTACAAAATCAACTCAAACTACTCAGGAAATGGGAGATTTCATAATATACCATAGCTTAATTTTTTTTTATTTGTTTCATTATATATAGTGAAATACACATATTATTCGTTGAGAAACTGCTTCATTTCAAAAAATGAGATGTAAAAAAGTCTATAGATTCATTTTCGAATAGTGACAACTGCTAATAGTTTTCAATCTGTTTACGTTTGGGGTAAACTTTCATCTTACGAACCTGCACGAACATCGCCATAACTGAAATAAACTGAAAACTAGTATACCCCAGACAAGACTTGAAGAGTTTCAAGTATTCACTGCGACCGATCATTTTTATTCACCTAAAATATTAGTAATACCTAGTCATCATGATATTTCTTAGTTAACGCTAGGGTTAGTTTTTACTAACATTTCTATTCACCAGCATCGCAGTTAATACTTAAAAGATATAGCTTAGTTTCAGCAAATACTTCTTTTTATTCACCCCACCCATATCTTTGTTTATGCCTTGCAAACTATGCAGGATTCTTCCGAATTGGGCTCCAAAAATAGGAATTGGATTTTTAATGTAAATAAAGAATTCCTGCTCGAAAAAAGAACTACAGTTTAAGTTTAATATTCAGCTTTCTCTAGCGGCTAATTATGTGCTTGATAATTGTGAATCAAAGTATAGTCCTTCAGAATAACCTACCCAAGTTACAAACGATTCATTTCTTTAAGGAGTGTATCATGTCCTTTGGAGAATGAAATTATGAAAGGGTTGAAGTATGGCAACTTTGCCCAACTTCAACTATCTGACTGATAGAAATATTTTTCCGCTTAATTTAGAGAAATTTTGTCGAGAATTCGGGAATACTTTGAGAAATGAAACTTATACTTCACCGGAATAATTGAAAAAATGCGATCGATGGAAAAAATCTCACAAATTTTTTTGTACCTCAATTGAGTTTTTAATATGTAGCATTTTGCGTCATTTCTATGCCCAGAATTATATTTTTGGTGGAAAATGGAAGAGGGTAATTGCTTGATTTGATTTTCCGAAATAGTTAAAAGCCATTCGGGTGGCTCTTGGAAATACGAAATCCACGACACTCACCCGTACAACGACTGTAATAACATTTACTTAAGATCTCCCACAACACGAACGTGCTTTAAAGTCGACGTCATTGTCATACACCAGTGAAGAAAGATAATATGAGGGACCACGCCATGTCAGAATTATTTTGGTTATTTTCTATTAGATATATTCTCATTTTGAACGGAGAGCTATTCTTTCAACGATTCTTCCTACCATTTTAATATGATGAAGTTATGCCAACTTTGTCTGTGAAACATTATTAGGAATGAGCACCGAATCTCATATCAATGAATGTATATTAGACCAAAATGTTTTCAGGAATACAAGATAAATCTTGAGAAAAGAAAAATTATTTAAAAAAAAAATCAAGATGAATCTTGTTCCGAAGTGAATGATATTTTTAACCGACGAAACCAAAAAGGAGGAGGTTCTCTATTCGACCCGTATATTTTATTTTTTTCCATCATATTTTTTTATGTATGATCACGCATAACTTTCTACTGAGGCGTCCGATTCCGATAATTCTTTTTTCAGTGGATAGGGTGTACTTCGAATTTGGTCCCATTCGAATTTAAAAGATGAAATCCACCCCTAAGGGTAGCGAAATGAAGGATATTGATCACTCACCCTCTGAATTCTGGTCCGTTAACCGATTCTATCAGGCATAACTTTGTACTGGGTTCTACGATTTGGATGATTCTTTTTTAATAGATAGGGTATACCTTATATTTGGATTTCAAAAGGAGTTAGCCACATTCACGGGTAGAAAAATAGGGATACTTAATTTTCACTAGTGAACATTGGCACACACATACGTAGTTGACAATGACAAATCGCTACTGACATTATTCTTGAAAGATAAGTGCCATGTGGAGTGGAATGAATAGAAAAAATCGAATTAAACGGTTTTCTTCACATAAAGGATTCAATATAAAATTGAACCAGAAAATGGTAGATCTCAGGTGAAAAACAACTATTTTCCTGGCAAATACCACGCAGAACGTTGAATGATATTCACCTGAAAATCCATGCATACTTCCATATAATATCAATGGACATTGAATGCAAATGTTTCTTTCTGAAAAGCTCGATTGTGTTTAATTTATGTCGTGTTCACCTAACAATCCGTATACCGGTTTCAGGCTTCTTGGCCCTCATCAGTACGGATATTGATATTATATGGAAGTATGCATGGATTTTCAGGTGAATATCATTCAAAGTTCTGCGTGGTATTTGCCAGGAAAGTAGTTGTTTTTCACCTGAGATCTACCATTTTCTGGTTCAATTTTATATTGAATCCTTTATGTGAAGAAAACCGTTTAATTCGATTTTTTCTATTCATTCAACTTCACATGGCACTTATCTTCACTATATGCTAGACGGGCTTGCCATTCCTACTGAGAAGGAATCTTTTATTTAGAAACCTATCGAGGTGGGAGATTTTCGGAGTGTTCCTTTCTGTCACTAGGTACCGCCAGTTAAAGTTTATCTTTTCCGGCGTACCTATAGGTGTTACAAGCTCGATGATGGTTTGTTTACGTTGTGTCTCACTTCAGCCAGAGTTCTTTGGACATTTGGCTGGTTGACTACTCCTTACTGATGACGGGCCAAGAAGCCTGAAACCGGTATGCGGATTGTTAGGTGAACACGACATAAATTAAACATAATCGAGCTTATCAGAAAGAAACATTTGCATTCAATGTCCATTGATATTATATGGAAGTATGCATGGATCTTCAGGTGAATATCATTCAACGTTCTGCGTGGTATTTGCCAGGAAAGTAGTTGTTTTTCTCCTGAGATCTACCATTTTCTGGTTCAATTTTATATTGAATCCTCTATGTGAAGAAAACCGTTTAATTCGATTTTTTTCTAGACATTATTCTTGTTCCACATCCGTCAAAATCAGTATATTTTATGAGAGGATGGAATGATATACAAAGTAATGAAATAAATAAACCAGAACAACGAAAATAATTTATATTACAACAAATAGTAAAAGTAGATAATCATATTATTTAACTGGTAATAGTTGAAGTAAGGTGGGTAAGTAAGTATTTTGGAAGTAATCAAAAAACAAGTAGGTAGTAATTGGTAGATTTTAGCCACAAAAAAATGAAAAATAAAAACTTTTTAACAAAAAATTAAACCGACGAAATACGGAACTGAAAAGTAAAAAAAAGTTTTAACAAATTAAACCGACGAGAATCAACTGAAAGCAAAAAATAAATAAACCTTCTCAGTCTAAATGATAATTGAGCTCCGAAACTAATGTAAGTAACTGATTTTGAGTCGGCGCCAAACAAATAGCAATTGAATTAGGTGAAGCGTAAAATGATGGCAGCGAGATGCACGGCTGCGTTTTGATGACTTCTTTCATAGATAATGATCTTCGAAAATTGTTTGTTTGGTGCCGACTCAAAATCAGTTACTTACATTAGTTTAGGAGCTCAATTATCATTTAGACTAAGAAGGTTTATTTTATTTTTTGCTTTTCAGTTGATTTTTTCGTCGGTTTAATTTTTTGTTAAAAAGTTTTTTCAGTTATAATATCACAAGAGAGTGGAATGAAGTGAAAATAATTCGAAAGATTTTCGAAAACTTGTTGCCAGGCAATAGACACGAGAGCCCAACGGGCTCGAGTGGCTATGAACTTTTTTCTTAATTAAGATTTTTTTCAGTTCATATGCATGGTTGCACGTGACTCTTGTTAATTTTGTCTGAATTATTGTATTATTCATCATTGTATTGTAATTTGTAATCAGGTATCGAGTCACTAGAGGACATTACCAGTCTTGCTCATAGCGAATACACCAAGGTATTTTATTTTGTTTACTTGGTTGATTGTGAAGTCACGTCATTGTATTTGATCGAGAGTGAATTGAAATTTGATAGATTTTTGGAATATGACGTGAACGTAATAAGAAGAAGCTTTTGGTCTTTAATAGTTAGCAATTCAACTTCGAACCATTGAATTATTGTTTTGAAGTTTTCTTCAGCTTTTTATTTTAGTGAGTCCCATGATTCTGAATGATAAACAACTGCTGTGCCATCTGCGAAGCTAATTATGTCCCCTTCTACATTTTATGTTAAAAGGTCATTCAAATAAATGTTGAAGATCATCGGACCCAAAACAGTACCTTGAGGTATTCCGTATACTTCATGTATACTTGGATTAGAAAACTCTCAATATGTAAGATTTATTGAAAAAAAACCACAGTAAAAAAGCAAAGTTTGAAATTCTTAAATAGTCGCTTGATATTTTTGAACTTAATTTATTATTGTAAATTGAGAGATTTTATTATAAACTATGATTCAACATATGATATATTTTCATATTCATCACAAGCATGTACATATATGATGATGAAAGCACCGAACTAGGAACAATTGACCAGCATGCTCTGATAGAGCGATATCACATTTTACCGACACTCGCCATGGAGCCAATATTTGCTGTTAGGGTGGCGTAAAGCTAAATGAATAAATAAATAAATTATTATATTGTTATCAATATTACCTACATCTCTCCACGCGCAAGGGATATTTTGGTTAATATTCCTTCTGTGGTGTTTTCTTCTCACGTTTATTATCATTACTAGAAAGTGTCTGTATATATATTGTACTGTACTCCAATTCTGATGAACGTTTATTATTATAACTCAAAACAGATGCAGATATATGATCGTGTTGAAAATAAATTAGGTTTTTTAAATTTTTTATATTCCCCATCTTGTAAATTAAATTTGAATTTGTTTAAATCTATTTGAAATGAATACGATAAAATGTATCCTATGTGCCTATGTGCCAAATATCTGTCAAATCTGACTTTCCTAATTGATTTTGTGTCATTAATATTCAATTTGAATTACTACTTTTTTCTGATACGCAGGTGCAAAACGCCCAACAAAAAGAAAAAAGTAAAAATTATAAAAAAATATTTTTAAAACAAGCTTCTATACAGATTCACTGGAAAGGAAAAACATATTTCTTTCATTGTTTGATCTAGGTCATTCTGTAAGTAACAGATTCAACCTGTTACTCACAGAATAACCTAGATCAAACAATGAAAGAAATTATTGTTTCCTTTTTAGTGCATTTGTATAAAAGCTTGTCATTGAAGATTGTTTTTATTTTGTAGTATTTATGGTGTTAAATAACTAGTTTGGTAATTTGAATCCCATTTATTTCTGAATTTTGACAAAAATTTTTGAATAGAATCGGACCATAATCGCAAAAATTGTCCTGCATATTAAAACTGCCATTTTGTTTTTTTCCTAACAAAAATAATGCATTGTTACCGGAATTATGTACACCCAAATTTCAAATCAATCGAACCATTAGAAGGGGGTCAAATTCAACTTGCAAGATTTGATTACAGACAGACAACGGGACAGGTGAAACTAAATGAAAACTTGGAAAAAAAAGTTTCCTTTTTACTTATCAGGAAAGCAAACTTATCATTACAGTTATTTATTGCTGATTGTCAAGTTAATCACCATTTTAACAACGAGTCTTTCGGTTACCCAAAGAATTGAAATTTTGATATTATTAGGATGTGGTGAAAGAACAAGAAATCTTCAATCCTAAGTATCCTGGCCGTCGCATTTCTATCAAAGCAAGAAAGGAAGGAGTTAAAAAAAACGACCGAGTTTACATCTGTCGAGTAAACCTAGGAAAAACACTACATTGAAAATTAGAAGTTCAATCTGTTCAGAGAACGGGGTGCATATATGTATAATCCCTGAAATGTGAACATTCTGGATAGAAAAGTAGTAAACTGAAAAATTCCATGGGCATGTTTTGTGCATTAGTTATTTTTCAAACCATATCCACGAATAACTGCCGTTTTTCATTTTTCAACCGCCGGGAGGTTTAAATTTAATCGTATAAAATAACTCACTTTGCACATGAATGATTTTTTCCAGAATGTATGAGAATGGTATATTGTGGGTTGAAAATTATTCAAAAATACCCTCATTGATATTCGAAGCTCCGTAACACCGAGAGTAATTGAAAGCGCAGTTTTTTATTGTAAACTAACCTTCAGGCAAATAAATACATACTGATATACTGTCTGATATTATTTGATGATCTCATGGAGAGTGGTGCACAAAAAATATATCTGTAATATATGGCATTCATGGAAAGAGTATATGAATAACAGTGTTGCTTTACACGTCACATCGAATACTCCGGTGAAACGTTCAATTTCGGTTATTTTCATGTTTTTATGTAATTTTTTTCATCATGTTCCAATTTTTCACAATCTCTTTTTCAATTTTATTCTTGTTCGTTTTGAAATTGAACGATGAGAATTTTTTGTAGAAAAAAAATCATGGTAAAATTTATTAGAAAGGAAAGGACAACAAAAAATGCTCGGATCTCTGGACATTCTTTTTTTGCCGACACTATCCAGATCACGTTCCAATTATCTTCATAACCAAATTTCCAATTTAATCTTCATATTCGTTACCTGTTAATCCATTCGTTATCATATAAATATTGATCGATTAGGCTTTTCAAAAATCGATCAAAATGATTTAATTTATCATAAACAATAATGCAAAAGAAATGAACCGAAAAAGCTACGAATTAACGGAAAGAGTAGATGACATCGCGTCTACAACAAGCTACAGAACATGAAAATTTATATTTATCTAAAGCTCCTGATAATGAGTATTTAAAAACTAAATATGAAACCTATAAAAATAATGTTTCATAATTAATTAGCAGTATAATGCAAAACATTTTAAGAATGAGATAAATCAATGAAAAAATCTCCCAAAAGTTTTTTTAAATTGTTTGTGGAACAAATATCAAAGATAAATCTGAAACTGAAAAAAACATATAGAGCTAGAATCTGGAGTAATACTTCCACTTCATGAATTTTTTTCGAAAAATATGGTGAAAATCTTTAAACTAGTACAATTTTTAGCTACATTCAATACATTATCAGAGGGACAATATGGTTTTAGAAACAGAAACTCAAATGAAGACTGCATCTATAGCGCATTGGATGAAAAAAAAGACTCAGTGTGTTTTCACTGATCTTGCCAAGGCCTTCGATACTAAAAAAAAAAAACTCAAATCATATGGTCTCAGAGGTGAAGTATATGAAATATTGAAATTACACCTCCAGAATAGAATTAAAAACATTCAGATTGATTATAGTAAGAGTTCCCCAATGCCAGTATCCTTCGGTGTACCGCAAGGCATTGTACTTGGCACCCTGTTTTTTTCCTGTACATAAATTCACTTGAATTTGATCTGAGAAGTAGAATCATGTTCTGCTGATGATACAACACTTATGTATAGGGAAAGTAACTGGACACAACTGAAATAAGTTATAGAAAAAGAAATGAAACACATTAATATCTGGTTTCGACCTAATTCGATCACAATTAATTGATGAAACTAAATAAAATTCTTTCGCTTCATGCAATGATACCTTACCTGATCTTGGTCCTCCCACAATAATAATTTGATGTGACCCTTATACAAGAACCTTGGATCAACAAGGGAAAAATTATGGCACTCGGGGGAATAGGCAGGCTGATTCACTCATCCGCGTCACCTAGGGGTAGGTATAATCATCAAAAATGATATAAAAATACTGCCGCTTGGAAATTTTTGCTCTAGGGACCTAACGATAGTAGAAGTGAAGTTGGCGGGAGAGAAGGGGCCGAGGGAGATAGTGATATCATCAGCCTACCTCCCATATGATAACCCTGACCCTCCATCTACCAAAGAACTAGAGGAGATGGTTGCTGAATGTAGAGCGAATGGATCTCAGTTAAACATCGGCTGCGATTTTCATTCACACCATGAGGCAGCGTGGGGAAGTACGAACACCGATGCCGGAGATGAGACTCTACTACAATCAACAATCTAGACATACTAAATGTAGGCAATAAACCTACTTTCATAACTTCTAATAGGAAAGAGGTAATTGACACCAACAATGGGAACTGTTGGAAAAACTGACATGTGTCTGATGAGGTGAGCTGTTCAGACCATAGGCACATCCAATTCGAAATCTCGGGGAGTGAGACCGAAAAAGAAACATATCGCAATCTCCGCAGAACCAACTGGGATGACTATTGGGCAGACCTAGAGAATGGGTTGAAGGGGATAGAAACAACAATATCGAGCACAAATGATCTTGAGCTGGTTGCGGGACAACTACAAGACGCGATCACCTCAGCATTTAACGACAACTGTCCACCTGTAATCACAGAAGCCACCAGGATCGTGCCCTGGTGGAATGAAGAACTTGCTAAGAAAAGGAAAGTGGTGAGGAAACTCTTCAACAAATCCAAACTCTCAGGTGACTGGAGGGAATATAAGAACTCCCTAACCGAGTACAACAACGCACTAAGGCAATCCAAAAGAGCATCGTACTGTGAGGAATTGGAAGGCACCCACGAGGCAGCAAGACACCACAAAACACTTTCCAAAGAACCCCTCAAAGGGCCAAACAAAAGAATGGAAAAGATACCCTGAAAGAACTGTACAGGATACACTTCCCAGGATCAATGAACACAAAAATATCACCTGAGACCTGGATACACTCAGAACTGGAAACCCCCTCAAGCGCCTCCAGGGACAAATGACAGATGTCAAAAAAAGGTGAAAGACGTGGAAGAAACGAAATGGGCAATCAACTCGTTCCAACCATATAAATCGCCGGGGCAGGACGGCATTTATTCTATTATGCCGCAGGGAAGAGTTGACCTACTAGCACACGAAATATGCATGGTATTGAGGGCCAGTCTTGCACTGGGATACATACCAAAAGCATGGAGAGCAATAACAGTAGTTTTCATTCCCAAACCTAGAAGAACTGGACATGATGGGGCAAATGCCCAGAGGCCAATAAGTCTTATATCATTCATGCTTAAGACGCAAGAAAAACTGCTGGGCTACACAACAGGTAAATCTACAGGAACAGCATTACACCAACTCGTGGAGAAAGTGGAAACTGCTCTGAAAAACAAAGAGGACTTGCTGGGTGCATTCCCAGACATCGAAGGAGCATTCAACTATACATCTCTAAATTCAATATCAAGGGCATTGAGAAGAAAAGGAATCAATGAGAACTGCTGCAGGTGGATATACTGCATGCTGAGAGATATAACAATCTACTCCTCTCTAGTGGGAGAAACACTGGCAGCTAAAGTCACCAGGGGTTGTCCGCAAGGGGATGTACTATCCCCATTGCTCTGGAACCTGTTGGTGGAAGACCTGCTAATCACACTGGAAAGGAATGGACAAAAAATACTTGGTCACGTAGACCACATAGTCATCATAGTCCAAGGAAAATTCAACACCACAGTTAGGGAGAGAATGCAACAATCCAAAATCTGGTCAGTACATGGATAAATGAAGAGGGTTTGAATAGCATCCCCTCTAAATCAACCATGGTAGCTTTTACCCGGAGAAAGAAGCTATAGGGCCTGGGACCGCTAACTCTCCAAGGGACCAACATCCAGTTGTCGGGGAAGTTAAAAATCTCGGGATGATCCTAGACTCGAAATTAACATGGAACCAACATCTGGCAATGTGACACTGATGGTAGCCAGACGAGCACACGGAAAACATGGATACCAACTCCCAAAATGGTGTATTGGACATACAATACTGTGGTGAAACCCATGATCACCTATGCATCTTTGGTATGGTGGACAAAGATAACCCAAATAAATAATAGTTTAAAAAAACTAAAAAAACGCTTTTATAGAAAACCAGACCAAAAAAATGGAAAATAAGGAGAAAAGTATTCTATTTAAAAAAAAGCGTGGGCTGCATGGTATCGCCTCGGCCAACAATCACCTGTGATCTGAGACATTTCTTACTTTACTGCCCTAGGTGTGTAATGTACTATATAATTATTGATAAAAGCGTGTTTTTTAGTTCTTTTCACCTTTTATTTATTTTCCACTTTTCAGTGTGGTTTATTTATAAAAACGTGTTTTTTTAGTTTTTTTTAATATTATTTTTATTATTGTTTTGCAAATAAAAAAATTGAATAATCCTATCAAATCGGGTAATCATAATCTCCGACCCCAAAAACCCCCACATACCAATTTTGAATAGAATCAGACCATAATCACAAAACTCGGCCACCATTTTAAAGCCGCCATCTAGAATTTCTCAATTTTTACAGGAGAATCATAATATTCGACCCCAAAAACCCCCACATGCCAATTTTGAATAAAATCAGACCATAATCACAAAACTCGTCCACCATTTTGGAGCCGCCATCCTGAATTTTCCAATTTTGACAAAAGAACCATAATCTCCGACCACGAAAAACCCTCAGATACCAATTTTGAAGCGAATCGGACCATAATCACAAAACTCATACGATATATTGGGGCCGCCATTTTGTTTTTTTTTTCACACAAAAATTTCTTAATGCATTGTCATCGGAATTATATACACCTGTCAAATTTCAAATCATTCGAACGTCTGGAAGTGGGTCAAAGACTTGCCTGCCTCAGCATAACGGGGGCTGTGAAAATTGGACCTTCCACCGCTTGATATAACAATCATGGGGGAGGCAAGAATGGGACTTCTAAGGCTACAAAATACGAACAAGAGATCGGATCACAACAAATTGAGAGAAATAGTGGGAGAAAACATTCTTGAAATGAAACCAACGGACCACACATCTCCTAGATACTTCTCCAACACGAACTTCGAGGTGATCATACAAGACCGAAGGGAATAGACAGACGACACCATCATGGGCAAACCTGGAGAGAGAATCTGGTATACAGACGGATCCAAGACCAAAGAAGGAACTGGTGCTGGTATATACAGTGACGGAAGAAACTCCCAAATGAGCACCTCACTGAGAACATATACTTTTGTATTCCAAGCGGAAATGTACGCAATCTTACACTGCGTGAGAGAAACAACATGAGGAAAGTGGCAACACACGGATCAAAATATGCACAGAAAGCCAGGCATCACTGAAGGCTCTCACGAACCCAAAAGTGACATCAAGACTGGTATGGAAATGCCGAGAAGAACTCAGTGTCCTAGCAGAACACAACAAAATAACTTTTATGTGGGTTCCAGGACACTGTGAAAAGGGCAATGAAAAATCTAGCCAGGATGGGCTCATCAACTCCATATATTGGCCCATAACCTGCACTCGGAGTGACAAAATCAGCCATCCGAGGCTGCGTACGGGACAGGGTCAAACGAAAACAAAGGGAGCGCTGGAAGAAAGCCCCTCTCACCACCACGGGAAAATATATAGTGAAGTACTGTCGAAACAAATAACTGAAGAACTACTCAAGATGAGTAGGAACCAAGTCAGAACAATAACGGGCCTTCTCACTGGTCATAGCCCAATGCACAAAATGAGGCTGTACAACGGATAGATGGATAGTCTTCATTGTATAGGAGAAAGTTACATCTCATTTTAAGTAGTTCGGGCTCTAACTTAACATATTTTAGATAACTGTGGATTACTAATTAGAGGGAGAAATATAAAAATTAAGAACAACATTACAGGACAAAAAAAACTAATCATTCGTTGAGAGCAAATGAGCGAGTCCAGCAAAACAGTGAGGTCATTGAATGAGTTCAACTTCGGAAATATTTTGTAATTTCTTATGCCATTATAGATGGGGCAAATCAGGAGTAATTGAGTGAGTGATTCGTTCTCGTAGATGTTGCGAATTGAACATATCTCGGCTGTGTTTATGAAGTATGTTATACTCTTGTATGTAATTTTAAGGCGGCCCATAGAGCATAAGCGTATTCGAGCGATAATTCTACAAATGTAAATAGGGGCTGATTTGCATAGGTAACTGGTGCTTTCTTCGAAAGTAGACAGATGGTGGTAAAACAAGGGAAACGAAGAGAGTGACAGTTTCTCGATATCTTCATTTATAAGTTTCGGTTTGTAACAGACGAGAATTTGGTCTGTCAGTTGCTTTGAACCAGTGTTGAGGTAGTTTTGCCATAGACGGCTGCAATCTGCTGAGTTGAAGTAGTTTTTTGTTTGAAGTAGATAGTTGTACTTAACATTGACGTGTTGTAGTTGTTTGAGGCGCAAGTAGCAAATTTTAGTTAACTCTGTATTGTCTGTCGCTTTCATCTCATTCAGCCACGCCAGAGCTGATTTGAATATGACATAACCCTATTTGACACGCCCAGTTTCTAATCTGATCATGTTACTCGGTGTGCACTTTGATAAGCACAGCAATCTTTTGAAAAAACTGACTTGCACACGTTCTATTACATCTGCATAACGGACACCCCAAATACCTATTCCGTATGACAGAGTTGAAAGGATAATTGAGGTATAGAATTCTATTCTAGCATTCCATGAGCACATTTTCGACTTGCACATCAAGTCCCATCACTGCGCCCATAGCTTGGTTTGCTTTTGCATTTGTTCTTGTTGCCATTTCTAGAAACAGTTCCGACACAGAGAAGGTAACTCACAGGTAAGTATAGGTTTCAACAACCTCGATGGAGACTCCATCAAGACTAAATTTATTTTTATAATGATAATTGTTATAGCCTCCTTTGCTGAAAATCATTATTTTCGTTTCCGTGGTATTCACCGAATGTTTATTTGAGGTACAGTTATTTTGAAGAGTTATCAGCTTGCGAGCAATGTCAATGGGGAATCTCCTAGAAGAACTAAATCGTCCGCATATAGAAGTAATATAATATCATTATACCTATCGACGTTGATGCCAGAACAGCCGTCACATCGGAAGTAATCTTCAATATCTGACACAAATAAAGAAAACAGTAGCGGACTAAGTGGTTCGCCTTGTAGGACACCTTCTGAAATATCGTACTTTTTTGTGAAGGAGCTATTTACGCCCACAAAAAAAAAGGGGAGAAAGAGGGTCCCACCTCCACCCCTACTCCTGAATTGAGCAGGCCTCTTGAAAATGAATAAGACGATTGGGGAGGCCCTAACTTTACTTGACATTTCATCCAATTGGTACGTCGGGGGTAGCAGGAGCCTCTTCAACCAAAGATGCACATGGCATCCAATCATGGAAAGTAACTACCTTCCGGTTCAACTTTCCGAGTGGTCTACTGCCCAACTAACAATTTGGTGCTTTATAAAAACTGAAAGAACGTTTACATATCATTTTTTATAAAGCTTTATTCGTCTCAAAAACATTTTTACGACGTTCTTACAGCAGCTATAAACGCTAAATGGGCACAGCCTTATAAAACGAAACATTTGTTCAAGAAGTTTTATTAGGCCTGTGACAGCTATTACAGAATTATTGTATAAACATTTATCTATAATTTATAGGAACTGTATAGAATCACCACCGAATAGTTTTATAAGATTTTTGTAATAATCATTCACAACTTCTATTCAGTTCATTATTTATCACTTAAGGAACTATTATAAATCTCTAAAAAAAGTTTTTCATGGGAACTGATTTCTCATTCGTAATAAAACTTTTTTATCGTGTACAGGAACAATAATGAAATTCTGCAGTTTCTTAATGTATTCCACGGAAAATAAATAATCTTAACAATTCCACAAAAGAGTTGTTGTTCTCGAGACAATTAAACATGTCAGGATTGATAATGTCTATACTTCGTATTGCGGTGGATCGCTTCTGCGTATTTATATTAATTAACACATCGTAAATCTAACTATGAAGTTGATTTCGACTGCGGAGTGAATTTCACTGTGGATTATATGGTACATATAATATAAAATTTTCAAGCGCTGTGGAATTTTTGAAGATTTCTTGAATTTACCAAAATAATTTAAAAAAATTTTTTAGAACTTTGCTACCAATTTGACCATTTATTGTTGATTTCGCGACAGTAAACTTTTCTGAGCATTAGTTTCTCTTTTTATAGCTGAGGAATAGAGATTTTGTATGTTTTAGTTTTTGCCTTCAGAATGGTCATCACTAATATGCGATTCAATATGGCTTCATGTTATACAACACTTCCATCACAAGAACAGTGCCTCTATGGCTATTTAACTTCGTTGGTGATTTCTATAACATAGTCACAATATATATATTGTCTTTTAACTTCACAGAGACGTATTACAAAAAATTAAATTAGTTCTTCCGATTATTACTTTGAATTCTTTTGAAGAGTATGCAAAGGTACAAATGATTTTTGTTGAAAATCATAATTTTTTCATTTTCTGAATCAAACTGGATCCTGTCCTGTTCTGCCTGTCGTCCAGGAAAACACTTTCAACAACGCCCATGCGTCAACGTGTTGTAACGCTGCCACAACAGCTCCAAAGCAACTTTTACGGAATAAATGTATCTTTTAGCAGCAGTTTGCTTGTGTGTTGAACAACGGAAAATTCTGCTTTTGTATAATAGCAGGTCGTGTAGCACTTATACAGCTAGCTTTACTTTGTGCCTTGGTTGTAGCACTTATAGAGCTTTACTGTTTTATTGTGATGTATTTGCATCATATTGGAGCAGCTGAAAACGTATATGCATTATTAACAAAACTAGATTAACCTATCTATTTGGTTTTTCTGGGACACAGTGAATTCCAATAACCATAGGTTTTATTTTAGGCAACTCGTATACGTTGGAAGTTATTAGCCAAAACTCATATTTACTACTTCTGTATATTGGTAAACCATCCATGTTCACATTGACCGATGTTGT
Organism: Gonioctena quinquepunctata; assembly: GCA_018342105.1. Classification (NCBI taxonomy): domain Eukaryota; kingdom Metazoa; phylum Arthropoda; class Insecta; order Coleoptera; family Chrysomelidae; genus Gonioctena; species Gonioctena quinquepunctata. The sequence goes on from JAFIRS010000825.1 coordinate 213,728, forward strand.
TTTAGGTAAATCACTGATTTTACTCAAAGCCTATCTCAAACTAACTTCGAAACCATGATGCCAATAGTTGCCAGTGCCAACTTTTGTAATTGTAACTGTTTGATACGTTTTCAAAAGCGTTCTAGGATCTCCAAGAAGGATGCTTGCGAAGCTTTTATTGATATTTTTCAATAAATCTTTCGGAGCCAAATGGGATATGTTGAAGGAGGCCGCCCATGATCTCAGATGATTTCTGAATTTCACATCTTTTTCCATCTCAGAAATAACATTATCTTCCTCCTCGTTAGAATAATCCAACTCTGAAACCCAGTTACTTTCGGTCACTTCGGTATCATTTGGCACGTTTGCTGCTTGTGTTCCACATATGGAAGGACTTTCATCATGCCCAGAGCTGGTTGAGTATTGATAAGTTATAAGATCATTAGATTCATTATCCAGATTGTTCACCTTCATACGAAAATCCGCAGTTCCGTGAAAATTTTTCTGATTGTTGGTCTTAACTTTTCTGCGGAAAGCGCCACTTCTCTTTAGTTTTTTCCATCTGCTCATTTTACATGTACACAAACTTGAGAAAACAGAAAGAGACCGAACTAATATACTACTACTGTAACAGTTTCATTTTATAAAAGAGATTTTCAATACCATTTTGTGTTAAATAACAGTTTATTGTTCTATCACTTCTTTGTTAGACCATTCAGGAGCATATTATTCGTACTGTTATAGAATAGTTATTTATCCGTTTTTTTCGGGAGTATATCGCTTTCTGAAGTAAAAGAGTATCACGGGAAACACCAATACAACAATTTTGTAATCTGTTGATGATTTTTTTAAAACCATTCATAAAACTCTCTGAGAAAGAACAGAACAGTACTTGATAATATCACTACAAAACTACTAGAAATCACTTTGGTCCTATAAGCTAAAATGTCGTATAACTTGAATTGTATAAACGTTTAAGAAACTGTTTCGAGTTTATCCTTTAAGATGTTTCATAATTTCACTCTAAGAACGTTCTCAACAATGATCTTAACAACAATTTGGTTTCAAAGAACGAAATAATAATGTTCGCAATGTTAATTCAACAGATTGGCTTTTCGACAGTCGCAATATAATGCCAATGAAACTGAATTGTTCTGTTACCTGAAAATTACAAAGTCAATTTGTTAGTTGGGTGAAGACTGGCGAGGCAGACACTTTACAATTTCTTTCTTAGTGGTACAACCTTTATTTACAACTTCTAGATTGCCTACAGTTGTTATCACAACTCACAAAACTTCTGTAACAAAATACCTAAGTGGTTCAAGATTTATACCCATCACCATTATAACTTCGCCGGGGTCTGGCGGCAACTCCATGTCTAAATGCTGCTCTAGGAGAATTCTGGCTTCGTCGAATCTTGGGCATTCCATCAGACAGACATATTTGCGTCGTCGTATATATTTTCGAGGCTGTACAACGGATAACTTTCCTGCAGACAATGTGGCAAAGGGACAGAAACTGCCAAACATATATTGCCAGAATGCGAGGCGCTAGACCGCAAAAGACAAGCAATATTCGGAGAGCCAAGGCTAACCCCCGAAGAATACAGTAGCCAACCGGTGATAAACCTGTAAAGCCTGATACAGGGGACTTGAGTTACGGAACGGGTGCTGTGAAACAAAAACCAGAAGGCACAAAAAGCCCAAGAGGCTGACGAGCAGCTGGCGACGAGACCAGCATACGAGAAAAAAAAACTGATCTATTCAATTCATTAACGTCAATTCATTGTTTCTCCTCATTTCCATCAGCTCCTGTTACGTCTACGGAACAATTCAAGACATTCGATGGCTTAAACAATGTGACAATATCGGAATATCTAGCTTTGGAATATGTATTCTATGACAACTTCACATTCTACAATCAAACTGGTTCAGTCGCCTGGACTATTATCAAGATGGAATGGGAAGGCGTTAAAGACGACTGAATGTGTACCTCTAGTTCCCGGGAGAGCTTTAGCTTCGTTTAAGAGAGTTGTATTAGTCGAGAATTCCCCGAAATGGCGTACAGCATTGATAATAATTTTGAGGATTATGTGGTATTTTGGCGAGATTGGGAGATCGTTCGAAAAATACTCCATTCCATATTTCGAAACACGGATTGTGAAAGCAGGGTGCTACTTTATCAGATTGTTCGATCGATGAATGAATTATTAATTTGCTTGTAAATGCGAGTTGTTTTTCTTTCCATATTTTTCCACATCTGCCGATAATTTCCGACCACTATTCATGGCCGATAATTGGGAATAATTGATTGAGCAACTAGAATACAAAATCTGGTGGAAGCTGCTGTAGGTATTAGCAGATGCATTAGCAAAATTTATTGGATTAATATGTCCACAAACCTTGCACTTATACAGGGTGAGTCAGAAGTACTTTGACAAACTTCAGGGGGTGATTCCTCACAATATTCTAATATGAATTGTCCATATAAATATATGTCCGGAAACGCTTCGGGTGTTGAAGTTTTATTTTTATTTTCGTTTTTTTTTAAATAACTTTCGAAATGCTGACCTTAATTAAACGAGAATTGGTATTGAGAGGTTTTTTGAGTTGTCGAATTCGAACCTGATGTTATTATTGCTCTTGCTCGTATAGGGCGCTACCTACACGTCTTTCTCTTTTATGAAGATTCATAACTTTTTGAGCGTACTTCTAACACATTTTTCAGTGGAAAAATCAATTTTCCTATCATATCTACGTAAAAAAGCTACCCTTGTTACGAGTCGCTATAAGCAACCGTTTTCTAGATATTTGGACTTGAAAATTTCAAGTAGATTATTTGATAATCCATGCGTGTTGAAGTTTTTACCATTATTCTGCATTTTTCACAGGAATGCTTAGGAAATGAATTTGACGTTTAAGTAAGTAGTTTTGGTTTTTTGTAGGGGGCGCCACCTATTCTATTTATTTTTACTCGTTTAAAATAGTTATTTTTGTATCAGGGGTGCAAAATCTGTATTTGTTTTAATAAAATTTGCAAGAAATATCAACATTTTATTTCAAGAAATTTTGAATATGTAGAACAAAATAAACTGAATTGTATTCAAATGAATTGTTCAAAGTGCCCACCTTCAGCGAAGATACAGGCATTCAGTCTTCTAGTCATTGAATCTCGTACCCGCTCAAAAATTATTGGTGTGTCTCTTATGGTTTCACAGGCGCCTACTATTCGGTTTCTTAGATCATCCTCGTTCGCTACTGGAGTTTTATAAACTAGTGACTTCAAATGTCTCCAAACATAAAAATCTAGCGGGTTTAGATCTGGGGACCTTGGTGCCCATGCCTGGTTAGGTTCTTCTACACCCCTACCGATCCATCGATTTGGATAGACAGTGTTGAGGAATTCCCTGGCTACAACGCTAAAATGGGCCGGAGCCCCATCTTGCATAAACCACATGCGGATACGAATTTTTAATGGTACATTCTGAAGTAGTCCCGGATTTTTTTTTTCTAAAAAGTCTCTGTAAGTTGCGCTATTCAGTCGGAACGGAAGAAAGATATATATATATATATATATATATATATATATATATATATATATATATTGTTATGTCAGGAAGGACCAGTAATATTTTTAAAGATAAAAAAAAATAATTTCTTGAAAAAAAAAAAAAAATAAATATTAATATTCATAAAAATTGTTTTACATTTTTTTTGAGATTCTATTTCCTTTATGAAGCCTCTGTATAATATTGATAGGTAAAAATATGCAAATACTATAATGCAATCATTTTCATACATTGTCAAAATGATTAAACATATAATTGTTTAAAATACAACAAAAAAGTTTAGATTTAAAAAATCATTCTGAATTAAATGTGATCAACAAAATTATAAGCTTGAAACATACAGTATATGAAATTGTATCTAACTAAAAATAACCAATGGGAGAACAAGAAACTTTTTGACAATAGCCAATCAGGGAACAGAGATGGTGAGTTAAAAGATTTGAAATTGTGGAAAAGTAAGAACTGAGAAACGTCAAAGATAATTATCATCAAATATTGTATTTAGTTTATAAGAAATGTGAAATATATTAGTTCATAAGTTTTCTCAAATAACACCAAATTAATGAAAGTGCGACAAGAAAGTGCGCGAGTTTGAAAATTCAAATAAAATGGACAAAACAGAAATGGTATCCAGGGAAAAAAAACAAAGCGAGAGGAGATTGAAAAAAATTTTGAAGAAAAGCCTGGTACAAAAATTGGAAAGAAAGAAATTTAGGATTTTATTAATGAGAATGTAGTTTTTCAACAATAACAAACTAATACAACCTCTGAATAATCTCGACACAAAATAAACAAGGATAAAAGAAGATTACCTTTTTGGTTCTCCACATGAAAATTTGTCCAAGCTGATTTCGTGGATTTTGGATGGTTCCATTTGAAATGGTGAGTTGAGAGAGGAGTGGATGAAACAGGGATTCGAATTATGCCAGGTATTGCATCAGCGACATTCCAGTTCCAGGTATAAACTCTTTTAGTGTACATCACAAACTGAATCACTTCACAAAATAACTCGTATATCTGAAGAATTCTATAATTTGGTATTGAACTATAAAATAATTCTTCCAACTGAAAAGAAAAAAGTGAGGTTATATTTACATATCCATCACTGTTTTCCAGTATTTTATGAACATTTGTCAATTGCTCATAGTTATAAGTTATCTATCGTAGGCCAGGTTAATAACGTTTTCCTGAATAAAGGAAAAATTTTTCTGGTTTATTTTCCACAATGATATGCAATATCTTACTTATAAAAACTGAACTGAAATAGTTCCAGTGACATCTAGACAGGCAGTGGCTCTGTTGCCAGTACCGACTCCTGAGGCGAAGGCGTACCAACTGAGATTAGTCGTGGTAAGAAAAGTAATAATAATTGGCAACAACGTGGCGAGAAAACAGTAACGTTAGCTGGCAATTATTATTTCATAACAATTAGCTATTATCATATCACAATATAACAATTGGCTTCCCATCGCGGAGCTGAATTGCCTACATAAGTATTAGAGGTATATCAAAATCGAAATCAAAATAATTATACAGTGAGAAAATATTTGTGGGGCAATAACAATAACGTGGGGAAAAATTACCAATAATTATTATTTAAAAGCTATTAGTATTTCATAACAATAATATATATATATATATATATATATATATATATATAATATATATATAAAATTAAGTTAAAAATATTAAATATAATCTGAAATATAAAAATATAAAAGTTTGGGATATAATTATGTTGTTTTCAGTTATTTTTAGGGTCTATGATTTTTTCTATTGTTGTTTTACTTCCTGATACGATTTTTTTAGGAGTATTTTGAATTTTATTTGTGGAATGTATATTTATAATTTCCAACGGGAGCGAGTTTATAATTTTGGGGCCTAAGTGGTTTAAACTTCTTTGTCCAACAGTTTTATTCATGTATGGAACAGAAAAGAGGGTTTTTGATCTGGTGTCGTATCTGGAGTTGTGAGCGATTTCCAGAGTGTATTTATTTTTGTATAGGTGGTTGGCAGCATTATAGAAATATATTTGTCTTGGATTAAAGAGCTTGATTTCCTGGAGTAATTTTTCCGAAGAATATGTATGGGATTTCCATAGAATAATTTTGTAAAAACGCTTGAGTATATTTTCTAGCGGATGTAGATGGGTTTTCAGTATTCCACCCCATGCAATTATTCCATAACTGAGGTGTGGTACTACCAAGGCATTATACAGGGTAATTTGGTCATTTTGATGGAATGAATTTCTGGATTTATAGAATGAATATATTAACGATCGTAGGTTTTTCATGATATATTCTATATTATAGAATATTGTGAGGACTCACCTCCCGAAGTTTGTAAATGTACTTCTGACTCACTCTGTAAACAGAAAGTTCTAAATTCAGCTCATTTCTTCAACAACCTGAAGTTATCCTCAAAAAAATTACTTGGGAGGGATTTAATCCATGGAACTTATTTTCTCGTTTCGTGAAAATGAAGAAACTGAATCTATAAGAAGGTCTTGAATTGATTGCGATGCCTTGGTTCGATATTGGTAATCTGAATTGATAATGACTTTGATATAATGGAGAAGACGTGCAACTCCGCTCTAGATTATTAGATTACTAAGTGATTAATATTCAATTGGGTTTCCGAAGTGCATCCTGGAATGCATCCCCGACTTTTTCTGAAGTTCTCTGGAAGCCACGGAAAGGAAGGTAATGACTACCGGCGTTGATGATGTTTTTTTTTGAAACCTAACATGTCTGATAAAACACACAAAGCTCGTTTACATATTGATGTGGATAGATCATTTGTTGAACACAAAAGTGCGACAGTAGTGTTCCTTTAGCTTTCATTACTGGTATATATATATATATATATATATATATATATACAGTGCGCGTCAAAATTATGGAACAAATTCGATTTTTCGCAAGCAATGTACTTTTGACAAAAATCCTAAAATAGGTCGATTTTTATTTTAAAATGCCAATTTTTTTATGTATATTCTAAAGAGGTTATGTCACTGGTTTTGACATGGTGACGTAATCGGTAATTTTTTTAAATTGGAATAGATGTCGTGTGATACCTCATCTGAAAGGCCTTCCAATACTGCATTCAATGATAATAATTAATTAGATATTTTTTTACAGGGTGAACAAGAATTAATATTTTATTTCAATAAGAGAATAACTTTATATCCAACAAAATAGAACAGTTAAATAAGATGTTCGAAATGCCATCCACCAGTCTCTTGACAATAATCAAATCTACGGACACATTCCTCTTGCACATTGCGAATAACTTCCGGAGTAATTCTGTTAATTTCGATCCTAATTCGATTTTTCTGGAGATCTTAGGGGCCACTCTATTGGTCCGCGTCTACCAATCCACCTCCTAGGAAAACAGTTATTCAAAAACTCGCGAACATCACGTGCATAGTGCGGGGGTGCACCATCTTGTTGCAACCAAATTCTTTCATTTGGTGAGTTAGGATTGTTGGCGTTTGGAAAAATATATTTTTATTATTATTACATTATGATTATGAAATTCTTGTATTGTCATCGGTCCTTGATATGTGTGACAAATTTCAGATTATTCGGAAGATTGGAAGTGGGTGAATATTTACTTCCAAAATTTTATTACATTGCGAGTTATTTAGTTACAAGTAAAGATAATAAAAGCGTGTTAAAAAATGCAAAATTTTACTTTTTCGAGCCAAGGCTCTAATCCCTTAGACTGCCCTGGCAGACTAGTGAGTCAGTGCTCTACTACACCAATGGATCCTTTCCAAATATTAATAATTAGCTATCTCCCAGTCTAAAATGGAAACAAAAGACAATCACAAATTAATGCCATAATAGGCAAGTTAGTGTCAAATGAATGTCAGTTAAAATATCAACAAATATTCTTCACAAATTCTAAGTGAAAAGGTTCTAAAAGTAAACTATGGCTACTTCAAGTTAAACCCAACGCATAGAAATTTAAATTTTTATTGGATGCGGAGATAGAACCAGAACTCAGCAAGAGGTATGCGACTTGTTCAATGCGAAGTATCCACATAGACCTATCAGTCGCTCAATAGTCAGTAAGATTGAGAAAAAATTTAGAGAAACTGGTCATGTCAAACATATTCCGAATGCTGGACGTCCTGAAATAGAAGAAAACGTGAAACTTGATGTTCTATTGGGTGTAGAGAATAATCCACACAATACTTCACGACAAATTGCAGCAGACCTTGACATATCCCAAAGTTCTGTATTACGTATTATAAAAGCAGGAAAGTACCATCCATACAAAGTACAGCTACATCAACAACTCAATGATGATGATCCCGATCGCCGTGTGGAGTTCTGTGAAATAATGCAGGATTTGTGTAACCGCAATCCACGTTTTATAAAACAAATTCTGTTTTCCGATGAGGCTACGTTTTGCCTAAATGGTTCAGTAAATCGTCAGAATTGCAGATATTGGAGTAGGGATAATCCTCACTGGATGATGGACGGGCATACTCAATACCCTCAGAAAGTCAATGTTTGGGCAGGGATAATAAACTGCAGGATTATTGGCCCGTATTTTTTCGAAGGAAATCTCACAGGGGAGCGTTACTTGGAATTTTTAAGAAATGAACTCAAACCTAGCCTTGCCGATATTTTTCCAAACGCCAACAATCCTAACTCACCAAATGAAAGTATTTGGTTGCAACAAGATGGTGCACCCCAGCACTATGCACGTGATGTTCGCGAGTTTTTGAATAACTGTTTTCCGAGGAGGTGGATTGGTAGACGCGGACCGATAGAGTGGCACCCAAGATCTCCAGATCTTACGCCCCTGGATTTTTTCTTGTGGGGTTATTTGAAATCGAAGGTCTATATAGATAGGCCGCAAAATCTACAAGAGTTGAAAAATCGAATTAGGATCGAAATTAAGAATTACTCCGGAAGTTATTCGCAATGTGCAAGAGGAATGTGTCCGTAGATTTGCTTATTGTCAAGAGACTGGTGGATGGCATTTCGAACATCTTATTCAACTGTTCTATTTTGTTGGATATAAAGTTATTCTCTTATTGAAATAAAATATTAATTTTTGTTCAACCTTTAAAAAAATATCTAATTAATTATTATCATTGAATGCAGTATTGAAAGGTCTTTCAGATGAGGTATCACAAGACCTCTATTCCAATTTAAAAAAAAATACCGATTACGTCACCATGTCAAAACCAGTCACATAATCTCTTTAAAATATACATAAAGAAATCGGCATTTTAAAATAAAAATCGACCTATTTCAGGATTTCTGTCAAAAGTACATGGCTTGCGAAATATCGAATTTGTTCCATAATTTTGACGCGCACTGTTATATATATATATATATATATATATATATATATATATATATATATATATATATATATATATATATATATATATATATATATATATATATATATATATAAGGCTTAAATATTGGGGTATGCAGTAAAAAAAAAGTGTACTCTTTAAAGTTTGTCCAAGCTTTCGGAATGTTTTATTTCCATCAGGGATACTACAATGAAGAAATTCACAATAAGTGTGTCCTTCGGACCTTAAGGTGATAATGAACTACAGCTTTGTTGAGATTAGTTTCTATGTTGTTTATGAATGTTCTTCATGTAACGTAAGGTGAAATATAAGTTCTGAATTTGAAGTTGGAAACACATTTAAAATTGTCAACTACTTATAACACATTAAATTTATTGCAAACGTTACTAATCAAAATATAAAGTATAGGAACATGTGTGTCTTGAAAAAGTACAAAAGGTTATGAAGTGTGGGAAAATGTTTGTTCAACTGAGGGTTTATGAAATGGTTTACCATGATTGGCCAGAGTATTATAGTAACTCTAATTGTTAGTACCAACTGAAGGTTGGGCCAACTTGGTGATATATTAATAACTATTATTGAGATCAGATTGATTTGAAAAAAAATTCTGTATTTTCCATTGCAAATAAGAAGGAATACATTTCACTTAGGTGATTGACATCAGTTTTTTTGTTCATATGATTTTTTTTCTGTGATATGAAAGCCATTTCTAGAAAAGTTCTCTTAGCAGTGTGAGGTTATTTAGTCAGTATTTTTACATCATCATAGTTCATATGATGGTCAAATTTATTAACATGATCTGCCAGAGCACATCTTTCTGGATGGTGCCTGCAATCACTTTTGTGGGATATAATTCTCTGTTTTAATAATGTTGCAGTTTGACCAGTATAAACTTTGTTGCAATTTTGGTAAGGTATACTATATATAACATGCCTGCTGTCTAGAATTGGAACTTTGTCTTTCACTTTAGAATATATAGACTCAATTGTAAAAACTGTTTTGTTAGCTATTTTGATATAATCTATGGCTATGAAAAGTCAAGCAAGTTTGGGTGAAATATCTCTTAGGTATGGTAAGGATATAAGAATACTGGGGATAGTATTGATAGTAGTCATTGCGTTATTATTCGATATATTGAGATTTATATGACTATGTTGTGGTTCTATAATGGGTGATGAGTTCAACAATATACTTTTTATTAAACTTGGAGGGTAAGAATTGTCTAAAAAGAGATTTAAGAGGATTTTTTTTTTGTGGAAACCATCATCTAAGATTCTCAGAACCCTGCTTTTTATTTGCTTTACCAGATTTACTTCAACCGAATGTTTGTGGTAGGACAGATAGTTCAAATATCTTCCAGAACTGCAATCTTTCCGATACCAATCTATCAGTATTTTGTTCTCATTGGAACGTACGAATCTGGTGTCCAGAAATGGTACGGATTGTTCGACGTTTTCGGTTTCTATAGTAAACTGGATGTGTGGGTCATAATTGTTGAAGGTAAAGAGAATCTCATCTGTACTATCCTCTGGCAATGACAACATGATGTCATCGACATATTTTCTGTGTCCAACAGGTCATCCATTACGTATGCCGCAAGGATAGGTGAAATTGAAGCTCCCATTGGAGTACCAAAAGTTTATCTGTAGATTGTATCATTGGAAGAAAAATATGTATTCTCGAAAAGAAAAGTTAGCAGTTTCATAAACGTTTCTTCGTTAACATCGCAATGATTACTAATACTATCCCAATTTTTGTGTACTGCTCTCTGGCAAGTTTCAAGATAGACATTACTAAAAAGGGATACCACATCCAGACTGGCTAGTACATAGTTATCTGGTAATAATAAGTTGTTCAATTGATTTGTTGCTTCGAAGGAGTCTTTAATATAGTACACATTGTCAACATTGTATGCTTTCGTGAGAATATCAGTTAACAAAGAAGCGATTGGTTCTGTAGGAGAACCAATCAATGATACTATCGGTCTGACTGATAGGGTTGATTTATGTGCTTTTGGAAGAGAGTAAAATTTTGGAGAAATTCCACTATAGTTGATGAGCTTTTTTTTGGTTACATCGTTGATTTGGTAGAAATAAAACATTCCGAAAGCTTGGACAAACTTTTTCTTTTTCTGCACACCCCAATATTCAAGCCTTACACCTAACTAGTCAGCAACGACTACCCTCTCACTATATATATATATATATATATATATATATATATATATATATATATATATATATATATATTGAAAAATTTAGTGGACATAGCCCTCAGAGATAAGAGTTAACCGTAGACACGTGTTTCGGGCTCTCGGCCCTCATCAGTACGGTGGAGAAATGCGAGGATGAACAACACTAGGCAGAAAACGACAAATCAGCGGAGTCAACAAACAGAAGCCAGCCGCTCATTTGTGGTTTCAGTAAGCAGACCCTGACTTCCAGGGAAACCACCAACGTCACCACGGAGGCAGCTATAGCTACCTGCGTGACATCCGAGTCCAGGAATATATAAATATATATGAAAAAGAGTAATCGAGGGAACTGTTAAAACAAAATGAAAAGAAATTTAGTGGACATAGCCCTCAGAGATAAGAGTTAACCGTAGACACGTGTTTCGGGCTCTCGGCCCTCATCAGTACGGTGGAGAAATGCGAGGATGAACAACAACTAGGCAGAAAACGACAAATCAGCGGAGTCAACAAACAGAAGCCAGCCGCTCATTTGTGGTTTCAGTAAGCAGACCCTGACTTCCAGGGAAACCACCAACGTCACCACGGAGGCAGCTATAGCTACCTGCGTGACATCCGAGTCCAGGAATATATAAATATATATGAAAAAGAGTAATCGAGGGAACTGTTAAAAACATATATATATATATATATATATATATATATATACTTCCCGTATTTTTTGTCGTACAACTATGGGCATCTTGAAAACGGTAAATGATAAGAAGTTGGTCAAAATAGAAAAAAGTTGTCTATTTTAGTGAACAATGATACAATGTTTCCAAATCGAAAATATCACGAACAGTTTTCAAAATATACGTGGAAAACCGAAATCACCCGTTTTCTTTTATTTGCGCTGGCGCCTCTATTTTTGGGAATATGGAAATGTGTTGAAGAAACTTCCTTGAATTTGCTTCGAAGTGCTGTGCTTTGATTTTCAATACGACGTTTTGTACTTCGGGAGCCACCCTCAACAAATTTTTTTCGAATACGGACCTGCCTTTTTTTTAATGAATTCAAGTAGTTCTTATCTTACCGAGTTCAGATATGTATCATACCTGGTTTTTGTTTCTACATTTCTGCCCATGAATTCCATTATCATGGTCCGAACAATGAAAATCCTCCCCTCCGGAATACGGTTCTGATTTTATTTTACTTCGTATTTGAAAGGGTATTTGACTTAAGTTCCAAGGCAAAATTTGAAATGAATCTACCTTGAATGAATACTGAAACTTGAAATGAAATCGAGATCAAATCCAACGTGATGGAAAAGGAAAAAGCAAAGAAATAACAAGGAACAACGATTGATACATTTATTTTATTTATAATTCTCAGGCAATAGGCAATTCTTTTGTCTGTCTTTGAGTCCTATACGTATTCACAAATGAACTTTCAAATGAAAACGGGAAGTTTAAAACTTCACGAAGTATGTAGTGAGCCATGGAATGAAAGGAAGTGAATGACATATAACAAATTAACGAATTCAAATCTGAAGGGTGAATTATTTACACGTTGAACCAAAAACTATGGAGTTTTCTAATGATGAGAAATAGCACTAGATCTCTGGCTATGTATCAAGAACGTCGTCAGCCCAATGCCATTGAAAGAAGTTTATGAGAGCATGGTTCATTTGTGAAATCTAAGAAAAAAAGTTGCCCTGATACTGGAAAAGGTGGTGATAATGAAATCGAAGTTTTAGGTGAGTTTTTTCAGAGAAAAAACAAATATGAACAATGGTAATGCACGGATCACCAGATTCACCAAACATTAATCAGTTACCCTACCAATTTTTTAAAAAACTTCCCTTAGAACACAATATTTTTCTATGTTCCAAAATCATTCAATATGCTTCCGAATCCTCTTAAGTCTTAAGTAAATACAAATAGGTTCGAAAGAGAAGTAAAAAACCTTATGCTCTCGAATATGAATATGTTACTCACAATATTTCAGATATGTTGAACTCTCTTCGACTCACACTTCAATCTCCACCATCCCCATCAAATTATATACAGTGTGACCCATTTAAAATGGAACCACCCCTGTAAAATACGCATTTTCAGTCATTCTCAAAAAAATTTTTTTTAAAATTAAGCATCAAAAACTGTTCTTGACACAAATTTTCATAACTTTAGTTTCATTTCCAAGGCACTCTATGGTTTTTTTCTTCGTTAAAAACGGCAAAAGTTTATTAGGAAATTTTTGTTTTGAAATTTGACTATACCACTGGATTCGTAGTCGTTATAAATGGAAACCACGAGAATTTTATGAAAAAATATTGGTTAACAACGAAGTTACAACAACTTAAATTTTGGAAACAAAGTATTTGATATTAATTTTCATGTAGATTATAGACATATTTTGAATCTGGCAACACTGCCAATACAAAATAGAGCACCAGTGAATTTGTACAGCGAAAATCCGAAGTCAATAGCTCATTCTCTTCTACAGTTATAACTCCTGAAAGTATGGTAATGTGAGCGATTTCTGGTGGAAGCGATTTTGTAATAAAAATCTAACTATGCCACTGGATTTGTGAATTATATTCCCTTTAAATCATTTATTCAAGTTGAGGTTATAAGTGTATTAAAAAATAACAGGAAATTAAAATTCATTTTCAAGCTATGCAGTTTTAATAGCCGATAAAAACGAAATGAACTGAATCAAGTTTTAAAGTATCAAAATTATTTATTCAATAATAAAACAGAAAGCAGGACAAAAAAATGTTCCTTTTTTATTCTGCAAAATTCAACTGAAATAAGCTTTTAGAGAAGGTATCAATAATTTGAGGAAATCTGAACTAATACATTGGGCATAGGTATTGCTAGATCAATAGTAGGCTGTGATTTAGTACACCACAAATCGCTCAAATTACCATACTTTCAGTAGTTATAACTGTTGAACGGAATGAGCTATCGACTTAAGATTTTCGCTATACAAATCCACTTGTGCTCTACTTTGTAACGCCGTGTTGCCAGATTTCAAATATGTCTGCAATTCAAATAAAAATTATAATCAAATACTTTGTTTCCAAAATTGAAGTTGTTGTAACTTCGTTGTTAACCAATATTTTTTTTAAAGAAATTCTGATGGTTTTCATTTATAACGACTACAAATCGAGTGGTGTAGTCAAATTTGGAAAAAAATGCCTAATAAACTTTTGCCGTTTTTGACAAAGAAAAAAAACCATAGAGTGCCTTGGAAATGAAACTAGAATTTTTTTTGAGATTGACTGAAAAATGCGTATTCTACAGAGGTGGTTCCATTTTGAATGGGTCACACTGTATGAGTGTAAATATATAAAATTCATTTTCTTGTCCCCCTTTTTTAAGGCGAATTTGTACCTATAACGGATTATGATGGAAACACAACACAAGCTCTCTTGAGCTTAGGTGTTTTTATCCCCGGACAAAATATCCCCTACAAAATATCCCCATGAGATATTATCTCTGGAAAAAAATTCCTCGGACTAAATATCCACATGATGAAAAATCCCATCCGAGTATCAGGTGTTTCGATCCCCGGATAAAATATCTCCAACAAAATATCGAAACCAGTTGGATTACGCGTCGTAATCGAAAAAATCGTGAAAAGCCACGATTTGATATTTCGTTTTGGAATTACTATCTTGCAGTTGCTGATGATTTGTTGCGAACTAATAATCCTACGGAGGGGTGGCACAATCGTTTAAATCGCAATATTGGTGTTAATCATGCTTCTATCGGCGTCTTTATAAGGTCTATGAACGATGAACAAGTCAATACTGAATTAAATATTAACCAGATTGATACTGGTGTGAATTCAATTTGATTATCTGTGTTTTGTTTCAATGTTTATTTTATTCGATAACATTTTTATTTAATTAATTGGTATTTCTTTGATTAATTTGAAAGTATTAGGAAGAATTTTGAACTTGTTCATTTGTAATCATAATTTTGTTATATTATGTTATTTATGCTATTATTTTCTAATGAATTTACAACTGAAAATAATTATTTGTCTTGTGTGCGGGTGAACGTTTGTCCAGGAATATTTCGTCTTGGGGTCTTATGTCTGGGGATGTTTTGTCTTGGGGATATTTTGTCTTGGGATATTTTGTCGGGGATATTTTTTCGGGGATATTTTGTCCGGGGATAAAAACGCATGGAACCGTAAATCCATACTAATCGTTTCTGAATTCTATAACAAGGAATGCCTGTAGATGTATCGATATACAGTCACCGGCAGAAAGTACGCATCATATGGGAATTTTTTTTAATATAATATTTTGACAAATGTCGATACATGCAATCGCTTCTGCATCAAAAGAAACCCCAAAAGATGTTGTACAGTGCCGTTCGTCTTTTCTTGTTTGGCGGAAAATTTAAAAAATTTAAAAATTATGTCTCAAAACACACTTATTTGGGAAAATATTGAAAAATGTTATTTGGAAAAGTTGTTTAGAACAACATTTCATAGCTATTCACGAGTTTGGAAAAAAATCTGAGTTGAAAAAATTAAAATCAATTTTTGCCATAAAAAAAAATTCAATTTGGAAAAATACATTTCTGACAAAGAAACTCATTAGTGAAGCCCAAGAGTAATATTTTGAATAATATTTTGTGGAGATTCACCAGCTACTTCTATTTTATTCGAAGAAAATTTTAAATCTGTGGATTTGCCATGTGTTCAGCTGCTTCATAAGAGGTCACAGAAATATCTTCAGGACATTATGATCCCGATACTGTTTATTATTGACAAAGAACCATGTATCTACAGAATTTCAATATGCATTTTTTATTAGAACAAAAAATTGTTTCAATTTTTCACATAATTACATTTTATAATAAAATTAGAAGCTGAAATAATTATAAACCAAACAATTTAATGCATACTCGAAAGTTTGTAATCAATTTATTTTTTGTTTGAATAAAAAATTCAATTTGAAATTATGTAGATACAAGGACCTTTATTAATAATGAACAGTATCGGGATTATAATGTCCTAGAGATATTTCAGTGACCTCTTATGAAGCAGCTGAATACATGGCAAATCCATAGATTTCAATTTTTTTCCGAATAAAATAGAAGTAGCTTGCGAATATTTACAAAATATCATTTAAAATATTACTGTTGGCCTTACTAATAAGTTTCTCTGTCTAAAATGTATTTTTCCAAATTGAAATTTTTATGGCAAAAAATTGATTTTTATTTTTTTATTTCAGATTTTTTTCAAAAACTGTACATAGCTATAAAATGTTGTTCTAAACAACTTTTCCAAATAACATTTTTCAATATTTTCCCAAATAAGTGAGTTTTGAGACATAATTTTTGAATTTTTTAAATTTCCCGCCAAACACGAAAAGACCAACGGCACTGTACAACGTCTTTTGGGGTTGCTTTTGATGCAGAAGCGATTGCACATATCGATATTCGTCAAAATTTATTAATAAAAGAATTTCCCATATGATGCGTACTTTCTGCCGGTCACTGTATGAATAAAATTAAAAATTAAAATTGATTTCATGTAGATTAAACAGACTCGTTAATACCAGGTCGCCGGAAATATAATTTGATTATATTTCATGAATCTGTATGATGTTATTGAATTCACTGTCAACAAAAAAGATGCAATAGTTTCACTGGATTCTTCCAGTCACGCCAAAAAACACCTTTCCACACATCAGGGTAAACAAACTTTGAAATTCTACACATGGTTGCGAGTACATATAGTCCATTGAAATGTTACATGAGCTTTGCATTTTTTAGAGGACGCAATTTTATTTACGGGACATGTGTGAGGGGTCAATAGAAGCTCAACCTCAAGTTTGTGGGGTCGCCACCCTTGTCCCCCGGCCGCCATCTTGGAAAAAGGGGTGAATACACTTTTTTCGCGATATCTATGCGTCTTACGGAAAATTTTTAGTATTATAATTTGTAGCAAATTGTTTTTCCTACAAATATGTTCTTTTAACTTTTTGCCCTGAATTGAAAATTAAAGAAGTTATAAGCAAAAAAGTGAGAAAATGTCTGTAAAAATTTTCTTTTTTGCTCTATAACTTTTTTTTATACATTTTACAAAAAAATTACTTCAGGCCAATCTTGTAGATGATTTTTTGAGGAAAATTCCTCCCTATAATTTTTTTCAATTTCATTTATTTAAAACGCTGTTACAGCGCTCCAAAGTTGACCGGGTTCGTCAATGCTCATGAGAATCCGGTCGAAACGAAATGTTTAACTTATTTTTCATTTTATTTTTTATTGTAAATATATTCTTACAAAATTTTTGTTGAATTCGAACAACTTTACTTATTCATTCCTAACTCTTTTCCCCGCGACCTATGAGGTAGAGTCTGTAAGCGCGTTTTTTTTAACGTGGTATCCCCAGTAGGCCTACTCCACGGAAATCTTGCTTATAAGGTAATCCTCGTCATCTAATATTTTTAATCACTTATTAGCTAGCTACTCTGATTGACTTTTCTTCGATGATCCAGGCTGTGGCTCAGAATCAAAATCAACGTCAAATGTGAAAGTGTGAGGAATGACAGGAGTTAAAATTGGAGTCATAGTTGGAAGTTCATTTTCAAATTCATTTTCTTCCATTAACTTTGATATTTCTATAATGTTGCTGCATGTTTCGCCAGAACAATGGAGGCATACTGTAGAGCATTTCAGGCCTGCTTTTCTGCAGCCACACATGCTTCCACAGTTTCCTTTGCATCTGCAGAAAATTAATTTCATGAGATCGGGGGGTGCTGGAGGCTTGGAAGCTTGTATTGGCATCCAAATCTTTGCATGCTTCTTCCAGCCCCAATCTTCAGGATTTTGATATCTTCCGAGCCACGACTGGACCTGGTGATATACTCGGAGACTGTGAAAACGAGCAGCATCTTGTGTTGGAGGCAACGATGATAGATTAAATGAATTTTTAGTCACTGTCTTGGCAAATCGTTTGTATCGCAAGCCGTCTAGTGAGTCGTCTTTATTACCGCCGTATAAAGCTATGAAAAAACGTTCGCCAACAAGAGTGAGCAAAGTTGGATCGACTTTCTCACTCAGGAATAGCGCGGTACCACCAGCTAATTCAGGATGTTTCTCCATTATTTTTATAAATTTTAATTTCTCCATATTATAGGCTGCTGATGTTGTATACCATCCTGAAAAAGCATGAAGAAACAGCAAATTCTGTGTTATGAGATCTCCATACATAAAACTTGAAGGGCTATATAACTGAGCAGATGTGCGCCCCTTTGAAGGTTTTGAAAAATAAATGTTAGGCTGTCTTGTACCTAATGCCGTGAGCAATACAATGATGTCAATGTCCTCTGCCACAATAATAACAGATTCATGAGATCGGGATGCAGTAAGCGCGGCAGAGACGATGATTGAATCTGCATCTGATTCAGCTTGGTTGACAGAATAACCAACCTATGAAAGAGCAGTTTTGAGAAGATCTATCAAGTTTGATTTGTTTTTTTCATTACCAAGAAATTTTTCTTGAGATATTGTTGGTACGGTACTCTTATCAAACTTAATTTCAGTACATTGGTGTTTTTTCGTGCGACGCATACGTTCCCATGACTTTGTTCCTGCTATATCAGGATTTTCGGAGTAACCATCAAATATTATTATTGCAGATAGTCCATAATGTTCTTGCACATACCGGACATACTTCTCAAGGATGTTGTTCAATGAATTCCGATCCCAAATCACTTTATGCAATAGAAAACCACCATCGATAACAAAATGACTTCTATGAATGTTTTCAAAGGATTGGTCCAGTGGTGTAAAAACATTGAACAAAGACGACTTAGTACCTTTCCTCATGCCATCCTCAGCAAATAATGTCAATGGAAAAGGTGCTAATTCATACGCCATATAATGTTTAATATCGCCAACTGTTTGTTTCGAAATACACATCCGTTGAAATAAAAGTAAGGGATTGATGACGACAGGAGATTTTTCTACTTCAATAGTGCTTGTCATAGCACTAAAGGGAAGAATTTCCGATTTGCGACTAGATGAGAGTCCTTGAAAATTAGATCCAATGATGTTAGTTATTGAGCCTTCTCCTATTTCAAAAGCACGATGACAATTGACGAACCCGGTCAACTTTGGAGCGCTGTAACAGCGTTTTAAATGAATGAAATTGAAAAAAATCATAGAAAAAAATGTTTCTCAAAAGATCATCTACAAGATTGGTCTGAGGTAATTTTTTTGTAAAATGTATAAAAAAAAAGTTATAGAGCAAAAAAGAAAATTTTCACAGAAATTTTCTCACTTTTTTGCTCACAACTTCTTTAATTTTCAATTTAGGGCAAAAAGTTATGTGAACATATTTGTAGACAACAAATTTCTACAAATTATGATTCTACAAAATTTTTGTAAGACGCATAGTTTCCGAAAAAACTGTTTTTACCCCTTTTTTCAAGATGGCGGCCGGGAGACAAGGGTGGCGACCCCACAAACTTGAGGTTAAGCTTCTATTGACCCCCCACACATGTCCCAAAAATAAAATTGCGTCCTCCAAAAAATGCAATATTCGGTCCTTAAATTGTAACATTTCAATGGACTAATACTACTCATATCATCGTACCTGAATGTCAAATTAATTATTTCAGTTAACTACCTACATTAAGTTCCGTGTGCAAGGCAACTCGTATTATTCTTCTACAATGAATAATAGTCAGGAGCTTGTATCTCCCAACTTTATGAAATTTATTTTATCAGGAAATTATTATGCCAAGCCAAGCCGGAGGGTGTCAGCGAAAACAGGGCAAGGCTGAACGTTCCTGTACATCGAAGCACGAAACGGTAGGTGTATTCTCAATATGCAGTGCTCCTAGTAATTTAATCGTTGTGGTAGAAGAGAAAGCTCATTATAGCGTGGGATAAAATGGACTGAAAGTTGTGATCATTCGAAACCTATTCAGCTGAGTACTTCGTAAACAATTCCAGAACGAATCAATTGGACATTTTCTGTATTTTTTTACCGGCGACAAAAAAGGAGGATGTTCTCTAGTCGACGCGTATATGTTCGACCACAAATAACTTTTTACAGAGTAGTCCGATTTTGATGATTCTTTCTTTAATGGATAGGGTATACCTCGAAGTTGGTCCCATTTAGATTTGAAAAAAATCCACTCCTAAGGGTAGGAAAATGGGGGATGATTCACCCACTGATTTTTTACTTGTTAACAGATTCTCCCACGCATAACTTTGTACTGGGTTCTCCGATTTGGATGATCCTTTTTTTATTGTATAGGGTATGCTTCAAAGTTGGTACCATTTGAATTAGAAAAATAGGGGATGATTTATTGATTTTAAACCTGTAAACCGATTCTGTTGAAACTTGGAATACATATGTAGTTCTGATGACACTACAACATAATGGAGGCCTGGAGTTAATCTGATGATGGAGACGAAAGACAGTTCACAGCAGCAACCTAGTGTTTGGAGTAATTATGTACATAAGTATAGATTATCCATTTTCAATTGTAGAAGGTGTTTCTATAGGGAGCAAATCAAAAACTCACTTCGCTAACAAAAGCGTATACATATGCGAAGACACGGAACGAAAAATAATGTGTATTACTCGTAAACATACTCCGTCGGCCAAGGGAAGATCAAAAGGGCCGATAGTCAACGTGGATTTGAGTGTCAGCTATCTAGTTCTTCAGCGCCAATTAAAACCGTCCGCATGCCAATGTAGGTGTGTCTATACGTTGAGACTAATAAATCACCAATTATATACGTGTTTCCGGACGTCAGAATACCTAAGAGCTAGCCTCTCTGGTCTGGGATCGAAATAGGTTTCAAAAAATTCTATAGTTGTGATATGTTTTGTTGGAAAATATGACTTTTTTTCGACCATGGAAAAATGAAATTATGATGATCCGATTGCCTATTAATACATACTCCCTCGTTTATGACATATTTTTTATTTTAACGTATTTTTTAAATATCTGAAAATCTAAATAAAATTAGTTGCTCAAAGGGAAGGGAAGACTGGGAAACTTGTTTTCTGTGCTTCTGCAATTCATAAGGGATGAACTATACATGTGTTTCAAGGTTTTTGAAAATTCAACCTTTATCGGGAAAAATGGAGGTTGAAAGTCTGTTTAGTTAGTTTTAAAGTGGGGATCATAAAAAAATTCATTTGGGGGTGTTTGTTACAAATGAAAAATTGTGTTTCGGTGTTTTTGGAAATTCAACACCTAAAGGGGTGAAATGGGCGATAAATTTGGATTGGAAGTTTGTATAGGAATTCCGTTAGTTTTCAAGTTGGGGTTATAAAAATTGCTATTTGAAGTCTTTGATACAAATAGAAAGATTCAGTGTTTTTAGAAATTCAAACCTTGAAGTTGTGAAAGTTTGTATGGGGGTTCCATTAGCTTTTAAGTTAGGGTCATATAAATTGGTATTTGATGTCTTTGTTGCAAATAAAAAATACGTGAATTTGTAAAAGTCGTCACAAACAATCGAAAAAACAAATCAAAGCTGATGAAGTCGCTGATACCAGTTATAGTATATAACAGTTAAAAAATTAAACCGACGAAAAACGGAACTGAAAAGCAAAAAATAGAATTAACCTTCTTAGTCTTAATAACTGAGCTCCAAAACTAATATCAGTAACTAATTTTGAGTCGGCGCCAAAGAAACAAGCAAATGAGTTAGGTAAAGCGTAAAATGATGGCATCGAGATGCGCGTTGACATTTTGATAATGTTTTTGAAGTAATTCAATGATCTTCGTTGATTGTTTGTTTGGCGCTGACTCAAAATTAGTTACCTACATTAATTTAGGAGCTTAGTTATTAAGACTAAGAAGGTTTATTTTATTTTTCGCCTTCCAGTTCCGTTTTTCGTCGGTTTGATTTTTTGTTAAAAAGTTTTTATTTTAATTTTTTCTTGTAGTTGAAATCTGCTAATTACTATTTATTTGATTTTTGATTACTTCCAAAATACTTAACTACCCACCTTACTCCATTTATTAACAGTTAAATAATATGATTATCTACTTTAATTATTTATTATTATACAATGTAAATTATTATTGATAGTTCTGGTTAGTTTATTCCACCACTTTGTATATATTTAAATCCTTTCATATAATGTTTTTATTGTGACGGATGTAGGAGAACAAAAATAATGACAATATAAATCTGTCATTGTCAACTACATATGTGTGCCAATGTTCACAAGTGAAAAATCAATTTTTCCATCCATAAGGGTGAATTATTTCTCCCCAAATCAACCATGAGGTAAACACTATCTAATAAAAAAAGAATCATTCAAATCGGACCACCCAGTACAAAGTTATGCCTGATAGAACGAACCAAAATTCAGAGGGTGAAAGATCAATATCCTCCATTTTGCTACCCTTGGGAAAAATTTTTTTTTCAAATTCGAATGGGACCACTTTTGAAGTTCACCCTATCCAATGAAAATAATCAAAATCGAACTACTCTGTAAAAAGTTATGCGTGGTCATACATAAAAAAAATTAAAAAAAATATACGCGTCGACTAGAGAACCTCCTCCTTTTTGATTTCGTCGGTTAAGAAGTTAAAGTAAGGTGGGTAAGTAAGTATTCAAAAAAGTTATCCAAATTAAGTAGGTACCAATTAGTAGATTGTAGCTGCAGAAAAGGAAAAAATAAAAACTTTTTAACAAAAAATTAAACCTACGAAAAAATAAACTGAAAAGCAAAATATGAAATAAACTTTTTTAGTCCTAATAATTAAGTTCCTGAATTAATGTTAGTAACTAATTTTGAGTCAGCGCCAAACAAAGAATCAAGATAATTGAATTACTTTAAGGAAATGATCAAAACAAAAAAAAACAAAAATGTCCATCTCCAGCGATGAACAATAACATTGCAAAAATGCGCTCTTTGCACGACCAGAGAAAGTGATTTGACTTCCAAAAAGGCTGGCCTGCCCATCTTCCGGTATAAGGCCAAATGATCTACCGATCTATTTTCTTATTTTCCCATATATTTTGAAGAGAGGAAGATATATTATCGTCAAAACCTCAACTTTGTGTAGTGTACACCAGTTCATCATATTTTTTTCTTGAAATCAATGCCGATAACTGTACAAATAAATATTCTTTCCAGAGTCGAAAAATATTCATTTTTGTGCGCACAGTATGATTCTACAAAAAATTTGTTTCGAACAGTTTCTTGTTTTCTCAATGTGACGTCAATTTCTCTGGTCGAGAGAATGCTCTCTTGTCTTGTACTTATTGTCTCGTCTAAAGTGACCCACCCTCTTATCTCGTCTTGTTTTCATTATTTCAAGATAAAACCCCCTCTTGTCTCGAACAAGACAGGACAAAACGAGACAAGAGGCAAGAATTTCTTGTTTTGACGGCATCACTAGCTGTGACTTTGATACAACATCCTGATAAACAAATTATTGAAATACATTTTATTTGAGCTGAACAAATCTGTAAGAATTTCCTCTGGAAATTTGAATTCAATGCAATTTTTTTAAAGTCCTGAAAGTCAAAAGGATGATTATGCGACCGCTCAATTTTTCTACATCCTGTAAATGAAAATCAATTAATAGAAATAATATCACAACTCAAGAATAAAAAAGCCCCCGGCATTGATAATATCAAATCAGAAACCCTCAAAGCTATCTCCAACTATATAACAAAACCACTTTCTTACATAGTCAATAAATCGCTGGAACAGGGGTATTTCCCCACAGCATTCAAAACGGCATTGGTGACACCGATTTATAAAAGTGGAATCAAAACCTATGTCGCAAATTATAGGCCTATTACTTTGATAACATGTCTGGCCAAAATACTGGAGAAGGTTATTCAGAAAAGGTTAAATAAATTCATCGAAAAATACAAGATAATGTCAAAATCCCAGTATGGTTTCAGAAAAAAACATTTCTACACAAGATCCGATAAAAATATTGACTCATAATATATATCAATGTTTAGATGAGTCTGGACCATCAATTGGTGTCTTCATAGATTTGAGAAAAGCTTTCGATACCGTGGACCACTCTATATTACTCAAAACTCTAGAAGATATGGGGATAAGAGGCATACCACATAACCTCTTCAGAAGCTATCTATTGAATAGGCTGCAAAGAGTGAAAATCGATGACAGTGTGAGTGATGAAAAAACTATTTCATGTGGTGTACCCCGAGGAACAGTCTTAGGACCAATGTTATTCAATATCTACCTCAATAATCTCTTCTTATTGAGTACCCACTCGAAAATTATCAGCTTTGCCGATGACACAGTCATATTCTGCGAAGACGATGACTGGTTCAATCTGAAACTCAAGTTAGAGTGCGACCTACGCGACATGAAGAAGTGGTTTGACTATAGATTACTATCAATAAATTTTGACAAAACGCACTACGTACCATTCAGTAGCTATAATGTATCATTGCCAGAATATGACATAGCAATATCCGACTCGGCCGTCATCAAAACTGTCAAAAAAATCAAATACCTCGGCATTATTCCAGATACCCATCTAAGATGGGACCAACAAGTATTACATCTTGTAAAAACACTACGTTGCATTCTGTACAAATTTAGAAATATAATCAGCATACTCGACCACAAACAAAATAAAATTTTGTACAAAAGTTTGGTAGAATCTCACTTGAACTATGGCATAATTGGGTGGGGAGGAGTCTCTAAAACACATCTACATTCACTTGAAGTCATTCAAAGACGTTTCTTAAGATGTATTCTGCAAAAAGGATACAACTATCCTAGCAACCTCCTCTACTCGGAAACTGAAATATTTGACCCAAGGCAACTATTCTTCATAAACATAACCGCAGTCCAATATAAACACAA
This sequence comes from Gonioctena quinquepunctata, assembly GCA_018342105.1. Taxonomy (NCBI): domain Eukaryota; kingdom Metazoa; phylum Arthropoda; class Insecta; order Coleoptera; family Chrysomelidae; genus Gonioctena; species Gonioctena quinquepunctata. The sequence goes on from JAFIRS010000825.1 coordinate 238,667, forward strand.
ACACGAATTGATCACCTACAGTCATAACTATAGCACCCGCCACAAAAAACGTATCGTAATACCAGTCATGCACAAGTCAGTCGGTCAAAGGAACTATTGTTACTTGGGCCCTAAACTTTTCAGCTGTCTACCTGAAACACTGAAATGCGAGCCAAACCCTAGAAAATTTAAAAACAAACTTAAACTTTTCTTTCAGCATACTTCCCGTGCAGAAATACATGAGAAAATCGAAAACTAAATGCAAGACTTGACTCTTTCTCATATACGATTGTCGAACACTTATATATATATATATATATATATATATATGTATGTATGTGTATATATATGTTATATATATATATATATATATATATATATATATATATATATATATATGTGTGTATATATATATATTTTTATAGATTTATTATCACTATTCGTTTTACTTCAAAATCTTTTAATACCTTAGTTTTATCTTGTGACAGTTATATACCCTGATTTTTACACCATTTTCTTGTTGTCTGTATTCCAATCTTTTAATTTTTCCGATTAATTATTTATATCTCAAATGAATGTTTATTATTGCACAATCTTACTATATTGTTAAACTACTGTATTCTTACAGACAAGCAGGCATACCCTGCTTCGTAAGTATTTTCTTTAATTTATTCACCATTCGCCATTCCAAGAATACAATTACACTGTGAAATTATAAATTATAAACTTGAGTGAATAAATTATGAAAACAATTATGATTATGATCATGAATTGCACGTACAAACATACCATCCACGCTCAAAATATTCTTATGTCTGTATTGATCTATACTTCTCCAAAGCGCGAAAAATGCAACAGTACCTATATTAAGTGCAATCGAAAATATCATTGAAGCCGATACAAACATATCAACCTGTATTCCGTCCTCCACATCTCATCAATTCTCTTTCATCCGCCGTCATATACATATCATCAGCGAATGCATTGAAGTGGATCGAATTTCAAATCAAAGGTTTCCAACAAACAGACTGATTAATACGGTTATGTTGGTTCGTTACCTCAAATTTGATGGCGGTAATTACGGTATGAGCCAGGAGGCATATGGGGTCGTCAGGAATCAAGAAATATGTCGAAAGGATCATCGGATAGGGGTCATCGATTTGACTAATGTAAGCCCCACGATTTGATAAATCTTTGGTACCTGAAGGATAATTGATGTTTATAAATATACTGAAATCATCGCCCGGGTTTTTTACCGACCTCGCGACGCAAAGGAGGGTAATGTGTTTATCAGCCTATGTCTGTATGTATGTTTGTTCCTTTGTGGTGATCTAGAGACCAAACGCGTGGGCCGATTTTGATGATTCTTACGTCAATGGAATTGTCTTAATCTTGCGAGTGTCACCAAAGACATGACAGTAATCAATATGGCGACAACCAGACGCCATATTGTGAACTTGTGAACATGACATGACAGTAATAATGAAAATTCAATATGGCGACAACCAGACGCCATATTGTGACAAAATTCAATATGGCGACAACCAGACGCCATATTGTGAATAATCCTAACTAAAAAGTGCAAAATAAAAAAAGTAAATTAAAAAAATCGAAAATCAAATTGTGAATTTTAAAAAAGATGGAAACAAGATGACCAGAAAATATTGTCAGAAAATTATGTTTTAAGAGGTTAACTAATAAACTTATTACTGTAAACGAACTCACGCAGTCGGGGACATATCTTCATTAAATTAAAGAAGAATGGCACTATCACTTTTTCAAAAAAATTATATTTCTTTCAAGATATTCAATGAAAAATTTAATTTTGCACCTCATTTGTTTAATAAAAAATCAAGCACACACCTTACGGTTGTTCCTAACATCATCACTAATCTTTATATAGGTATACAGAGTGGCCACTTTTTTAATGGTATTGTATTGGTAACTTTTAAACCATAAGAGTTAGAAGGTCGATCAAATGGAGAAAAAGTTGCATTCATAGAAGCATTTTCAAGCAGTTCAAACAAATCGAGATTATCAGGGCCGGTTATTGAGATATCATAAAAAAAGTTAATTCCGTCATTTTGATTTTTCTTTTTTTCCCACTTTATTTCGAATATTATCAAAAAATGTCACGGGAGTTTTTTATTCGACAATAAATTATCCTCAATTTAACATAATCAGACGTCATATCCAACGTTTCGTACGCTTTGGGCCACCTTCAACCTCATTTTTTTCAATACGGACCTGCATATTTTATGACACCTTTCGAAATAACTTTTGACGCTGAATTCAACGATATATCATACAATGTCATTCAAAGTTGATTTTCAGGTGATTTTGACCCTTATCCAAATTTCTTTGGGTCGGATCTGTATTACATTTAGGTACCTTTAGTTTAATTAACAACATGCAATACATTTCGATAAGAAAATCAACTTACCCATCTTCAACTGAATGGAACGTAACAGAATCAAAGCAAGAAACAAGTAATAATTATTTACAAATTTCAAGAGGTGAAAAACCTAGTTCCTGATAATTAAACGAAACTATCATTTAATGAAAGAAAAATCAAATGATTATTCGAAAGTAAATGATGAACATTGATGAAGTAAGTGTTCGAAATGTCCACCATTTTGTGAAATGCACTCTGCGGTTCTGGAACCCATACTTCTAATACATTTGCTTATTTCGTCTACTTGAATACCTTCCAATACATTCTCAATCGTCTTGCGAAGAATCTCTATTGTCGGGTTCGTAGTATCATAAATTTTATTTTCGAGATATCCCCACAAATAGAAATCCAGCGGATTCAAATCCGGAGATCTGGCAGGCCATGCTACTCGACCTCTTGTTCCAATCCATGAATCGGGAAAAGTTCGATTTACATAGTCTGTGACTATTCTTGAGTTGTGTGGACCACATCCGTCTTGTTGGAACCATGGACTATTACGCCGATACCGTATAGGAAGATCATCCAACATTTCTCCTATAATTTCTACATATTTTGCTCCGGTTAGGTTGCCGTCAATAAAATAGGGTCCCAGTAATTTATTATTCAACAAACCGCACCATCTGTTCAAAGAAAAACGATATTGATGTCTAACTTCATGAATTAAGTGAGGATTTTCCGTGGCATGAAAATGTTTGTTCCTTCGATTGAACATGCCAGAATTTGTGAATGTCGTTTCGTCTCCTCAAATGATATTTTGCGCAAAATTGTTGTTATTCCGCACCTTCCGTTGAAACCAATTACAGAATTGCAACTTTCTCTCAGGATCATTGCGATATAGTTTTTGCACGGCTTGGTATTTATAGTCATGGTATCCGTGTCTCTTGAGTATTTTATTAACAGTACTTTTTGATAAATTGCATTCACTGGCCATAGTTCTCGATCCTATTCCTGGATTCATTCGAATTTGGGCCAGAACATTGATGTCATTGATAGGCTCGTTTCGTCGTACATAAGGACCTCTAGGTTTGATGAATGAATTATGTGCAAGTAACGTTGTAGATAAACGTCGAAACATTTTAATATTTGGTGTTGTTCTTTCAGGATATAATTCACCATACCTTTGTTGTGCTTTGAACGAATTTCTATCTAGTTTTATGTACACTTCGAATATATATCTCTTCTCTTCATTTGTGTATCTTACCATATCGAATAAGTTGAATTGAAATAACTCAGAAAAGTATTTAATGACAAGTTCTTGAGACACAATAATAAACGAAGTGACAAATAATATGACATTTCTTGTTATGTTCTTTTTTATCCACGGCCTACTACTTGAAAATAATACATTCAATAAACCTAGAATTGTGTGTATGTAAGAAAAAACAAGTCTATCAACGATATCAATGTTCTGACCCAAATTCAATTGAACCCAGAAAAAAAATCGAGAACTATGGCCAGTGAATGCAATTTATCCAAAACTGCTGTTAATAAAATAGTCAAGAGACGCGAATACAATGATTTTAAATTTGAATACCAAGCCTTGTAAAAATTATATCGTAATGATCACAAAATAAAGTTCGATTCTGTAATTTGTTTCAACGGAACAAATGACAAATCCAACAATAATGATTCCTCGCGAGAAGATTGGGAATGTATTGGAAGATATTCAAGGAGACGAAATAAGTAAATGTATAAGAAGTATGGGTTCCAGAACCGCAAAGTGCATTCTACAAAATGGTGGACATTTCGAACACTTATTTCATTAATGTTCATCATTTACTTTCGAATAATCATTTGATTTTTCTTTCATAAATTTTTAATTATTATGAATTAGGTTTTTCACCTCTTGAAATTTGTAAATAATTATTATTGTTTCTTGCTTTGATTCTGTAACGTTCCATTCAGTTGAAGATGAGTAAGTTGATTTTCTTATCGAAATGTATTGCATGTTGTTAATTAAACTAAAGGTACCTAAATGTAATACAGATCCGACCCAAAGAAATTTGGATAAGGGTCAAAATCACCTGAAAATCAACTTTGAATGACATTGTATGATATATTGTTGAATTTAGCGTTAAAAGTTATTCCGAAAAGTGTCATAAAATATGCAGGTCCGTATTGGAAAAAATGAGGTTGAGGGTGGCCCAGAGCGTACGAAACGTTGGATACGAAATCTGATTATGTCAAAATGAGGATAATTCACTGTCGAATAAAAAATTCGGGTGACATTTTTTGATAATATTCGAAATAAAGTGGGAAAAAAAGAAAAATCAAAATGACGGAATTAACTGTTTTTATGATATCTCAATAACCAGCCCTGATAATCTCGATTTGTTTGAACTGCTTGAAAATGCTTCTATGAATGCAACTTTTTCTCCATTTGACCGACCTTCTAACTCTTAAGGTTTAAAAGTTACCAATACAATCCCATTAAAAAAGTGGCCACTCTGTATAATTCTACTGTACGTGTGTGTCACTGAACTCCTCCTAAACGGCTGGACCGATTTTAATGAATTTTTTTGTATGCGTTTGGGTAGCGCCCTGGATTGTTTAGATTGACAAATCAGCCCGGCAGATGGCGCTGCAGTCGATATCATAAACGGCTGAACCGATTTGAATGAGTTTTTTTGTAAGCGTTTTGGTGGTGCCCTGGATGGTTTAAATTCATAAATCATTCCCCTGAATGTTGAGGGTGTTCCACCCCTTAATTTTATTTTTTATTTTTTGAAAAAAAAATTGTTTTAATTTTTTTACGATACAACATTCAAAAATACATACAACCCTGAATTTTCACCCTTCTACGATCAACCCCTATTTTTTTGGCAAGATTTTTATTTTTATTTTGTCATGACTTTGAATGAAAAAATTCATATTACTCCTAATTTTCACGCTTCTACGATCAACCCCTATTCTTTATTTTATTTTATTTCATAGAAAAAACGGGATAACAGGAAAACGGGATAACGGGACCAACGGGATAGCAAAAAAACTGGATAAAGGGATGACATGATAAGGAGATAAGGGACAAACGGGATAACGGGATGTGGAAAAAATGGGATAACAGGAAAACGGGATAACTGGATATTTGGATAACTGGATAACGGGATAACGAAAAAACGGGATAACGAGATGACGGGATGACAGGATAAGGGAATAATGGGAAAAATGGAATAACGTGAAAATAAAGAACGGGATAACAGGAAAACGGGATAACGAAATAACGGGATAACGGGAGACAGGAAAGGGGAAAAAGGGGAAAACGGAAAAAAAAAAAGGGATAAGGAAAACGGGGGGAACAAGGATAACGGATAACGGGAATAACGGGAAAAAAAATAACAGGATGACAGGATAAGGGGATAACGGGAGAACGAGATAACGGGATAAAAAAGGGTAACAGGAAAAAGGAGTCAAAAGCATAATCTAGATGGAAAATATAGAAAAAAAGAAATTCTACGCGGACGAGAGTTTTCCTGAAAAACATTTTAGGGAACATATAAATTTGGACAGGACAACGTCTGTCGGGTCCGCTAGTGAACAGTAAAAAGTTACCGCAGTTCCCCAACTTTCTGGAGCTATAATCTAATATTACTCCACTATGTCAGTTATTAGTATTTTATCAAAATCAAAATATGCATTGGAGGTATATTAACGCTGCAAAACTCTCAAAAGAGTTCTGTCTTTCCTTTTCGTAGTTTGTTCATCACCGATTATCCTATAATCCCGCTTATAAAATAACTAGCTTGATTCTAATGTCTATACAATTTTATTAATCATGTCACGTACAAATCTTTTGGGAACATTCAGTTGTAAGGAAAGCCTGTTATTGTTAGACTTATGTTCTGTACAGAACGTTTTTGTGATACGTCCCGAAATATGCTGACAAAGAAATGCTGACCGGGGGATTCGGAGAAAATTAACATCGGAATTTTTTGTTTCTTCCAGTCACCTAGAACGAGTTATTGATTTAGGATTCTATTCGGTACTTTTTTCAATGTACCGGGTGCTAAAAATGCTAGTTTCATTTGAATCATTCTAGTGGAATGTAATTATCTCTGAAAATCAGGAACAACTTGAATTATTTTCATAAATTAGAATATGTGTTTTGTTTGAAAACAAAAACACTTCAAAGCTCGAATTACTCAATCTTAACTATGCAACAAGGGCGAAAGAACTGAACAGATTTAAGACACACTTCGACAAGACAACAATTAGTCAAAAATGTATGCCATGTATTTATGAATTTTATGCTACAGGAAATTATCACCCCACTCTCATTAAATTATTTCAAGAGAAGCGAACAAAAAATATAATAAACAGAAACAGGTGTTAACTGTGCTTTGTGCTGTCTATATGTGAAGGTTTGGGAATTGGAGAGTCATATTCATCACTGATTTTTGTTATAGTCAGGTCTAATAAGTTTATAGAATTATCTGTCTCCTTCTGAATTCGTTAATTTAATTGAAGAGTAAATTGCATTGATAGTCGAAGAACATTTCTAGTTGTATATATTGTATTCTCACGTCCAGCAGTTCTTTATGTTGTTATAGTTTTCTTGAGCAGTCGGATAAATGAATATCACTACTCTCTCATTACAGTTTTAATGTCAACACATACATACATACACTAATACCTTTACATAAACAAAGAAGAGTTAATTAATGATTTCTAGTTATCTGTGAATTTATTTTCTTGACAACTTGTATATGAACTTTTTTACTCTTGAGTGAATTTATTGACTTGATATCAGATGGCAGCATGTTTAAAAGTTTTGGACCCATGTAAATGAAGCTTCTCTGAATTAAAGTCTTGTTTACTTTAGGTAGTGTTAACGAATTGTGTTTATATCGTGTATTATATATATGTTCAATTATCTGGTTCTTACTTTGATACTGCTGTGTTATTAGTGTTTTATAATATATTTGCCTCAAGTCATGCATGTCACTTAAGTTATATAAAGATTCCGTTGGATATCGATAACTTTTATTCAATATGATTTTGAGGATCCATTTCTGATTATCTTCAATTTTATTCCTAAGATAGCTCAATAAACCCTCCCATGCAATGATTCCATAATTCAGGAGAGGCTGTACTGATGCAGAATATAGACACTTTAGTTATTAATATTACAGAATTCTTTGCATAATTTGAATTTTGGAATTAGACTCCAAAGTTTTCTGTTGATATTATTTGCTTGGAGTTTCCACTTTACGCGACAGCCTCAATAAATTCCAAGGTATTTTATGTCATTCCTGATTTTTATATTTATGGGAGAGTTTACCGAAGCAATTTTTAATTGACTGTATGATGGGAGTCCGCTTGAGTTAGTACAGAATGGAATGAAGAAAGCTCTGTCTCCTTTAACCGTCAAAAGTTTATGACTGAAAAAATCAGTTACTATTCCAAAATCTCCTTCAATTTTCTTTTTCAAGTTATCCCATGAGTTATCTTCGTATCATCAGCAAAATTTGAGATGTCTCCTTTGATTGGTAGGAGGAATAAATCATTGATATATATATAGTAAAAAGTATGGGTCCCAGTATAGTACCTTGAGGTACTCCATAGTTCACCTTTTTGAAATCACTATATGTTGCACCATTTCTAACACATTGCCGTCTATTTTCTAGATAACTTTGCATTAGTCTCAAGCTATTTCCTCTAAAACCAATATTATTCAGTGACTAGTAATCTTTCATGGCTGACAGTGTCGAAGGCCATTGCCAGAACATCAAAAATGCAAATTGCGGGTTTAGCTTCATCTACGGCTCTATAAATTCTAGTTATCAAATATGCAATTGCATCTTGGGTTGATCTGGCTTCCCGGAACCCAAATTGTTTATTAGATAATGTCTTATACTTAACAAGATAACCCAATATTCTTATTTTGATCAATCCCTCAAGTAATTTAGCTAAGGCCGACATCAATGAGATTTGGTATGTACTGACCACAGTTTCCCTTATCACCTCCCCTCATGTATGGGTATTACGACAGCTTCCTTGAATTTTAATGGGAAATAACCCGTACTGATACACTTATTAAATATATAAGTAAGAGGTTCTATGATTTCATCCGCCAGAGCGATTGATGTTTCCGATGTGAGTGATGCTTGCTTGTATAACGTCATTTGTTAGATTTCAATCACAATTCTGTGCCAATCACAACTTTTTGGAAAAAAATTGTAGCATTCTTTATCGAGGATAACCTGAACGCTGTCAAATATCTTCAGCCACTCAAAATTAGTTACATTAGTTTAGGAGCTTAGTTATTAAGATTTATTTTTAGCTTTTCAGTTCTTTTTCTCGTCAGTTTAATTTTTTGTAAAAAAAATTTTATTCATTTCCTGGAGGTTATCTGTTCGTAATGTATGCTGAGTATATTGAAAAAAATCCACTGAAATTATGTATACAGGGTGATTCAAAAGTACTTTGACAAACTTCAGGAGGTGATTTCTCACAACATTCTAATATAAATTGTTCAAATAAATATATGCCCGGAAACGCTTCGTTTCCAAGATACAGGGTGTTGAAGTTTTATTTTCATTTTCGTTTTTTTTTAATAACTTTCGAAATACTGACTTTAATCAATTGAAAATTGGTATTGATAGGTTTTTTGAGATGCCGACTTTGAACCTAATATTATTATTGCCCTCACTTGTAGGGGGCGCCACTACACGTCTTTTTTTTTGAAGATTTCTAACTTTTTTAGCGTACTTCTAGCACATTTTTCAGTGGAAAAATGGATTCCTCTATCATATCTACGGAAAAAAGCTACCTTTGTTAAAAGTCGCTATAAGCAACCGTTTTATAGATATTTGGACTTGAAAATTTCAAGTCGATTATTTGATAATCGATGCGTGTTGAAGTTATTACCATTATTTTGCATTTTTCACAAGAATGCTTAGGAAATGAATTTGAAGTAGGTAGTTTTGGTTTTTTGTAGGGGGCGCCACCTATTCTATTTATTTTTACTCGTGTGAAATAGTTATTTTTGTGTAAAGGGTGCAAAATCTCTATTTGTTTAAAAAAAAAATTGTAAGAAATATCAACATTTTATTTCAAGAAATTTTGAATATGTAGAATAAAATAAAATAAAGGAAACTGAATTGTATCCAAATAAATTGTTCAAAGTGTCCACCTCCAGCGAAAATACAGGCATTCAGTCTTCTAGTCATTGAATCTCGTACCCGCTCAAAAATTATTGGTGTGTTTCTTATTGTTTCACAGGCGTCTTCTATTCGGTTTCTCAGATCTACCTCGTTCGCTACTGGAGTTTTATGAACTAGTGACTTCAAATGTCCCCAAGAATAAAAATTCAGATCTGGGGACCTTGGTGCCCACGCCTGGTTAGGTTCTTCTACACCCCTACTGATCCATCGATTTGGATAGACAGTATTAAGGAATTCCCTGGCTACAACGCTTAAATGGGCCGGAGCCCCATCATGCATAAACCACATGCGGATAATGGTACATTCTGAAGTAGTCCCGGAAATTCATTTTCCAAAAAGTCTCTGTAAGTTGGGCCATTCAGTCGGAACGGAAGAAAGAAAGGACCTATCAAGTATTTATCAATTATTGGATACAATTGTTGATCGTAGATAATTCTCCAAACTGTGGACTGAGTAGAATTGAGAGCTTCAGCAATTATTCTTGTACTTGTTTCTGGATTCTCCTCGAGAGCGTTCGAAACAGCTTCTGCTAATTCTGGGATTCGGACTGCTCGTGGTCTTCCAATGATATCAGCTGCCCCCTTGAAGCTACCTGTTTTTGCCAAACGACCGTGGAGACTGGTAAATGTTGGAGCTGAAGGCAGTACTCGATTAGGAAATTGTTCCTGGTATATACGTCTTGCTTCGCGCGCATTGCCATCCGCAAGGCTATAAACGAAATGCATATCGGCTAAATGAGTATTATTGTTTAAATAATCCATTTTGTCAAAATAAGTGTTTCAAAACTCACAGAAACTTCAACAGAACAACAAAACGTTTAACTCTCACATAATATGTTATTACTAAGATGTCTAAAAACATGGTGTATTCACTTATACCTGTAAAATATTGGGACAAACTGGGGGACACCAGCCCACTTGATAAAGGGAGTTATCTAGAGTTTCAGATGGCGCCGACGTCGTTTCTTGTCATAATTCAGTAAACTGCAATTACACACCACACAGGGTGTTTTTGTGATTTGTGTCTCTGATCCGTTCTGTGATTGTGCTTTTGTCGCCTTTAAGGTTATGTCAATTCGTTGTGAAATATTTTAAGGTTGATCGATCGATGTAACATATTTTAGAACAAACTATTCCATGTACTTATGTCACTGTTATCAGGGTTATTATATATTGTCAGTATTATATATAATAACCCTGAGTGTTATATAGAATTTTCGAGAGGGTTCCGAAATAATTCTAATTATGAACCGTACCAATTTATTGTGTATGGTTAATTTTCTATTGATACAGCTCCACCAAGTTGGTACTCTTGTATTTCTGTCCCTGTTTGCTCGCGATAAAAATCTTATGATGGAGCGGATAATGATTTTATGAAGTGTTGTAAATTACATACAATTACTCAATTGAACTTTCAAACCAATAAAAGTACGGCAGATGCAATCTCTTTCGCTTTCTGAAAAATCTATATTCTAGTCTGTAGGAAGTGTTTTGCGACATATCTAAAGCTTTTGACTGTTACGTAAGCTTCATCTCTACAGCTTCAGAGGACGAAGCTCCAATTGGTTCAAATCCTATCTGAGTGAAAGAACCTCTCAGCTTTCTGACAAATTAAGAGGTGTTCACTATTTTGGCAGACAACACGACTATCTTATCGCAAGAACTCAAATTACCCTCATATAGCGGAGTAAAAATAGCTTAAAATCATGCATTATTTTGGAATCCTGGGGGACTCCATGGATTTTCCTAAAATCTTCTGATATTACTTAGAAATTACTTGCCGAAAAAGTTATAAACTTATATTCGTGCACTGCTTGTTTATTAATTGTTTAAACAATGAAAAACAATTTTGTTAGGAAAATTTTACCCGAACTGATGCTATATGGGTTTTTGAGGTCGCTGAACCAGAATATGATATTGGAAAAAACGATGGCGTGGCCAGTCGTGAAGGTAGATTTCATGAATGATAATTCACAGCTACCTATTTGTTATCTATGTGTACATCTAAGAGGAAAAAAATTCGGGTAAAATTTGTGAGATAGTGAAGCTCTATTAAACGACTTATAATTTGCCGATATTGGGCATGGAAATGAAATATTGCGAAGTTTTTCAACAGCTACTTGAGACTATTGGACCATTTTCGAAATTAGCCGAGGTATTCCTGAGAAGTATTTTTGTTTCATTCGGTTGAAAAATGTGGCCTCCACTCAACAAATTTTGTTATATCCCATATATGAGTTTCAATATCACATTTTAAACTAGAGTTTTTGAAGCATGGCCTCAAAATTCAAATTTGGATTTTTTTAAAATTATTCAATATTTTGAGCTCTGTATTTTTCGAAATACATTTTTTTTTATTGTCCTCTTTTATTTGTCATGTTGGGAGTAATCTGTGAACATTTCAGATGTTTATCTTGAAAATAAAAAAAAATAGATTTTAGACAGGATTCTGCTATGACGTAATTTCATTTACGTACTATTCCTATACATATTTTTTTCACTTTTATCAACATGACTTCTCGTTAGCTGCATTTTTCTTGTTTCAGTAAAATTTTTGTTATTTTAATTTAATCAATTAGATCAAAAGTTATAACAAATTTAGTGTAGAGCGCTCGTGGCGACGTGCTCCTCCAGCGCTGCACTCCAGAGTCGCCGCCTCACATTTTTATTCGCACGTTAGCGAAAACATTCTGCAGCTTACAGTTTTTATTTTAAAGAAAAATTTTATCTACCTTTTTGATGTAAATTTTTCCACCACCATTTTTTTTTTTTTTTTTAATATTCAATATACAAAGTAATTTGGCAACTTAATGAATTAGGCACATACTTCACGGTTGGTAACTTTTTATATGTTGTTCCTTACATCATCTTATGTACAGTAAAAAGTTCCCGCAGTCCCCTAACTTTCTGAAGCTAAAATCTAATATTATTCCACTACTAGTAAAATGACTCGTATATGTATAAATTAATTTGAATCTTCTCTGAACCTTCGCCTATTGAAATAATTTTTTTCAACTTGTGATTGTAATGTTTCTAGTAACTAGCAAGTCAAATAATTTTATTATTACTTTTATGTTTATTTTTTATATTATATATATTTTTTATAAAAATTTTCCCATGAGATGACAGTCTTCTGACTAGAAGTATTGGAAAATTCTAAATGAAGCGGATATTTTCTTCCAAAGAGCTATGGGACCCTCTGGGACGGATCGGAATTCACCAGCCAAAATCAATATATCTTCATAGAATGAAAAGTCCACGCTTACTTTTGAAATTTATGTGTTTATTAAAAAGTGATAATCATCCTAATCATAGTCATTAGCCTAGTCATTAGATCGATGATTAGCCTCATCGATCTTGGGAGTGGGCCTTGTTTTTCCGAACAACTGCTTGGTTTAGATCGCGATCCTCCTCCGATTATCTCATGCGGGGTGTTACTGAAAAATAAAAGAAAAGCATTCATATTATTTTCTTCTATCCTCATCTTTGTTAGTAGGTCTCATATTTTCCGGCGAAGTCATTCTAAGATAGCTGGAAGCAGCCTAGACTGTCGCACACCAGGATTCATCGATTTCTCAACTTCATCAACAGATTTTATGATATCTACAATGAACTCTCTGATTTTGTTCATGTCAGAAGGTTGTTAGAGAGGTGATAGTCCGGCAGAGATGGGCAGTGAATGGCTTGGTAATAGTTTGTATCGGAAAGTTTAATGGAACAATGTCATCGGGGACATTTTCCAATCCCCTCAATTTTCAAGTTAATTCATCATCTAGAGACATCAGTCCACTCTCCTACCTTTTCTCATTCCTTCGTGGAAGTTTCCATGATCCAGAAAAGGTCATTTGAGAAGAAATCACTTTGAAAAAATCGCCAGGTAGACCTCAAGAAAAATCTGATTTTTGACAGACAGATGTAAACATTGTAGTAAATTTCGAAGATTTCATCTCATTTTCGCGCCAACTGTTCTGAGCGGGATCTTGTTCGTAGCACTATAATCTTGTTAAACGATCAATTCCCAATTTGTTGCATGAAGTAATGTTGACAGAAAAAGAAAATTTCATAGGTTTGAAGTTTGACATTTTGCGTGACACAAACAACAAACATTCCTTAACCGCGCCATCTACTAATGAAGTTCTAAGCAGAATTTAACGTTTTTCATTTGTTGTCCCCCAAAAATCGAATCAGTGAATACACCAGGCATTTTAGTTATTACAAAAACTACTTACCCAAACGTCAAATTCATTTCCTAAGCATTCTTGTGAAAAGTGCAAAATAATGGTAATAACACGCATCGATTATCAAATAATCGATTTAAAATTTTCAAGTCCAAATATCTAGAAAATGGTTGCTTATAGCGACTTGTAACAAGGATAGCTTTTTAACGCAGATATGATGGAGGAATTGATTGAAAAATTATGAATCTTCAAAAAAGAAAAAGACGTAAAGGGGGCGCCCCCTACGAGTAAGAGCAATAATACCAATTTTCGTTTAATTAAGGTCAGTCTTTCGAAAGTTATTAAAAAAAACTAAAATAAAAAGCTTGAGAGGTGTCAAGGGACACCCGGATGGAACGAAGTTCCTTTCTATTAATTAGTGAAGGAATTGTAATATTTTTTTTTTTTAAGTTATAATAATTTTTTTTTTTATTATTAACAAAGATAATGTAATATAAACTCAATCAGTAGGCTCAATTTTAGTACATACGCATTGATATTGTAATATTAAAATATAATTTGCTTTTAAATTTATTAAAGTTATGACGCGTACACTTGCTAAACACACAATAATGGAGAGATTATAACGCGTATGACTTGGTTAGCACAATGGTAAAGAGAGATTTGTTGAAAATATAAACAGGATGTTCATAAAATCAGATGTGGAATCATCTGCAACTGAAAGATAAACTTTAGTCACTATCTTCCATCGTCAAGATAACCTCTTGTGGGGTATTCATGTTGAAAAGGGAAACATTCTCAATTGAATATTGATAGAAAGATTTTTCTGTGAATTGAAAAATCCACGATTAAAATTAAGTTATTTTTTGTGAATGTCTAACAGAAAACAACTACTTCCCCGGCTAAAGCCACGCTGGACATTGAACTACATCTGATAGATAGAATAGAATAGAATAGAATAGAATTTTATTGGTGTTTTTGAATATTTCTTTCATTACACACGTCAAGTTTGGAACATGTCCATAGTTAAAATAACATATAGGGTTATTGTGAACATAACAAATAAAAAATAAAACATATATACATACACAGCAAATTATGGTTTACACAACAGATTCTCGTTTAAAATATGTTTGAGTAAGGTGTAAAATATCTTCTCATGGTAATATTGTGAACATAACAATTAAAATCAACATGTATGCACACATAACAAATTATGTTTGAAATGGATTTGAGGTAGAAAGATGGGTGTTTTCATTTATCGTGGTGTTTACGGAATATTATATTGTGTTAGATCACTTGACAAAAATTCATCTACCGAGTAAAAGCTATGTTCCAATAGGAGGTGTTTGATAGCTTGTTTGAATTCATGGTAGCTGAGTTTTTTGAACGATTCAGGCACTTTATTGTATATATTTAAATTGATTGAATTTTTTAATGATGTTTCGAGACGAAGTCTGGGATTGATGAGCTGAGAGCTAGTTCTGGTGGGATATTTATGCAGATCTTCGTGTTTGGTATGGCAATGAATATGTTTGTGTATTTCAATCATACAGAAATATACATAAAGTGCAGGAAGTGTTAGAATTTCTAATATCCTGAATAAGGGTTTGCACGAGTCTCTGTAATCTGCTTTGGCAATAACCCGGACTGCTTTCTTTTGCTGAATGAAGGCACGATTTGCATGGATAGAGTTACCCCATAAAATTACGCCATAACTTAAGTGAGAGTGGAATAAAGAAAAGTATGACATTCTCAGGACTTCTTCGTCCACAGTGTTCCACAGATATTCTGAAAGGGCCCTAACTCAAAAGAAAAAATCTGAAATTGAAAATTTGCATTTTCATTCAGATAGTTATTTGATTTTCTATTCCAGTCTTGATTAAGAACTCATAAAGATGAATGAGGCAAAGAAGAATGTTTTCCAAAAGAGAGTACTCACCAGGAATCATTCGTAACATTGACGCAGGAGAGACATCGCATTCACTAGGTCTTCAATACATTTTTGTCGATGAAAATCTATTTCACGCTTCCACGATCATCAGGAAGACCGGAAGAAATGGGAAACACATTTTCAAGAAGCAATCTCACTTTGCAAAGATGGAAAAAGTTAGAATCATTTTATGGACATCCTGTTTATCCTGTTTATATAACTAATCAATCTATCATACCCCATGACAGGTTTTAATGTCAGAAAACACTAATTTCAAAGTGTCTCTCCAAAAGAAATGATTCTAACTTTTTCCAAGACTGGAATAGAAAATCAAATAACTATCTGAATGAAAATGCAAATTTTCAATTTCAGATTTTTTCTTTTGAGTTAGGGCCCTTTCAGAATATCTATCAGATGTAGTTCAAAGTCCAGCGTGGCTTTAGCCGGGGAAGTAGTTGTTTTCTGTTAGACATTCACAAAAAATAACTTCATTT
Organism: Gonioctena quinquepunctata; assembly: GCA_018342105.1. Taxonomy (NCBI): domain Eukaryota; kingdom Metazoa; phylum Arthropoda; class Insecta; order Coleoptera; family Chrysomelidae; genus Gonioctena; species Gonioctena quinquepunctata. The sequence continues at coordinate 254,868 of JAFIRS010000825.1, forward strand.
TAATCGTGGATTTTTCAATTCACAGAAAAATCTTTCTATCAATATTCAATTGAGAATGTTTCCCTTTTCAGTAAAGAGAGGTTATAATGCGTACTTGCTAAAAATACATAAGCATTTATTATTGTCTGTATAAAATCTCTACTTACCTAACTCCATCAGCAATATCCGGAACTTGTGCAGAAACACTGTCAGGATTTATTATTGTTATTATTTTTTATTATTTATTATGTACAAAAAACCTGTATACACTCAATAAAAATAATCGTCGCGACACCACACTGTTCAATGTGGAATAGAAAGATGAAACGAAAATAACTGGCTTGCTTTCTATGAGAGAGAGAGAGAGAGAGAGAAAGAGAGAGAGACAGACAGAGAAACACGCGAACGCCATAGCGAAACTCTCGTTACAACTTTTGGTCTTAATTTATTCCGTCTAGCCCTCTTTCGCAACGCGCGATAAGGAACTACGTTTCAAATATAAAACTTCAACACCCTGTGTCTTGGAAACGAAGCGTTTCCGGACAGATATTTATTTGGACAAGTCATATTAGAAAATTATGAGACATCACCTCCTGAAGTTTGTCAAAGTACTTTTGAATCACCCTGTATATAGAAGATAGATAATATGGAGATGTTGAAAGTTTTCCACCCACTGTATCAACACGAAATAGGGCTTTTCATCTTCACCTACACAGCGCATCGTTATTCGCCTCGGCTCATATTGTGAGTCTACCTATTCATACCTGTCCCCCACGGAGTATCCTCTGCGGTAATATTTCATCATCAAGCACGCTGTTCCCTCAGTGATTGCGTCGTCGGTCGCGTCCTAGAGCTTTTCAAGGTTTTCGCGAAGATATCATTTCTTGTGAGAGATAAGTGCCATGTGAAGTGGAATGAATAGAAAAAACCGAATTTAAACGGTTTTCTTCACATAAAGGATTCAATATAAAATTGAACCAGAGAAAGGTAGATCTCAGGTGAAAAACAACTACTTTCCTGGCAAATACCACGCAGAACGTTGAATGATATTCACCTGAAAATCCATGCATACTTCCATAAAATATCAATGGACATTGAATGCAAATGTTTCTTTCTGATAAGCTCGATTATGTTTAATTTAAGTCGTGTTCACCTAACAATCCGCATACCGGTTTCAGGCTTCTTGGCCCTCATCAGTACGGAGTAGTCAACCAGCCAAAAGTCCAAAGAACTCTGGCTGAAGTGAGACACAACGTAAACAAACCATCATCGATCTTGTAACACCTATAGGTACGCCGGAAAAGATAAACTTTAACTGGCGGTACCTAGTGACAGAAAGAAACACTCCGAAAATCTCCCACCTCGATAGGTTTCTAAATAAAAGATTCCTTCTCAGTAGGAGTGGCAAGCCCGTCTAGCATATAGTGAGAGATAAGTGCCATGTGAAGTGGAATGAATAGAAAAAACCGAATTTAAACGGTTTTCTTCACATAAAGGATTCAATATAAAATTGAACCAGAGAAAGGTAGATCTCAGGTGAAAAACTAGGTACCGCCAGTTAAAGTTTATCTTTTCCGGCGTACCTATAGGTGTTACAAGATCGATGATGGTTTGTTTACGTTGTGTCTCACTTCAGCCAGAGTTCTTTGGACTTTTGGCTGGTTGACTACTCCGTACTGATGAGGGCCAAGAAGCCTGAAACCGGTATGCGGATTGTTAGGTGAACACGACTTAAATTAAACATAATCGAGCTTATCAGAAAGAAACATTTGCATTCAATGTCCATTGATATTTTATGGAAGTATGCATGGATTTTCAGGTGAATATCATTCAACGTTCTGCGTGGTATTTGCCAGGAAAGTAGTTGTTTTTCACCTGAGATCTACCTTTCTCTGGTTCAATTTTATATTGAATCCTTTATGTGAAGAAAACCGTTTAAATTCGGTTTTCTATTCATTCCACTCACATGGCACTTATCTCTCACTATATGAGACGGGCTTGCCATCCTACTGAGAAGGAATCTTTTATTTAGAAACCTATCGAGGTGGGAGATTTTCGGAGTGTTTCTTTCTGTCACTAGGTACCGCCAGTTAAAGTTTATCTTTTCCGGCGTACCTATAGGTGTTACAAGATCGATGATGGTTTGTTTACGTTGTGTCTCACTTCAGCCAGAGTTCTTTGGACTTTTGGCTGGTTGACTACTCCGTACTGATGAGGCCAGAGCCTGCAAGATCGTAGGTGAATATCATTCAACGTTCTGCGTGGTTTGATATTTTATGGAAGTATGCATGGATTTTCAGGTGAATATCATTCAACGTTCTGCGTGGTATTTGCCAGGAAAGTAGTTGTTTTTCACCTGAGATCTACCTTTCTCTGGTTCAATTTTATATTGAATCCTTTATGTGAAGAAAACCGTTTAAATTCGGTTTTTTCTAATCATTTCTTGTGTTGAGCACATCATTTTGGAGATGGCGAGAAAAGCTCGTCTTAAGTTTATGTTCCGTTGCTATCAATACATTTACAGTAATCGGTCTCCAAATACACGACTAAAATGTTTTTGTTAATACTTGAATTGTCATGAGCTGGTTTTTTAGGTGTCACGCAAGATTTCAAATCATGCGGCACCCCCTTTTCCAGACAGTAATTGAAAAATTTTAGATAATATGATGCAAAATTAACACTTTGAATTAAAAAAAAATTAACTAACGAATCACTCCCATAAGCGTCAGCAGGAGGGGAGTATATACTAGCATTGTTTAAAGGCAGAAACCGAGGATGTACCAAGCCATCGCCTTCGGGCGGGGGCACACCCTTCGCCCCTCATATGAAGGGCAAGCGTGTGCTCATACATTGTAATTATGTACAGTAGCATTAAGTATGTATATTTTAGGTTAAGTCAAATGTATATGAATTTTGGTAAAATAAATATTTTCGGATTTTTGGATTGGATTTTGGTCTCCAAATAAGTGCGAAAGTTTTAGGGGGTGATTTCTTGTCGAAAATTAAAGGGTGTCTTTCATGTTAGCAAAAGCTCTTAGGTCTTTCCTTGAAATGTTACACGCTTCCAAAAATGGTAAATTGCTGAAGAGTTGAATGAATTGCATTTTCTGGGCATGTTCTACCAATGAAAGAGCTACCTATGAATATTTTTTCAATTTTGTTGTGATCTTTTAAAGGGGTGAAACATGCAACCCCTATTCCATCTTTTACCAGAAATTTTTAACGAAACAAAATTTCTCAATTTAAAAAAACGTGTTGAAAAGAAAGATTCATCGCAAAACTTTTTTAAATCCTGTGTTGTGTCCGTAAAAGCAATAGTTTCCTGATAGAAAAATAAAATACAACATTGTGCATGAACGGGTCATCTGTAAATGGAATCGAAAGAATCTAGTAGGTTGCTGTCACGTTTTGTTTGCACAACTTGTTACTTCAATCGTAGTATTTTAAATCGAAAATATCTAGTAGGTGGCTGTCAAGTCGCTTTGATTTCTATGTGGTAGTTCAAAGTTCAATTGTGTCTTTTGGATATCCAATATGAATAATTACACTAACGCTGAAATGGCCGATATGCATTTTATGTATGGTCGTGCCACTGGAAATGATTTGGAAGCTAGACGGCTCTATGCAGAGATGTATCCTCAGCGCGTGATACCTCATTTTTTTAAAATTTATCAAGTAATCTACAGAACAGGCAGTTCCAATAATCGATTACAATATATATAAATTAAGTAAATAACCATTCTTAAAATAATACGATGACTTCAACAAAAAATTAACTCCAAATTACCTGAATCAATATCAAATTGAGAGACACATTTAGTTGAGGATGACAAGTAGACCTTTTTCATTTGAATTGGCTTCCTGTTACAATTCGCATTTGCTTCTGAGGATGACATTTCAATTTCAATTTTTTTCTAAATGTTTTAACATTACATAAAACAGAAATCTATATTCCTCAAATAATTAGCAATAGAACACATATTGTATAGTGGAGAATTCAACCATAGGTTGGTTCGAGGTTTAGGCAAAACAAATATATCTCTCTTTCTATTATTAAAGTATATACTGCAGTTCAGACAAATTTGTGACAACAAATGAGGGTAATCTATTTCATTATGTAGTAGTTTATAGAAAAATAATAGAATTGCAATTTTTCTTCTAAATTCTAAGGTGAATTTAAATTCACTTAAGGAAGTATGATAACTAAGATCACACAATGTTTGCACATCTTCACCAACGTCTCTGTGAAAGAGGGACTTTTCAAAAACGAACTACTGATTGTGGTCGTCCACGGGTAATAAGAACGGTGGCACTGGAAGAAGAGGTTCTCAATATGATTGAAGATCGTCCGGAATTAAGTACAAGACAAGCTGCTAACACACGTAATGTTAGCAATAAACTTATCTGGAAAATTTTAAAGGATCACCAACTATATCCTTACCACATTCAACGAGTCCAGGCACTTTTGTCGCGAGATTTTCCCCATCGAGTAGACTTTTGTCAGTGGAGTCTTCAAATGATTACCCAAAATGCTCCATTTTTGAAAAACGTAATATTTACTGACGAATCCAACTTTTTAAGGCAAGGGATTACGAATTTCCATAACAATCATCTAAGGGCCGAGGATAACCCACATGCAATTCCAGAATGTCGGTTTCAATATGAATTTTCACTCAACGTGTGGTTCGGAATTATTGGCGAAAATATTATTGGACCGTATTTTCTACCGTTGAGGCTAACTGGTGTAACCTATACAAATTTTTTCCAGGAGCAGCTTCCCATTTTACTTGAAAATGTTCCACTAGCTATTCGACCACGAATGTGGTTTATGCACGATGGTGCGCCCGTCCATTTCAGCATAACTGCTCGTCAGTACTTGGACGACGTGTATCCAAATCGTTGGATGCAGAGCAGGACCTCAACCCCTCCCAATCTCCAGCTTAACCCTTGGACTTTTGCATCTGGGGTACCTGAAGTCCTTGGTTTATACGACCCCCATTGAATGTGTGAATGATTTAAGGAATCGCATCATTGCAGCCTGCGAGACAATCCAAAACACACCAGGAATATTTCAACGTTTGCGCCAGTCTATGAGACGAATACTCAATTCCTGTCTAATGGTTGGAGGTGGTCATTTCGAGCAGTTCTTATAACTCCATTCCGTTTGATCTTGTTGCCTTTTTCTTCGTTGTAATACACATAATTTTGTTTTGTGTGTATTTTTAATTTGATATTCTATTAAAACAAAACATGGTACTGGAACATGCCTACATTAAGAGTTTAAACAAGCTGAATAATTTTAAAATACTACGATTGAAGTCACAAGTTGTGCAAACGAAACGTGACAGCCAGCTACTAGATTTTTTCGATTCCATTTACAGAAGATCCGTTCATGCACAATATTGTATTTCGTTTTTTTATCAGAAAACTATTGCTTTTACGGTCACAACACAGGAGCTGAAAAATACAACACATAATTTTTTATTGGGAAAATCCGTTTTGTTAAAAAGTTCTGGTGAAAAATGGAATAGGGATTGCATGTTTAACCCCTTTAAAAGTTGACAACAAAATTAAAAGAAATATTCATAGATAGCCTTTTTATTGGTAGAACATGCCAACGAGATGCCATTTCTTCAACTCTCTAGCAATTTTGAGGAAAAACTTTTTTTTTCTCATTTTTGGAAGCGTGTTACTTTTCAAGGAAAGGCCTAAGAGCTTTTGTTTACATGAAAGACCTCCATTAATTTTCGACATGGATTCAGCACCTAAAAACTTTCGCACTCATTTGGTAACACCCTGTATGGACCAAATATTCATATTATTAAATAATAACAGACAGGTTGATTATTTTACTAAGGTGATTTGGGATGACATTAGTAAGAATATAAAATTTAATAGTTTGTCGTACAAACTGGTAGCATTTCAGATAGATAAAAAGAGAGAAACATACGATAGGAATGTCTTGTTTCACAATTTCAACAGTCGCCATTCAAAAAATTCTCAACAGATTCAGCTCATCTCTGAAAAATCATTTGACATTTTGATGAAAAGTGTTTTTGAGCTATATTTTTTTGTTTCGGTCGAGAAGTAGGCTATATCTTTTTGACGTGGAGAAATTTCGTTATATCTGACTCATTGAACTCATTTAAAATTTTACGAATGAACATGTCTTCGCAAAAGTGTAAATTCAATCCCATAATGTTATGATTAATTGCTAAAATTTGTAATCCCTCAAAACAACTGTGAACAGGGTATCGAGTATTCCTCATCTATTTGTTCCATGTGATTGAAACATACAGGGTGTTTCATAATCGAATGCTGATCTTGGAGGGCAATAATCCTTGGATTATTTGAAAAAAAAACTTCATATGAATTTAGGTCCGCAACCGCTTTATTTCTGAGATGCAGGATGTTGAAATTTAACAAAAAAATCAGTTCTTCCCCAATATCTCTGAAACCGGTTTGGCTTTTTTTTTCAATTTTGGTACATGCAAAGTACGCATAAAAATATTTTTTCCATGATACGATTTCTTAATTTTTATCAGTGGCATCCCTGTTAATATGTACTGTCATATTTTTGATAAAAATAATGATACGCCACTGTCTTTTTTTCCAAATAAATATTATTTTTGTAATTTTCCTCTATCTTTCCATAAAAATGGTCTCATTGCTTTTTTTCGTCCGGCAGACGGTTTTCGATTTAGAAAATAAAATACATTCACTTGCTTACATAACTATTATGAACAAAAAATACCAAAATCAAATTAACTGTTCAAAATTTCCGCCCCCTGCAAGTATGCAAGTATGCACGCTCCAGCCCTCGCGTACTCTTTGGAAAATTCCTGGAGTATTTCTTATTGCTTCACAGGAAACTATTACGCGCAATTCTTCCTCAGAGTTGGTGGACTGTACACCAAAGTCTTAAGATGTCCCAAAGAAAATAATCAAGGCTTTTTAAGTCTGGGGATCTAGCTGAACATGAGTCTGTTCCCCCACGACCTATCCAGCGATTATGAAAGTTTTGGTTTAAATATTCGCGTGCCAGAGCACTAAAATGAGCGGGTGCACCATCGTGCATAAACCACATGCGATTTCGCATTAAAATGAAACATCTTCCAACAGAATTGGCAAATTATCTTCGAAAAATCGGCGAAAATTATGTCCATTCAATCTGCGTTGTGAAAAAAAGGTCCAATTAGGTGATATCCAATAATTCCAACCCATACATTCAATGAGAAGTGCTCCGATTGCATGCGGATTTTCCTCGGCCGAAAAAATAATTATTATGAAAATTTCTGATCCTTCGTCCGTTAATAACATTTCCCTGTCAAATAAAGGATTTTCGGTAACTTTTTGGCGAAACCATTTGCAGAAATTCACTCGTAATGGAAAGTATCGACGAAGTAGGGCCTGAACCCGTTGAATGTGATAGGGATATAATAAATAATCATGGAGAATCCTGCATACTAGAATATGGGCAATATTCAAATTATTGCCAACTTGCCTCGTACTTATTTCAGGATTTTCGTCAACTGAATTTAAAACAGCTACATCAATTGCTGGAGTTCTTGCAGTCCGATGTGCTCCTTTCAAGTGATGATTTGGCTCAAAACTTCCTGTTTCACATAACCTTCTGTGGATGCTTGAAATCGTTCGAGAATCAGAAACCATTCTATTTGGGAAGCGCTCTTGATATAGTCGCCTGGCTTCATATGTGTTCCCGTCAGCAAGCGCATACAAGTAATGCATGTCTGCTAATTCGGTATTTGTAAAATTTACCGTGTTTTTTTTTTCAATCAACAAGTTTGTATAACGTAAATAATATCACGTGTCTAGCTAAAGAAGTGTCAAAATTGTTTATGTTGAAAACAACGAAATGTGTTCTTAGGATACTAGATGTTTCTAGCCTACAAGATAATCCTACTACTCTTCAACGGCTGATTTTGCATAGGGACAAGCAAATGAATGCATTTTATTGTCTAACTCAAAAATCGTTCGCCGGACGAAAAAAAGGCAGGGGACCATTTTCATGAGAACATAGGCAATTACAAAAATAATATTTATTTGGACAGTGGCGTATCATTATTTCGATCAAAAATATGGCAGGGCATGTTAACAGGCAGATGAACAAAAATTGAATAAAAAGCCAAAGCGGTTTCAGAGATATTGGGGAAGAATTGATTGTTTTGTCAAATTTCAAAATCATGTATCTCACGAATAAAGCGGTTGCAGACCTACGTTCATATGAATAATTTTTCTTAAAATCATCCAAGGATTATTGATCTTTAGGATCAGCGTTCAATTATGAAACACCCTGTATATTGATGAGCAACTGAATGAATAAATAATTCTTATTATTATTATACCATTTGGTAACTATTGTAGTTGTTGTGAAGATATTAAATGTATTAGTTCATGATATTTTCATAAGATGCCTCAGTATAGAATATCATTATCTGGAACACAAAATATGAAAAAAATACAACGGTAATTGAAAGAATTCAGGGGAAATTTGAAAACCATATGAATTATGGCTTCAAAATGCATTTTCACTATCAATGTTACAACGATTGTCTGCGCCATAATGGAATCCTGAGATTAGTGTCTAGACGAGAAGTTCATATCTCTTTTTTTATTCCAACTTATTAATAAACTGGTTAAAAGCGAATATTTGCTTAGTCGGCGGTTACAATTCTCCGTGGAACTCTAATGCCCTCAGCTTTCCCTTAATTGATAATCTACACAAAAGCTTTTATGTGTACTTCAACCTAATTGAAATATTTCTTTTATATCTGTACACTGTTAGGAATATTCCAAGGGAATGTAAAAAGATAGTCATCTTAAAAATAATTAACGTGATTATTCTTCATTACAGATGTTCACACTATAAGATTAGAGGTATGGTTTCCGCATCTTTGAGGTTCCTATAAACTGAAACCATGGATAACAGACGGTCTTCTCAACATATAGACTAGTCGAGAAGGACCCGTTAAAAAAAAATTAAGTTCATTTCTCAACAAGTTAGGCATTTGTTAATTAGTCATTATTTTTCGGACCTCGGTTTTCATAAAAAACGGCATAAATGTTTAAATAATAGCTCTAAAAGATTTTCGCTCTATGGAGCCCTTCTTACATATATATATATATATATATATATATATATATATATATATATATATATATATATATATATATATATATATATATATATATATTCTTAACAAGATCAAGTTATAAAAAAATGCAAAAGTTTTTTATTTTGTTTATTAGAATTCTTTTAAATTAACAAAAAATTAAAAATTAAAAAAAAAATTGTTGGAAAAATTTTGTTATCCATATGTTCTGCTATTGCTGTTTTCGCATTGAATGACATTCGTAGAAAACTTTTTAAACAATGTTTTCTAAAAAAAATATTATTATTGTTTATAATAGATATTTTATATTTCCAGTATTTGAATAATCAGTTAAGCATTTTTTCTTTAAAAATCATTTCTGAATAAAACAACAAAAAATAAAAAATAAATATTGAAAAATTAATAGTTAAAATTTGTTTTAAACAAATTCCAAATCTCATTATATTTTTTTTCTGAAACTACTAAAAATTACAAAAACAACCTTATGCAACAAAGTGTCAAAATTGTTTTTTTACATTTTTTATAGATTTTTCTAAAATTACGGTATACATTCTTTTACATATGGTTGTTTTGGTAATTTTGCGTAATTTCAGAAAAAAATATAATGAGATTTGGAATTTGTTTATAACAAATTGTTAATTCAATAAACAATTAATTTTTTGAAATTTTTTGGATATTTCATTGAGAAATGTAAATTATGATTTTTAAAGAAAAACAATTTCATGACTAATTATTTAAATAATGGAAATATAAAAAACGATTTAAAACAATAAGAATTTTTTTAAGAAAAATATTGTTTTTAAAAAATCATATTTTCTAGGCAACAAAATGGCATTTTTTTTTTAAATATTGAACTAATAAATTTGTTTATAAACAATTTATAAACAAATGTTCAAAAACATATTTTCGAATCTAGGAAAATGAAAACTTATTCCCGTACAAGGGTATCGTTTTGTCAAGGGTCACATTGAGGTACACAACAATAATGACTTGAACTTGAATTACTCATTTTTTCACTCGAGAACGTACAATAGTCAACAGAACATTCACCGGGTGAACGAGAGAATTTCATTGAAAGTCAACAATCACAAGAGATTCGACAAGTTTTAGGTATACAATGTATCAAAAAGTAAAAGTGTACTTATGTATACTTTCAAAAATCGAGGCAGTATCCGTTATTTTGAATTCCCAATAGCTCCGAGTAGATGAATCATGTCAATAATAATTTCGAATGACAGTAATTCATGATGTCAAACTCCCTTTGAAATCAGTTCAAATTACTTGGAAGTCAAGTAAACGTGGAAAAAATAGAAAATCCTATTGTACTCAAAAACCTATTGAAGATACGTATCGGGAAACCAAACAAATGAATACCGAATTGAATTCTGTATCTGACAGGCGTGATCTAACCATAAAAATGGAATTAAAATCGTTTGAAAAATGTTTTGATTTTTGTCATGTGTATTTGATTTTTTTGTCTCGGTATATTAAGCGGTGAACTCAACATTGGTAATTTTGCCAGTTTCATTGCATATGCTTGGAGCCCTAGGCATACTCTCACTATGACATGAATTTGAACGCTCTTGCTCCAGAACTATAATTATAGTGCATTTTAAAATTTATGACTCTTCCTGAAGAGAGTTTCTTAGTTTTCCGAAAAAAGGGAGATTTAAAAAAACTTGACCATAATAATGGGCCACCCAAAGTTGAATTGAGATACTTCCGACATAAATCTCAACGAATTCTTCTGCTGATATGTTTAAAATAGAAGTCTCAAAATTCCACAAACTCGCAGGATGTACAACAAAGAAATATTAATAGCAGAAGCAATAAAATGAGTCCATCGGAAATAAAATCATGTTCACACGTGCAGATAAAGGAAAAAAGATGATAGCAATTTATAACCAAAAGTAGATTCCTTGAATTGAGATATATGTGTAACACGCGACGATAATTGCACTGGATACACTGGAATCAATGAAGTATATTCTGAATGAGAAAGGGAGGAAGAATTGAATCAACAACGATTATAATTCAATGATTTGTTCGAAAATATGAACATGATGTTCATAAAATCAGATGTGGAATCATCTGCGACTGATAACCTCTTGTGGGGTAATCATGTTGAAAAGAGAAACAACTGAACATTGAATAGAACTATTTTTGTGTGAATTAATGAATCTACGATAAAAATAAAGTTATTTTTTGTGGATGTCTAACAGAAAACAACTATTTTCTCGGCTATAGCCACGCTGGACATTGAACTATATCTGATAGATATTCTGAAACGACCCTAACTCGAAAGAAAATTTGCATTTTTATTCAGATAGTTATTCGATTTTCTATTCCAGTCTTAATTCAGAACTCATATAGATGAATGATGCAAAGGAGAATGTTTTCCAAAAGAGAGTACTCACCAGAAATCATTTGTTACATTGAAGAAAAATATCGCATTCACTATGTCTTCAATACATTTTTGTCGACGAAAATCTATTCCACGCTTCCACGATCATCCATCGAGAATGTTTTCCTTTTCAATTATAATTCAAACCTGATGGTTAATACTCACAAGAAACAAATTTAGCAAAATGTTCGAAAAGGAGTAATTTTCACTCAAGAAGATGATATTTTTTTCTATATATTTCGGTCAACTTTGTACCTGGAAAAAACACGTTTTTACGACAACAGTATCAATATTGCATACAAAAACCATAGATCTGTATTGAGTTATCAAGAGACATGAAGATAATATGAAGAAATCTGTGATATCTGGAGGAAAAAATGCTTTTGGCTGTTATCAAAGTTGTGACTTATGCCAAACAGGGAGAAATTTCCAAAAACGAATATCCGAACATAGACATAAGTTTGTTAATGGAAAAAACAAATTTTACTTTCGCTATTCACTCTTGAATAGAAACAATGTTTTACTGACGAGATGTAGAAGAGGAAGGTCGTAAGACTGGGAAGTCAATAAACACAAGAAGTTTCAATATTTGCATCCTAGTCAGATTTTCTTGAATAATTCTCTTCGTTTTTCGACCATATTCAAATCGAGTGCAGTTCGTCAGGGTTTCTACGATAATAAGCCGATAAAACGTATCCCTTTCCGGGAAAGAATAAAGCGTAGTTATGTTATGATGCGTAGTTATGATGTCGAACAATTCAAATACTCAATTTCCAGTAGAAAAAATAACCCCCCTTGGAAAATCATCCTACCTAAAATCGATATATCCCTCACCATCTTCCACAAAAACTCCACAAGCCCTTACATCATAAAAAGTGCTTTCCAAGAATCCATCTCCAAATACCCTAATTTCCATCAAATATTCACTGACGCATCAAGACCACACAAGGACATGCAGCAGCTTACATATGTGGCGACAGTAGATTCTCCATACGTCTACCTCAAAAATGCAGGATCTTTACAGGTGAAACGACAGCCATAATGGCATCACTCAGAATATGTAGAGAAGACCCCAGAAAAAACTGTATTATCATTACAGACTCTCTTAGTGCAATTCACGGATTGAAACAGTTATATCCGTATCATCCAAATCTCATATCAATCAAAGAAGAACTTCACCAACTACAAATCGAAGCCAAAAATATCTCATTTCTATGGGTACCCTCTCACGTAGGGATTAAGGGTAACGAAGAAGCTGATGCCCTAGCCTATAAAACAGCATCTGAAGAGAATACAATTCTTCAAAATGAGCTCCCGTCCTCGGATCACAAACCCTCGATCCAAAACTTTATACTCAGTATCTGGCAATCTACTTGGACTCATGCAACATCCAAACTCCGAGAAACCAATGAAATAGTCAACAAAAAGTTATCATTACCCACGAGAAGGAGAGACCAAGTCGTTATTAACCGTCTCCGGTTAGGACATACGCTCCTAACCCACCAACATATAATGAATAAGGATCCATGCCCCATATGTCACAACTGTGCCACACAAATCACAGTTAAACACATCCTGATAGAATGCCCGTTATACAACGAAGAAAGAAGTTCAAACAACCTAGGAGTCAACATCAAATCTATCCTCAACAACGATCTACAGAAAGTGCTGAAGTTTCTAAAAGACATCAATATATATTGTAAAATCTAATTTCTAATCAACCTGTGTTTGTTTCCCCCTGCTAATAACTCTTAGCAGTTGATGCAAGGTCATTTTTGTTGAAATAAAAAAAAAATCTCTTTGTTGGATTATCTTCATCCTTATACCTACTTTTACCTATTCTAGATATTCAAAACGGAATATTGGGATTGTAATTAAGTTTTACTCCATCCGAATGAACTATTGTACAGTAAAACGTGTATTGGTTTTGTACCACCCAATTTTGTGACTCACATGGATATTCATCAAGAGGATTGTATATGGCAGGTTTTGCAGTCACTTATTAGAAGAAAAGCCTTTTTTTCTGTTCAAACTTTCAAAGTTTATTATCTCTTTTTCAGGAACTCTGAATTAACAATAACATTGATTAGTAGTATGGAAGAAATAAGAATGTTCGTACTCACTTATAAAATAGCTAAAAAATACAGCATAAAATCGAGGAAATTCTTCATTCTTGTAGGAATCATTGTAAAAAACATTGAATTAGGACTATCACATACATTCAGATGATAACTTGCTTTAAAAATAAATTAAAAGGATGTTCTAGTCAGCAGATCATAAGAAACCTTTTTATAGACAATCTTTCATTCAAATGCACTGAAAAGTAAAAAAATAATTGCTTTGGATGTGTGACGTAGATTATTCCGTGAGTTATAGATTCAAAAGCTTGTCACCCAAAATTTTCAGTTCGAATACAAAAGCGACAAGCTTTTGAATCTATAACTCACGGAATACCATACGTCACACATCCAAAGCAAATATTTCGTACTTTTTAGGGTATTCGAATAAAAGCTTGTCCTTAGAAAGGTTTTCTTATTGATTATTTTATTTTGTACTTGTACTTAAGTACGCCTTAATCTATGCATTTTTGTTGAATCATTGTTCTTATGAGGCCTTTTTCGTGTAAGTTCTGAGTATTCTAGTCCTTCAATGAGAAGACCATCTAAAGATGAACTCTTTCGCCATCTTGGAGTTGCAATCTCCAATTTATGAATTTTACTAAAAATCAATAATCTTCTACTAAATTCATAATCTCCGATAATAGAATCGGCCATAATTACAGAACTCGTCCACCATCTAGAATTTGTGCATTTTGATGAAAAATTCATGATATCCGACCCCGAAAACCCCCACATACTAATTTTGAATAGAATCGGCCATCTTGAAGCCACCATTTAGATTCTATGAATTTTGAAGAAAAATTCCTAATCTTCTTCGATCCTGAAAACCCCCACATACCAAGTTTGAATCGAATCGGACCATAAACCTAAATCTCGTCCGCCATCTTGGAGCGCCATTCTGTTTTTTTCTATAACAAAAATTCCATAGGCCGCCATTTCAATTTCATAAATTTTGACAAAAAATTCATTATCTCCGACTCCGAAAACCCCCACATACAAATTTCGAATAGAATCGGACCATAATCACAAAACACCTGCGTCATTTTGGAGCGGCCATTTGGATTTGTGAATTTGGACAAAAAATTCATAATCTCCAACCCCGAAAACTCCCACATACCAATTTTGAATCGAATCGGACCAAACAAAACGAATCGGACCATAAACCTAAATCTCGTCCGCCATCTTGGAGCGCCATTTTGTTTTTTTCTATAACAAAAATTCCTCAAGCTGCCATTTCAATTTCATAAATATTGACAGAAAATTCATAATCTCCGACTCCGAAAACCCCCACATACAAATTTCGAATAGAATCTTACCATATTCACAAAACTCCTACGTCATTTGGAGCGGCCATCTTGAATTTGTGAATTTGGACAAAAAATTCATAATCTCCAACCCCGAAAACTCCCACATACCAATTTTGAATCGAATCGGACCAAACAAAACGAATCGGACCATAAACCTAAATCTCGTCCGCTATCTTGGAGCGCCATTTTGTTTTTTTCTATAAGAAAAATTCCTTAAGCTGCCATTTCAATTTCATAAATATTGACAAAAATTCATAATCTCCGACTCCGAAAACCCCCACATACAAATTTCGAATAGAATCTTACCATATTCACAAAACTCCTACGTCATTTTGGAGCGGCCATCTTGAATTTGTGAATTTGGACAAAAAATTCATGATCTCCAACCCCGAAAACTCCCACATACCAATTTTGAATCGAATCGGACCATAATCACAAAACTTGTCCACCATCTGTAATTTTTTTATTTTGACAAAAAATTCCCAAACTCCGTCCCCGAAAACCCCCACAAACCAATTTTGAATCAATCGTACCATAATCACAAGACTCTTCCGCCATCTTGGAGCCGCCATTTTGATTTTTTCACGAACATAAAAAAATTCATAATGCATTGTCACCGGAATTATGAACACCCGCCAAATTTCAGCACAATCAGATGTCGGCAAGTGCTCCAAAAATGGAGAGAATGACATAAGAACGGAGGAATTTAAATAAAGGCTTGTATAGTTATTTATGCAACAAGTGCAGAAAGTAAGTGTTTATTGCACTCGACGTGAAGTTGTCCGACGTGGCCGTCAGGCCGAGTTGGACAACACGTCGAATGCAATAAACACTTTTTACATACAATATTTTTTCATGCAAAAATCAAAAAATGTTTCATTTAGGTGGCACTAAGTGTGAGAATAGTATATTAAAGTATAAGTGGATAAAAAGGGCTTCAAAACACACGCGATTTTTCGAGCACGACGGCGCAGCCGGAGTGCTCGAAATAGAGCAAGTGTTTTTAAGACCAGTTATCCACGGATACTTTACGTTATTTTTTTTTTATTGGTGCACTTTGAAATCATATATACTGGTATTATTACTACAAAAAATAGAAATAAGAACTAATAATGCAAGAAGGTTGAATTCGTGATGTGACATCAGTATACCTTTCGTTGTCATGGAAATGAGAAAAACAGATATACATTTGCAATTTGTTATGAAAGATCAATATTTGTTGTCACCAGAGCTTAAAAATGAATTATTCTAATATTGATTTTTTGAATAGTGAGGCAGAATCGCGGTTAATACCGCTAAAATCCAGTGATATATATAAAAAAAAATATGAAAAGTTCATCAAATGGATGGGGGAGCACATATAAATGAAAATTGTTAGTAATATTTTATTTGATGTTACAAGGTACTCCTGTCAGATCAATAATAAAAAATTTGTCATTTAGACTTGTCATGGTAACTTAAAAAAACGCGCGTTTTTTTAAAATTCGATTTAAACACGCTGAGGCGTGCTTTAAATGGGTAAAAAGGGGCACCAATAAAAAAAAAAAAGCGTAATTCAATAACAAAATATTGAATAATTAATTAGCACTATCGATTTGCATTGAGAGAGTTAGGAACTAATACCTATGTTAGGAACAATGTAACTCAAACTTTATTTTTGATAAATTGCATTTTCTAGAAATCCCGTAATCCAGTATGCAATAAATATGATTGAAAATAATATAAAATATGCAATTGTTTGAAATGTAATATAATATCACAGAAAATGGACTAAAAATGGCGTCGATTTGAACGTTTATGTTTGTCATGATCACAAAACGCTGAAGTAGAATGACAGATGAGTGCCATAAACATTTTATTGCACTAGTGCTATGAAGAACCAGTTTTTTCACTGAATATAAATCAATAAAGTTTTGTTTTTTACATGAACGTAGAATAAAAAACATAAACAACCATGTGGCAGGAACGTCTGTCACTCTCCATACCTGATGTTGTACAGTAATGTTGGGAGTTAGTATGTTAAGAGTTTGGTGGTTGTTGTTTCTGTGTAGTAAATATATGGAAATAATGTTGAGTCCTTCTAATTCTTTTTTACAGTTTACTGGCAGTGGTTATTGGAATATGTTTCTCATTTCTAGGAAAATTTTGTTTCTTTGTCTAATATTTCAACGTTTTCATATAAAAAATTGTGATCGTTATCCCAAACGTGTTTGACCAAAGTACATGTTTGATTATTATTCCTCGCATCACTTTAATGTGAGGTGATTCTATCTTTGAGGCATCTGCTGGTTTGCCCTATGTATTTCTTGTCACAATCGGCACAGGAAATGGAATATACCACATTCGACAGACGTAATAGTTGGACTTTGTATTTTAATTGGGAAAAAAATTGGTGGCTGTTTTATAATTCATAATAGAATGAATATATGTTATTTCAAAAATTCTTTTGAGAGCTTATAAATGAAACTTCAAATGAGTGAACTTCTGAAGATATCTTCGAGTTGATCAGCAACCACTGTTGTAGAATATTGTGTAACTGGCAACCCTGGAAAAATAGCGCGCGAGAATTGTAAAAAAAAGAAAGATTCCAACCTAACCGGGAGAGACATCAGGGGGTTCCCGGGTTATGTGTGTCTAAACTACAACAAAAACATTGTATCTTCTGCATTTACCAAAATTATAATATTATAAGTACAAAGTACAAAGTGGCAGTGTGTATTATTTACTTATTTAACAAACCAAAGACTGAGCCGTGAGTACCTGTTTGATTTCAATTGACAATTGAGGAAACGATGGATAACCAATGGCAGACTTTGATTAGCTCTACCAAAGTAGGGTTACCACTTACGAGACAAATTAAGGCCCGATTTCACCAACCTCTTTAAACGAGTTTTGTTTAAATTAAACTCAGATTAAGCTTTCTACACGTCATATTGGATTTCACCAGGAACTATAAACCGCGTTCAGTTCTAAACGGCGTTTCCACTTAAAACGGGCTGAATTTGGCCAGTTACGAAGTTAAACGACGTTTACTTCATTGGTTTCGTGCACGTTTGACAGATGGTTGACATTGGAGGTAAAACAACCTCACTTTTCCGATTTGTTTATGTTGGAGAATTGAACATTTTTACCTATTTCAAAAAGAATTCAGTAGTTGGACTACATGTGTTTATGTTTAATTCGTAGACGATCATGCCTTCATATTGTTCTGTTGTGAAATGCAATAAAAATGCATCAAAAGGCAGCCGAATACGATTTTTTAGGTAAATTGTACATGTTTGTATTTTTGACCCTGTTATCAGAATTCCATCTACTGTTGTAAGAAATAGAAAACATTGTGAAATCTCCCAGAGAAGGCAAGCAGCCTAGATACATGCCATCAAACGAAAAGACTGGTCTGATAAGTTAACGAAATATGGTAGAGTTTGTTCCAGACATTTTCACTCTGGTGAAGGAAATATGTTGTACCAATTTATTCAATAAGCTGGGTGCCGAATGGAGTCCAAAGAAGGAATTTATTTGATGAATTATATTTTCACATTCCAACTTGGAATTCATTGTAGAAGATATTGTCACTTTTATCAAGTTTCTTCAAAAACTAAACTTTGAACACCGAATACCCACAAAAATATCACAAAACATGAGCCAAACACGAAAGTTATCGGTTTTCAATTTTGAGGTTTTATTGTCACTTGGCTTTGGCTCCTCTACACAACAACGAAATCTATGCAAACATGATAGAAACGTACATATTTCACTATGTTGCCAGCTTTTGACTGTCCTCAAACTAAGTTTCAATAAACTCGGTTTAGCTTTCGTCTGTTTGTGTCGGTGAAACTGGATCAAGGTTTATCAAGATTAAAATCTGAGTTTAGTGAGAACGGAGTTTAGTAAAACGCCGTTTATCTGAAATCGGGCCTGAATTTGATATGCTCGACACTAGTATTTATTCGCATTCGGAAAAATGTGGGGATTCACAAACCGTATCTGTTGAATTGAATCCAAAGGTGATGTTACGTATAGCATCTCCCGTGATGGTCATATTATCATTGTCCATGCCGATGATTCACGACCAATCCCAGTTGGAAATGATATTACTTTACTGTTAGATTCGAATGATGGAGATGATATGAGCGAAGGTTCAAGGACTGAAGTGGCCAGCCCTTCTCGACCTTTGGCATCATTTCATAATCAAGACCGATTAAACTCGTCGTTAGTTGAGCCAAGTGCGGCTGGAAGACTATCGGATATAGTTTCTTCAGAACGGATCACCGATATTATGTTTTGGAAAATATAAACAATGTTCATTTTGTAACGCTGTAATGTAATTATCCAGGATGGGAACCGGCAATCGTGGGAGTGATGCGCTATCCGCAGTAAGCAATGAAAACGGATCCACCGTCGCAGCGTGCCTGAAGGAAAACAAAAGCATTTGCGACGTCGTCGCAACAGCCCATCGCGGCAGCAGATATCTACAGGTAGGTCGCCGGTGGAAAAGTGGGAGCGGTCGATCGATGCTGCCTATATCATAGCTGTGCAACCAGTGACGTTGCTTCTAGCGGGAGACTGGAAAAGTTTTTCTGAAGGACGGTTTTGATGCATTTGTTCAGCAGGTATTGTAACGCCATGTTCCAGATTTTTGGCCGTCTGGGAAAACATTTGGAATGGAGCCCTTCACTTTTGCATGAAGAATGGCATGGCCAAGCCTTTTGAAAGCGGAGATTTTTACTGACAAAAATAACTGAATAACCTATTCAAAATGAAAATAATATATATATATATATATATATATATATATATATATATAGAATTTGTAGTTTTATTTGCTGACTAAATACGAATTGAGTGATTGGTATTTGGGTTATGCAGCAGGCCAATGAGTGTTCTCTTTTACACGGATTCCAAGCTTTCGATAATATTTATTATCATCATCAGGGATGCTACAAAATAGGAAGACACGTATGAATATATAATGAAGAAAAACAAGACACAGTGCAAGTGAGGTTATGCGGCGATGATGTTGAAATTATTAATAATGTTATATGAACAAAACTGCGTATGAAACTCACAGGAATCAACTACAATCCACATTACATACGTAAACAATGTATTATTATGTTGAGAATTTCGGATCGTGTTTTTCTTTGAAAGGGCTGTCAACTAGACATATGACTGAATGAATTCTCAAATAGACTGACACAACAGATAACATAGACCACTGGGAATGAAGAAGTGTTACCAAGTGAACTTCACAATGGCATGGAATATTTCTATAAATAGATTTAAATAAAAGTTAATTGACCATCATAATGAATTAAGAATTTAGATGTGTGAATATAAGATGATGTGGATTGAAATAATCAAACTAAGTTATTTGCATTCATGGGGGTAATCTGCTGATTCTCCCGCACATTAGGATCGTCTACAAAAATTAAATAGGAGTAAATCTCACTCAAATGATTCAAATCTGTTTTTTAATTTAGAGGATTCTCTGCCTGTGAAATGTGAACCCTCTCTTAAAAGAGTCTCTTGGTAGTGTTTCTTTCGTTGGATAAAATTTTAACTGAGTTATAATCCATACAATGTCTTTTCTTATAGACATGCTCACTCAGGGCACATCTCTCCGGGTGCAGTCTACTGTCACTTTTGTGTGCGGTGATACGGTCCTTCAACTGTCTGGACGTTTGTCCTATGTACTGTATACCGTGTCAACACTGTGATAAATAGTACATAGGACAAACGTCCAGACAGTTGAAGGACCGCATCACCGCACACAAAAGTGACAGTAGGCTGCACCCGGAGAGATGTGCACTGAGTGAAGACATTGTATGGATTATAACTCAGTTAAAGTTTTATCCAACGAAAGAAACACTACCAAGAGACTCTTTTTAGAGATGGTTCACATTTCACAGGCAAAAAATCATCTAAATAAAAAAACAGATTTGAATCATTTGAGTGAGATTTACTCTTATTTAATTTTTGTAGACAATCCTAATGTGAGGAAGAATCAGCAGAAAACCCCCATGAATGCAATTAACATAGTTTGATTATTTCAATCCACATCAATCTTATATTCACACATCTAAATTCTTAATTCATTTTGAAGGCAATGAACTTGATTTGTTGTTTGTTCTTAATTAAGACTGGAATAGAAAATCAAATAACTAGCTGAATGAAAATGCAAATTTTCAATTTCAGATTTTTTCTTTCGAGTTAGGGCCTTTTCCGAATATCTATCAGATGTAGTTCAATGTCCAGCGTGGCTTTAGCCGGGGAAGTAGTTGTTTTCTGTTAGACATTCACAAAAAATAATTTCATTTTATTCGTGGATTTTTCAATTCACAGAAAAATCTTTCTATCAATATTCAATTGAGAATGTTTCCCTTTTCAGCAATGAACTTTTATTTAAATCTATATATAGAAATATTCCATGCCATTGTAAAGTTCACTTGGTAACACTACTTCATTCCCAGCGGCCTATGTTATCTGTTGTGTCAGTCTATTTGAGAATTCATTCAGTCACATGTCTAGTTGACAGCCCTTTCAAAGAAAAGCTCGATCCAAAAATCTCAACTTAATAATACATTGTTTACGTATGTAATGTGGATTGTGGTTGATTCCTGTGAGTTTTATACCCATTTTTGAAAGGAATTTGAAGGATATGAATTATTGGAGAGTATTTCATATAATAATTTTATATTTTTCTCTCTTAACGTTGGATGTGATATTTTCTCAATTCTATGTTTAAGACATAATACTAGATTGAATTTCTTTTTTTTTTGGTGGCTCGAAAGGTATTTCATGTATCTTCCTCATTATTTAAATATTTCAATGTCCATATTTTTACTTTGTAGCCCTCGAAAAAGCAAATAAAGATTTGCGAAAGCTCGGGTAGCAAAAAAAAGTATACCTTCTTCAAGACCGAATCCCCGATAGATACTCATTCTATACATATAAGTTCGAAACAATCGAATTTGCCGAAACGTCGTGGAATTGGTCCTTTTGAGTACCAAGAACACAAAACGCGGACGGAAACCCGAGAAACTATCTTAACATATACCGGGTGACACAGGATATCAGGCCACCCCTGTAACTTCTGCATTCGTGAACAGATTTTTCTGAAATTCGGTACAGTTATATAAGCAACCATTTTGGATTCGATCACATTATAATCCAATATGGCGGACTTCCGGTTTTTATGCAAATACCAGCAACTTTGTTTTTTCAAATAGAACACCCTGTATAGTTTTACATATTCAAATTCAACAGGTCAAAACAAGTCCAAACCTCATGTCAAATGTCATTTTTTGAAACAATTGAAATTAAAACTGTTTTTTTATTTTACCTCGTGGATAAATGAGATTTGGTCGAATTAATGGTCCAAATAACAAAAAACTTTTTTTTTTAAAAATTATTTTTTTGTACTTACTGGTTAATCAATTCAGTCACATCACATTTTGATCAAAAACTAATTTTTTTTTCAACCCCTATGGGCTACCTACCTGCCTCTCTAGAACATACATTGAGGAAAAAAATTACATATCATTTTTGTATTTCGGTGCAGTAACAACAAATTGCATACATTCAAAAATCTACAACTAGTTCATGAGTTTCCTTGCAGTTCGAATAATTTTTCAACTTAGTAAGCTGTGGAAAACAACATTTCTAAATCTTATCAACTTATTGTTTTCGCTGTCATCTTTCAACTCAACCTCAAAAATTAGTTAACTTCCGAGTTCATGAGTTTCCTTTTAATTTTTTAGTAAGCTGTGGAAAACAACATTTCTAATCTTGTACTAATTGTGTTTCGCTGTCATCTTTCAACTCAACTCTGAAAAATCAGTTAACTTCCGAGAATTAGTTTAGTAGAAATGTAAAATCAAAATTATAGGTTTGCAAGAAGTGAACAGGTTGATATGTTATTAATTTACGGAGAATGTCTTAAAAACAGTGTCGCCGCTTGTCAGCTGAACGATACCCACACAGAAGACACCCACAAAGAACGTTTTTCAGAAATGAGGAGAGAAGATTCCGAAAAGAACCCAACAATGGAGAAGATGATCGTAAGTGAGGAGGCAGAAATGAACGTTTTGCTTATGTTGATTTTGATCCAACCGCTTCGACGAGGGAATTGGAATACCAATGCAATGTAAGCCGAGAAAACGCTAGAAGAATTAAAAAAAAAACACCATTATCGTGGTTATTAGTATAACTCACACAATTAGTTGACAAGATTCAGAAATGTTTTCCACAGCTTACCAAGTTGAAAAATTATTCGAACTGCAAGGAAACTCATGAACTAGTTGTAGATTTTCGAATTCATACAATTTGTTACTGCACCAAAATACAAAAATGATATATAATTTGTGGCTTGATATCCTGTGTCACCCGATATATACAGGGTGAGTCAGAATAAGACCGACAAACTCTGACTACAGATTCCTTACCTTATTTCGAGGTGAAAAGTTGCTATCAAGGTATGTCCTAAAATGCATTCCCTCTGAGATACAGAAGATTCAATTTGTTTTCTCCAAAATTCCTCAAGGAAAAAATTTGAATCTTGGTACACTAATCAAGGTTCATCAACGTGCTGATTTGAAGTTATAATTTTTTATTTTCGTAAACCAGTGGCGTAGTTACGATGGTATGTGGTCATATGTTCCTTCATATTTTCTTGGACAAGTGAATGGACAAATGAGCGTTTGACATCAGTTCAGCTCATCGATACTCAACCTAAAAGTCAAAACATTCCATGTCCCTAGAAGTGGAGGTTTCTGAGATAATTAAGAAAAACTGAAGATATGTCCTCAGTAGAGACTTAATAATCGCATTATGCTAATTTCTTACAACATATCGGAATATGTGTCAACCTCCTGAACATTTTTGAATTTTGGGAGAATCGGAAAAATAGTTCCGATAACTCCATTTTTCTATTCATCATATTATTTGATCGAATCGATGTCGTGGATTCACTGATTTACCATACTTTCTTGCATATGATTGTTTTGACAGATCAACTGACAAACAAACCCAACCTCAAATTCATAATACTCCTCTTAGATAAGAGTTAGGGTCTGAAATGATTTTTGAGAAAATCAACGAGTTCGTGCCAAAATAGTTATTTTATTTTGATGTTTTGTGATTTGATATTATTGAATATCAAGTTCCTGTTACAATACTGTATAATTTCGAGTAATTTTTGGTGTTAACAAAAAATAAAAATAACTCCACCAAAAACTTTGAAAATTATTTTACTCTTCAAAAAAATTGACCGTGGTTAACACAATAGTTTTGTGATTTGTAATATTACAGGCTTTTTAAATAAACCGTCGTATACAGGATGTTGTCTATTTATCGTTTTTTTTCGTGGTGTCCATTTAAAAAAATGGGTGAAAAAATAAAACTCCACTCAGATGGCCATGACTTCAAATCTACATGTATTTTTTGATGCTGAACAACTATTCTGAATAACATTTCCTGAGATTTTTCAAAATAAGAGTACTTTACCTCAAAATCAAATTTTTGGAGGCTCCTCGTATATTACGTGTGTTTTACTATATTCTGTCAATGCATGTTCAGTTTTAGGGGATGCACAAACTTTTACCACGAATGACTTTTTGTCGAAAAACCCTTAATAAATAAGTTTCCCATATGGTGAATACTTTAAGGATGACACTGTATATATAAATATATAAATGTAACAGCTTCCCCACGTTATATACAAAACTCACCGACTGAATTTCGTCCTCGGATGGATTACCAAACGAACCATGAATTCCAGTCTCTTCCTCGGACGCTTAAAAAAAATCCAGCACATAAACCCGAAAAAAACTTCATGAAGGAGTGCATTAACTACGAACCGTAAGGTTTTTCGTTACCTCCGGCGATAAAGTCAGTTTTTATGAATGGAAATAATAAATAATGCTGAACACTCGAATAACAAGAATAATGCATTTTCATCAGGGAAGAATGGCAAAAAGTACAGTACGCCTACGGAAATAGTGAAATTCGAATTGTTTGAAAGAGCCATAAAAACATTTCTATGACTGCAATACTCATAAAGATGTGCCCAAGCCCTTTCCCAGATACGTATTCAGAATATCTTTTCTAGTGATATATTCTCAATAAACCCAAAGTTCACAATCAACATAATATATATTAGTCTGATTAACAAGTTAAAAAACGGGTTAATTATTGTTCCTGGTCCTGAGAGTATGTGCGATAGCTCATTTTATTCAGAAAGACGTCCACAAAAATGTATCTCGAGCATTCAAGAGCACATAATAAATTGCAATTGTTATTAACAAAATAAGATACAAAAAAAGATATTCAGTATTTCATTAATAATTCAAAAATTATCTTTATTCAGGAGTTTTTGAGAAAAGATCCTTGAAGAAGAGGAAATTTCCAATAAAAATTTTTATCTCCATTATTTATAATTTTTATTAGACACCGAGAATAGGTCTACGCTGGAGACAGTATATCTCACAAAATAATATTTTTATAGTATTGAATATTATTTTAAAAAATTGAAAAAATTATGGTCATCAGAACATTTGAAAGAGTGAAGCCCTGTTAGGAAAAAAAAAATTATGTCGATTTGTTAAAAAGTTATACGATTGTTAATTAACTAATTTTTATCCAATCTCTGTTTTTACACAAGTCGACATAAAAGTTTAAATAATTGACCTATAAATTATTTGCTTTTCGGAGCCCTTCTAATATACATACTCAACAAGATCACGTGATAAAAGTTAATTAAAGTTGTATGTTTTGTTTGTTATAATTTTTATAAATGAGCAAAAAATTAAATATTATAAAAATGTTGTTAAAAAAAATTTGTTGACAAATGTTATTATACAGCTGTTTTCGCATCTAACAATGGCATATATTAATGTAGGAAAAAAAGTGTTTACGTCATTTGTTAAGAAATTGTTTACAAATAGACAAGTATAATATTTAAAAAAAAAAATCTTACAATTTTATTGTCAAATCAAAATGGTGATTTGAAAATGAAAATAAACCTCAAATAATTTTTTTTATTGTTTATAAACCTTTTTTTTATTATATTTCGTTTGTTTAAATAATTAATTAGGATTTTTTTTTTTTAGAATCATAATTAGCACTTCTCTATATGTTAACAAAAAAATATTTTTTATAAACAATTTGTGACCCTCGGTTTATTTTTTTCCTGTGAGTAAAAAAAATTTACAAAAACAGCCAAATTTGAGGCCACTTTGATTTCGGTATCGTGTAATATTTAAAAATGGTAAACAAAATTCAAGACTTTGTAATGTATGGCTGTTTTTGTTATTCTTTTTGCCGAGGGTCACAAATTGTTTATAACAAATTATTAACTCAATAAACAATGAAATTACTGATAAACATTTTTTTTTTGTTTACCTATAGAGAAATGCCAATAATGATTTTTGAAGAGAAAGAAATTTCCTAATTCCTTATTTAAACAAACGAAATAAAAAAAAACGATTATAAACAATTAAAAAATCATTTTGTGTTGACAATAAAATGGTAAGAAATATTTTTTCAAAAATATTATACTTGTTCATAGCCAAACAAATGACGTGATTTTTTTTTCTATGTTAATTAATGCTATTGTTAGATGCAAAAACAGCTGTATAATAACATTTGTCAAAAAAAAAATTGTAACAATTTTTTTTTATATTTTAATATTTGTTTATTTAAAAATATTATAACAAACAAAATATAAAACTTTCATAAACTTTTATCACGTGATCTTGTTAAATATGTATACAGAGTGGCCACTTTTTTAATGGGATTGTATTGGTAACTTTTAAACCATAAGAGTTAGAAGGTCGGTCAAATGGAGAAAAAGTTGCATTCATAAAAGCATTGTCGAACAGTTCAAACAAATCGAGATTACCAGGGCCGGTTATTGAGATATCATAAGAAAAGTAAATTCTGTCATTTTGATTTTTCTTTTTTCCCACTTTATTTCGAATATTATCAAAAATGTCACGAGAGTTTTTTATTCGACAGTAAATTATCCTCAATTTGACATAATCAGATTTCATATCCAACGTTTCGTACGCTCTGGGCCACCCTCAACCTCATTTTTTTCATTCAAAGTTGATTTTCAGGTGATTTTGACCCCTATCCAAATTTCTTTGGGTCGGATCTGTATTACATTTAGGTACCTTTGGTTTAATTAACAACATGCAATACATTTTGATAAGAAAATCAACTTACTCATCTTCAACTGAATGGAACGTGACAGAATCAAAGCAAGAAACAAGTAATAATTATTTACAAATTTCAAGAGGTGAAAAACCTAATTCATAATAATTAAACGAAACTATCATTTAATGAAAGAAAAATCGAATGATTATTCGAAAGTAAATGATGAACATTAATGAAGTAAGTGTTCGAAATGTCCACCATTTTGTTAAATGCATTTTGCGGTTCTGGAACCCATACTTCTTATACATTTGCTTATTTCGTCTCCTTGAATACCTTCCAATACATTCTCAATCTTCTCGCGGAGAATCTCTATTGTCGGGTTCGTAGTATCATAAATTTTATATTTGAGATATCCCCACAAATAAAAATCCAGCGGATTCAAATCTGGAGATCTGGCAGGCCATGCTACTGGACCTCTTGTTCCAATCCATGAATCGGGAAAAGTTCGATTTAGATAGTCTGTGACTATTCTTGAGTTGTGTGGACCACATCCGTCTTGTTGGAACCATGGACTATTACGCCGATACCGTATAGGAAGATCATCCAACATTTCTTCTATAATTTCTACATATTTTGCTCCGGTTAGGTTGCCGTCAATAAAATAGGGTCCCAGTAATTTATTTTTCAACAAACCGCACCATATGTTCAAAAGAAAAACGATATTGATGTCTAACTTCATGAATTAAGTGAGGATCTTCTGTGGCATAAAAATGTTTGTTCCTTCGATTGAACATGCCAGAATTTGTGAATGTCGTTTCGTCTCCCCAAATGATATTGTGCGGGAAATTGTTGTTATTCCGCACCTTCCGTTGAAACCAATTACAGAATTGCAACCTTCTCTCAGGATCATTGCGATATAGTTTTTGCACGGTTTGGTATTTATAGTCATAGTATCCGTGTCTCTTGACTATTTTATTAACAGCACTTTTTGATAAATTGCATTCACTGGCCATAGTTCTCGATCCTATTCCTGGATTCATTCGAATTTGGGCCAGAACATTGATGTCATTGATAGGCTCGTTTCGTCGTACATAAGGACCTCTAGGTTTGATGAATGAATTATGTGCAAGTAACGTTGTAGATAAACGTCGAAACATTTTAATATTTGGTGTTGTTCTTTCAGGATATAATTCACCATACCTTTGTTGTGCTTTGGACGAATTTCTATCTAGTTTTATGTACACTTCGTACATATCTCTCTTCTCTTCATTTGTGTATCTTACCATATCAAATAAGTTAAATTGAAATTACTCAGAAAAGTATTTAATGACGAATTCTTGTGACACAATAATAAACGAAGTGACAAATAATATGACATTTCTTGTTATGTTCTTTTTTATCCACGGCCTACTACTTGAAAATAATACATTCAATATACTTAGAGTTGTGTGTATGTAAAAAAAAAACAAGTCTATCAACGTTATCAATGTTCTGACCCAAATTCAATTGAACCCAGAAAAAAAATTGAGAACTGTGGCCAGTGAATGCAATTTATCAAAAACTGCTGTTGATAAAATAGTCAAGAGACGCGAATACAATGATATTAAATTTGAATACCAAGCCTTGCAAAAATTATATCAGAATAATCTCAAAATAAAGTTCGATTCTGTAATTTGTTTCAACGGAACAAATGACAAATCCAACAATAATGATTCCTCGCGAGAAGATTGAGAATGTATTGGAAGGTATTCAAGGAGACGAAATAAGCAAAAGTATAAGAAGTATGGGTTCCAGAACCGCAAAGTGCATTTTACAAAATGGTGGACATTTCGAACACTTACTTCATTAATGGTCATCATTTACTTTCGAATAATCATTTGATTTTTCTTTCATTAAATTATAGTTTCGTTTAATTATTATGAATTAGGTTTTTCACCTCTTGAAATTTGTAAATGATTATTACTTGTTTTTTGCTTTGATTCTGTTACGTTCCATTCAGTGAGAGATGAGTAAGTTGATTTTCTTATCGAAATGTATTGCATGTTGTTGATTAAACTAAAGGTACCTAAATGTAATACAGATCCGACCCAAAGAAATTTGGATAAGGGTCAAAATCACCTGAAAATCAACTTTGAATGACATTGTATGATATATCGTTGAGTTCAGCGTTAAAAGTTATTCCGAAAAGTGTCATAAAATATGCAGGTCCGTATTGAAAAAAATGAGGTTGATGGTGGCCCAGAGCGTACGAAACGTTGGATACGAAATCTGATTATGTCAAAATGAGGATAATTTACTGTCGAATGAAAAACTCCTGTGACATTTTTGGATAATATTCGAAATAAAGTGGGAAAAAAAAAACAAAATGACTGAATTTACTTTTTTTATGATATCTCGATAACCGGCCCTGATAGTCACGATTTGTTTGAACTGCTTGACAATGCTTCTATGAATGCAACTTTTTCTCCATTTGACCGACCTTCTAACTCTTATGGTTTAAAAGTTACCAATACCATTAAAAAAGTGGCCACTCTGTATAAGAAGGGCTCCAAGGAGCGAAAAATGTATAGCTCAATTATTTAAACTTTTATGTCGACTTTTGTAAAAACAGAGATTGGATAAAAATTAGTTAATTAACAATCGTATAACTTTTTGAAAAATCGAAATAATTTTTTTTTCCAAGGGGCTCTATCCTTTCAAGTGTTCTGATGACACCATTATTTTTTCAAATTTTTAAATAAATATTTAATACTATAAAAAAATATTTTGTGTGATATACTGTCTCCAGCGTTATAAATAAAGGTGATATAATTCCGGGTGTTCGGACTTTTTTATTGGAAATTTTCTCTTCTTTGAGTATCTGTTTTCGAAAGTTCTTAAATATCAATAGTTTTTGAGTTATTAACGAAAAACTGAATATCTTTTTTTTCATCTTATTTTGTTAATAACAATTGAAATTTTTTATGTGCTAATAAATGCTCGAGATACCTTTTACATTTTTCTAAACGTCATTCCAAATCGTATGAGCTATCACACATATTTTTAGGAGAAGAAGAATTAACCCGTTTTTTAACTTGTTAATCAGACTGAATTAAAATATTCCGAGTTCTGTATTCGGACCATTGAATGCGTGAAAACTGAAACTCTGTTTCTATTGTGTTTGAATATATTTTTCCAGATCTTTCCCAATTCCTATAAACATAATCTGGGATAAAAACTGGTAATAACTGTAAAATACACTACGGATTGTATAGAGACAATATACGAGGAGAAGTTCTGAAACAAGCCCCAGGAGAGCTATCGTTGAATGAACCGACCTCATCAACGCTCTCTTTGACTGAGCTATCAACATCTTGATTTCAAAGGGAGCCCAACTATCCCTACTTATGAATCCAGATAATCACAAGAATGAAATCTGACACTATCTGTGTCATTCTTCTTAGATTTTCCCCAATTTTTATAACTACATTCTGTCACCCCCTTTTTTCTTCAATTCGCAAATTTGAAGAATCTGATTCAAATCACTTGGCAGATAGGCTGCTCAGTTTGATTCGGTAAGGTCGAGAGTACGGTTCAATCAATGACTTTCAATAGTTTTTACAGATTTGGCCACTAGAAAAATTATTCATTAATTAACTTGTCTTGTTCGATAATTGGGCGCCAGGCTTGTGAAAACACAAAATCCAAAGATTAAGAAATATATTAATGAAGCAAATTGCTACCGAGATTGTGTGAGAAGGTGAAATAAATAAATACAGGAACTCAAATTAACAAATTTTTCCCTAAAAAAAAACAATCACAATGATAGTAACGACCAGGTTATCGGCGAAACCTTGAATCGTGATTTCAGAGTCATGTAGCTCTACTATCAGATTATTCACGGTCAATGACTATAGCAAAGGCGATAGAATCCCGCCTTGGCGACAACTTTTTTCTGCTGTCATCCTGACCGTTTTGTCTTTGGTTTTCCTTATAACGGCAGTTCTGCTCATTGATATGGCCGTTCAAAACAAAGGTAACCTCGTCAGAAAAAATGTGGTTATTGCGTAGCTCTTGCTAGACTTGATTTGGCCTCTCAAAGTAATCTTCAGACACCTTTTGTTCAAGGCATACCTTGTGCTCTGCTTTTTTCAGAATGTTGCCATATTGAAATAAGAAGTCAATCGGTTAGGTGTTGAGTGATGATTTTCTTGGATTTCTAACAAAACAATAAGTCACTTCAAATCAATATCTGACTCCAATGAGCTTCGAGGATTCTGACAAAAAAATAAAATGAACGATGCCATTTATTTTGACTCGAGCACAAGAACATAATGGTTCAAAAGAGCTTAGTTGGGACCTTGAATTCACAGTATTTTTTATTAGTTCATGAGTCGAAGAAACAGACGAAAGCGTGGAATGATTGAAAGGTTCGTTTTTCTTCAGTTCGGATCAATAAGTTAACCTATTTTCGGTATTCTTGGTACTTCGTTTCTCCAGATATCTACAAGACCCTTGAGTTTTTGAGTCTTTACTACTGCAGTGATCTCCAAACATCTCCAATAGTTCTTCGTTTGTCCTTCTTTTCCGAATTCCCCCTTTGATTCCTTCCCTCCAAATATTCTTTCTATTTCCCGATTTTTTGTTGTTCTGATACCCTCACTGTCCATGTCTCACAGCCGAATGTCACAATTGGTCTCATCACAGTTTTATACAGTTTTCTTGAGATTAGTTTGCTTCTGATATAATTTTGTACTGCGTGGTTACACCTACTTCCTGCCGTTAAGCTCATTTTGATTTCCACTCCCCTTTTTGTTTTTGGGTATTATGTAGAGATAAACATATGAAAAGATGAACCTTATCCATTCATCATACGGTGTGTGAAACCGTCATCAGGAAACTGAGTTTAACGAAGCCACGAGGCCAACATTGGATGGTGTATCTCCACTGCATTGTGTGGGAGAGTTCAGAGGCGCACCGCATCAACGAAGGCCTTTGTGGATTTGCCTTGAGGCGTTGCGATAGCGAAGGAGTTCGAAACAACATTCAATCAATTCCAATGAGTTCTAGAGAAAACAAATTGCATTATTATTCTCAGATGAATTGATTGTGGATAGATATTTTGGAACAATTCATGCGTTATCGTAAGTGATTGCACAAGTGCATCAAAATTACCGATAATTTTGCATGACAGCGTGTTGTCAAAAAACTGCATGAGTTAATTTTTATTTTTGGAGAAAGAGCCGACACCAAAATTTGAAAATGACCGAATGCAGTTTTTCAAAGACAACACGCTGGAATGCGAAATTGTCCGGTTATTTTGATGCACGAGTGTAATTCGGGGGAATATTTCCCGAATAAACTGTCAACTTGTCAAACTGACGTTATTAATTTCCAAATTCTTAGCTTGTCATCAATAACCATCCCGTAACTGGAAAAAAAGAAGAGGCGCAGAAAAACGTTTGTTTTAATATTTTTCATTTATATATTATGAAAGTATACGTAAAAACATAATGAAACTATTTATTCAAGGTTGAACTAAATCAAAAGTTGCAGAAACTGCAGTGAAATACACAATTATTATACGTATTCTGGTTAGACAATGCAGCTATCGGTGCATTAACGGCTGAAGAGGATATTCAAGAATGCTGTGCCTGTGGTACGTCATTGCCACGCATTTTTTGACTATTTTTCCATGGTGATCTTCATCCTTTCGAAGATATGGCGTTATCGATTTCGAATTTGAATGGCCCGTGATTTATAAATGTTGCTGCTAGCCCCCCCCCCTCTTTTTTGCGAGATTGGAGACGGCCGTTGCTCGTAACGAATGGTGAGTAATCTTGATATTCTCTGTATTTAAACCAGAAGCTTTGGCTTGTAGAATAGTCCATTTGTATTTCGTCCAGGAGGAATATCTTCATATCATTTTCTGTTCAACTTCCAAGCAGGTTTTACAGTGAGAAAGAGTCGTTTTGTTTTTATTCCAACCCGCTTTTCTAGGAACTTTTAGTACAGTCGAATTGGATACAAATCAGGATTGATTTTATTGTTCATTAGCCATTTCAATGAAGCGCATGGTTTTTTCCCTCCTTGCGTCGTCTTAGTAAACACAGGATCGTAAATAATCCTTCCAGTTTTGTCACCTGAGTTATTTTCTTCTTCTTTGAAGTACGAAATTAGGCAATTGTGGCCTTCTCCACCACGCCAAGCTGATTCAAAAGCATAAACAGAAAATACCTTCTTCTGCAAACCATCTGGGGTGTTTTCGTCACAACCACGAACCATATTTTGGAATTCATCGTACTTCAGAAAAACTGCACTTTCCTTCCTCTTCTCTGGATCTGTTTGTGGTTGTTTTCTCTTGGCATTTTCCGCATCTCTGGCTGCTTTGTACTCAATATTAGTAAAATGGTTCAAATTGATGTTGTATTCAGTGAAATATTTTTCCATCAGTAATTTAGTGGTTACGTTCCAAATCGTTTTAACAGTAAATTCTTTGTACTCATCGCCACTCTGCTTGAGCATATTGAATGCCCAGTCCGTTAGTATTTTTGCCAGAACATTAATTTTTATTTTTTCATCCAAAGTATAGTTTTTCTCAGCACATAAGCTCACTAACTGACGCTACACCTATTTTCTGTTCTGTTTTGTGTTATTTGGTTCGTTTTCCAACACATTTTCTTCTATAGCTTGTAATGAAGCCCGACCGAAACGAGACATTTTCAATAAATGATATTTTTGAGATTACTTGTCAAACTTACGTTACTTATGAATTGTCGCTGTATTATCAAAGTGTACAATAGAATTGCCATGAATATGAACTGTGCAATTATCGGTCTACAGTGCAATTATCGCAGGACTCTTTCGCTTCCTACACTGCAATTATCGCTGAAATTTTGCGATAATTGTACTACATTCAAATGGGATTTTTGACAGGAGGGAAATATTCTGAATAATTTTCTCCGACGCACTTATTCACTATCCTTTCACGATATCTACCATGATAATATTGCTTATGCACAAGAAGTGCAATTTATCGCCCGGGTTTTCTAGTATACACGAGTACTTTACTGCCCGACGGACCATTTTATCACCCGCGGGCGGTAAATTAATTTTTTATAGTCACAGACCTATGAATATTTTGAAAAGTTAACTCAAAAACAAACACATCGAAATCATGTATTCAACACGAAAATAATACTACAAACAGTTCATTCATTCAAATTTAAAATTAAAATTGCAATTAATAGAATTAGCAATATTCAAAGCCGGCAAATATTTTGTTCAATTACTAAGATGGTATTCATTCTCTCTATTGATTGTACTAGGTTGCTCCTGAGCGTTCACCTTTGATATTGAGGGTGTATCACAGTCCCTTGACAAAATCTTGTTAGCGATATTTTTTCTTGCAAGTTTTGTTTTTTCAGTATAATCTACCGCTACACTGCTTGATTTCCACCCAGCGTATAACTTAATATTGGTTATGTTTTCATTCACTAGCATCGGGTAGCCCCAAAAAAACTCCAATATTTCGAGGCATTTGACCAAACGTGTTTTTTCCAACCACTTGAGTAGAACACTTCATATTTTTAAGAAACACCAAAAATCTTTTGTGTTCAGTCTGTGTTGGTCGTAATAAACGATATTTCCTGTAGAGCCCAAGAAAGCTGGGCATCGGTTCCTCCCCATCCACAACCATGAGCATTCGGTCTACCTTCGTTTTTGATTCTTTCATGCTGACTAATAATGATAAAAATGATCATTTCGGAGAAAAAACTCATTTCTTAACGAAAAAAACTCAGTTGAAAACGCATATGTTAATCAACAATTTTTTTGCTCCTTAATAACAATATTGAGGAACCGTTCTTTTTTATAAAATCATTATTTCATATTCATATTCTGAAAAAAAAGTGTTTATTTTTCATTTGTTTATTTATTGAAACAATTTAATAAAAACAACATGTATGACATTGTAATGTTTTTTATTTTTTTTTATAATTTAAAATATGTTCGTGTTCTTAAGCTTGTTGTTGTCTTTCAGTTTTTCATTATTGTAATGAATTTAGCTTTTGACACGAAGCTTAGGCTTAAGAACACGAAAATATTAAAAATGATATAAAAAATAGAAAAAAATAATCATCATAAAGTCATACATGGTTGTTTTTTTTAGTATATATTTATAACAAATTGTTTATTACAGTGAACTCTCAATTATTGTTCGTCCTTTCATGAGGTGTGTTCATTTGTATTCATCATGATGCTATTTGACAACAGTTATTCTTTCTTCGACGCACAAAACTCGTCATTGAAATAAAATATAATAAAAAATCAAGACACACTTTCATACAAATGCACTAAAAAGGAAAAAATAATTGCTTTAATTGTTTGACCTAGGTTATTCTGTCTGTAGCTTGCCGCGAATATAAAAAAGGTATTCTTGGGAGGCAAGATTTTGAATCTGCTACTCACAGAATAATTCAGGTATAACAATTGAAGAAATTATTTTTTCCTTATTAGTCCGTCATTTTATTGAATTCAGACAAAAATGTATATTCTCCGACCCCAAAAAAACCCACATACCAATTTTGAATGGAATCGGACCATAATAACAAAACATGACGCCATATTGGAGCCGCAATCTTGAATCAATCAATTTTGACAAAAACATCATGATGTCCGGCTCCAAAATCCCCCCAAAACCAATTTTGAATTAAATCGGGGCATAATCAACAAAACTCGTCGCCATCTTGGAGCTGCCATTTGGAATTCGTGGATTTTGATTAAAAAAAAGTGATCTCCGACCCCGAAAATCCCCACATACCAATTTTTATTGGAACAGGGTTATAACCACAAAACTCGTTGGCATATTGGAACCGCCATCTTGAATTTATGAATTTTGTCAAAAATTCGTGATCTCTTTCCCCGAAAACACATACCAATTCTGAATAATAATCACAAAACTCCGCCAACATATTGGAGCCGTCATTTTGTTTGTTCTCTAGCAATTTCATAATGCATTGTCAGCGGAATCATCATCAGCGTAATCGGACAACTAGAAGTGGGTCATCATTCACTTGCAAAATTTTAACTAAACTAAATACAATTGTGAAGGTAAATAAAAGCTTGTAAAAATAGAAGAAGCTGTGACAAACAAACAAGTGACATATAGGAGGTCTGAACGTCATACAGTGCTTCTCAAAAGTCCTCTCCCCCCCTCTTATTTTTACAGTGCTTCTCAAAAGTCCTCTCCCCCCCTCTTATTTTTGGAACGATTATACATAAACAAGTGAAATTTGAAAACTGAATATTAAAGGTTGTAAACTTCCCTACTAGTGATGATAGATGACGAAATCGTCAAAGATGACGTCACAAGGCCATCGTGACCAATACTTTTAAATGGAACCCTACGGCAAGCGACACCTCTTTCAAAAGGTATCGAAAAAACCTATTCAATGATACTAATTTTGTTTGTGTTTATGGCAGTTTCCGCAACTCGCTTTCAAAGAACGCAAAGCTGTGATGAATTAAATCAGTTAATACTAAAATTCCAAATTCAAGCTCCGCCTCTGGATAGTTGTCAAATAAGCTGACGTTTTTGTTAGTCTCCGTAATTCGACGTATTTGTAATTGTCCAAGTTTTTGTACATTTAATAATTTGTGTGTTGTTGATCGAACGTTCAACTGTTTTAGCAGCTTTTGGTACTTTTAATATTTTGATACATTTTAATAATTTGTTAAACTGTTGTGAGCCGAACGTTTAAGTGCTCCAAGAAGCGAAATGGTACGTGCTTTAGGTGATAAAGTAGCAGCGATCCTAATTCTTGGTGAAACTGGACAAATTATTCATGCAGCAGAACGCATTTTCAATGAGAGGTTTCCCGATCGCCCCGTTTCGAGGACTTATTTAAGGGAGCTTCTCCGTAAGTTTGGAACAACAGGTAGTATTAATGATGCGAAACGATCTGGCAGACCACAAATTTCTGATGAGGAAAAAATTGATATACTGGCAGAAGTAATAGTTAATCCTACTTCTTCAACAACTCACGTTGCATCTACCTGTGAAGTCAGTCGAAGTACAGTACACAGGGTGTTGAAAAAAAAACAAATTTCATCCATACAAATTAAAAATGGTTCATCAACTCTCAGACGACGACCCAGACCGAAGACTAGAATTTTGTGAAAATATGGAAACTAAAATCAACCAACAGCCAGACTATGTCAAAACAATATGTTTTAGTGACGAAAGTACTTTCTATCTAAATGGAAATGTAAATACACAGGATGTGAGGTATTGGAGTGACGCAAATCCTCACCTGTTTCGTGAAACACATACCCAATTTCTCCAGAAGGTGAATGTTTGGGCAGGTATCCTGGAAAACCACATCGTTGAGCCTCTTTTTTTAAATACTAATTTAACTGGTGAGGTTTATCTGGAGCTGTTGTAAAATGCAATGGAACCGTTAATCCTTGAAATTTTGGAAGATAATCCAGATGAATTCGGCAATTTGGAAATAACATTCCAACAGGATGGTGCTTCTCCACACTATTACGGTGCAGTGAGACGGTATTTGGATGAGGAGTATCGTGGTAGATGGATTGGACGACGAGGTTCAACGGAATGGCCAGCTCGATCACCGGACCTCACACCTTTGGATTTGTTTCTGTGGGGATACCTTAAATCCACTGAACCTGACAATATTGATGTTCTTAAACAACGTATTGTTGCAGAATGTGAGGCTGTTTCCGCAGACACATTTGCAAAAGTACGAGAATAGTTTAAAAATAGGATATTTCACTGTCAGGAAGTACATGGAGGTCACTTCGAGCAGTTTCTTTGAGTAGATACTGATTCTCAAATCTGTAATTAATATCATACTGAATGGAATTTAAATTATAATGTTTACTAATGAGCCATTAAAGCTGCCATAAACACAAAAAAAAATTGTATCATTGAATAGGTTTTTTCGATACCTTTCCAAAGAGGTGTCGCTTGCCGTGGGGTTCCTATTAAAATTATTGGTCACAATGGCCTTGTGTCGTCATCTTTGACGATTTCGTCATCTATCATCACTAGTAGGGAAGTTTACAACCTTTAATATTCAGTTTCCAAATTTCACTTGTTTATGTATAATCGTTACGAAAATAAGAGGGGGAGGGGACTTTTGAGAAGCACTGTATATCCCTAACATAGATTGACCAGCACAAATCGTAACCAACTAGGCATTAAATTGTATAATCAACTTCCATTGCCCTTGAGAGATGCTAATCTGGAAGAATTCGAAAAACAATTGGAAATTGAATTACTACAAGCGCCCATTATGACGTCAATGATATTACCCCTTTTTTTGATTTTATCATCTGCAAATCTCGTCAATATTTTGTTATATAGAATAGTTGTAATGTGTTATTTAAATCATTATGAGTGAATATCTTATTTTCATTTATATCTATATCCGTATACATGTATAGTAGTATATCGCAGCATTTATATCTTTGTATTTTTTTAGGCAGTTTATTTCATTTTATTCATACTTCTGACTTATCCAGTCACCAAGGTGTACTTGGGACCAATAAATATTATTATTATTATAAATTTGTCAGCTTGTGCAATCAGATGGTGTCCATTCCAAAGAGGAATGGGCACCATGTGATTTTAATTTTGATTATTATTGAAAGGAGTTTCTTGGTGTAAGTTTACCAACGAATGCTCGTTATTGCTCAACTTTGGTTGAAATATTCATTCCATTAATAGACATCGATTGATACAAACATTTTTCATTGCCTCTCGACCTGGATTTGTGTTACATTTACACAAATTGGTCTACTCAGTATTGATTATCAGCCGTGAAAAGGTGGTTCGTGGTTTATTGTCTGAGGACTATCTTCGGATTTATAGGGAACTCATTTGATGTTTGTCTCTGAGTGGTCACGGTTTGCGATATTTTCAACTGGTTTTGGTGACTCAATAATACGATTCTCTAGAGAATTGAGATATTTGCTTGGATTGTAACAGAATGCATTCTGACTATTTGAATATGAATATTGTCTTTTCCAAATTCCTTGAAACTCACAGTTTACATTGAAAGAATCAGAATTAGAAATGCTTCATTGTCATAAAATATTTAATTTTGTTGACAAAGCTACTTAGAACTAAGATATGAATTGCTACATACACATTTTTAAAACCAGCACACTGTATAAGTTGAAGTAAAGTAAAATAAAAATCAGAAGATACACAGTTACACAAAAAAAAAACATATGCATATTCAAAAACTATAAAGTATAGTCAATGTATCTAACTTCTCAGAAATTCTCGTTATAAGCTGTCAATGGGGAATTCATCTGAATTGTAATAGGCTCCCTGGAGAAATATTTTTTTGACGAAATTTTTCATTATTACTTATTTTCCTGATGGAAAGAGGAAGATGGTTGAACAATTTCTTTCCCTTATAAAGTATGCAGGATTTGATTAGTGAAGTTGTGGGAATAGGAAGACTGATGTAATAATATGAGTAGAGTTCCATACTTCGACTGATGATGCATAATGTTTTTATGAATCAAACAAACTATTTCTAAAATAAAGAGGCAAGCTAGGGGTAAAATTCGTAGTGATAAAAAGAGTGGTCTACAGGCATCTCTTTACTGCTCGACATATATATATATATATATATATATATATATATATATATATATATATATATTGTTATGAAATAATAGATTATGAAAAACAATTGTTGCTATTTCACCCACAAATATTTTCACCCTGTACACATATTTTTGATTTCGAAAAATATTTTCTAATTCGTTATGGAATATTGTTATGATTTGATATGATAATTATTTTCGCTCCGCGTTGGGAAGCCAATTTGATGTTATAATATGATAGTTATTTTTGCCCTTACTTACCCTTCTTCTATTTATATTTATATGTTTTGTAAAATTACTTCTTCCACCCAATACCATAACAATTTTATTGAATATATGTGGAAATTTTATTATTTTCACTCTTTGTAATTCCTTTTCTTACCACGACTAAACTCAGTTGGAAACGCCTTCGCCTCAGGAGTCGGTACTGGAAACAAAGCCACTGCCTGTCTTGATGTCATTCGAACTATTTCAGTTCAGTGTTTATCAGTGAGATATTAGCATATTATTGTGGAAAGTAAACACAAAATTATCAAAAACTATTATTTCCTTTATTCAGGAAAACTTATATTACCCTGACCTGCGATAGATAACTTATAACTATGAGCAATTGACAAATTTTCATAGAATAAAGAAAACAGTGAATATAACCTCACTTTATTCTTTTGAGTTGGGAGAATTCTTTTATAATTCAATACCAAATTATGTAAAGTTCTTCAGATATACGAGTTACTTTGTAAAGTGATTCAGTTTGTGATGTGCACTAAAAGAGTTTATACCTGGAGCTAGAATGTCGCTGATGCTTTACCTGACCATAATCTGAATTCCTGTTTCATCCACTCCTCTTAGGAACTCTCCATCGCAAAGGAACCATCCAAAATCCCCTAAATCAGCTTGGACGAGTTTTCATGTGGAGAACAAAAAAGGTAATATTCTTTTATCCAGTGGTTGAATTGGTTTGTTATTGTAGGAAAAACTACCTTGTCATTAATGAAAATTCTGAATTTCTTTCTTTTAAATTTTGAACGTGGCTTCTTTCTTAAATTTTTTTTTAATCTCCTCCCCGCTTTGTTTTTTCTTCTCCTGGATACCATTTCTGTTTTGGAATCTTATTTGAGTTTTCAAATTCGCACACTTTCTTTTCGCACTTTCACTAATTTGGTGTTATTTAAGAAAACTTATCAACTAACATATTTTACATTTCTTATAATTTGAATACAATATTTGATAATAATTATCTTTGACGTTTCTGTGTTCTTACTTTTCCACAATTTCAAATCTTTTATCTTACCATCTCTGTTCCCTGATTGGCTATTTTCATCAGGAGGTTTCTTGTTCTCCCATTGGCTATTTTAGTTAGATGCAATTCCATATACTGTATGTTTCAACCTTATAATTTTGTCACATTCAATCCAGAATAATTTTGTAAATCTAGACTTTTTGTTGTATTTCAAACCATTATATGTTGTAATTTTTTTTTAAATGCAAGAAAATGATTGCATCATAGTATTTGCATATCTTTACCTATCAATATTATACAGAGGCTTCATGAAGGAAATGGAATCTCAGAAAAAATGTAAAACAATATCTCATGAACTACTTACTATTAAATATTTATTATTTTTGTGGATATTTTAAGAAATCATTTCTTTTTCACCTTTAAAATATTTTACTGGTCCTTCCTAACACAACAATATATATATATATATATATATATATATATATATATATATATATATATATATATATATATATATATATATATATATATATATATATATGTTGCGTCTTGACGCATTTGTTTTTTTTTGTTATTATAATTATAATTAATTTTGCCAAGGGATTTTATATGTATATTGTATATTTCAAATGGGAATTTTTCATTTGCATTATTCAACTCTTTCGACCTTATTTTGCGCGTGAGGTATCACACAGACTGATATAGTCACTTGTGGGAGTGGGAAAATGAGACGGAAGAGGAGAAATGTGAAGATAGACATTGAGTTCCTAGATCTTATGGAAAGAACATAGCATTTTAGTTTTTTCTCGAGTTTGTGTTTTCTCATTGATATAACGCTTATTACTCAAGATATTCCTCATCCTTAGAATTAGTGTAAATGTGATTAGCGGCGGTACCGCCAGGAAGACTAGACGAAGTATCTATTGGCTGAAGATCAGATTCTCCGACGGAGGCACATGGGTGAGTGACACTTTGATCAGTTCTGTGTGTTTGCGAATTTACCACAAATTATTATTTATACAGTCCACTGAACGAACATTTTTGATCCTTGCGAAGCTCGATTCACTTTGGTTTATTTCGCAACAAGTGAAAGATTCAAATTTGAAATAATTTCGTCAAGTCCCTTGGCAGCCATTGATTTATAATATCTTCATAGCCATTCATAAATAAGTAGCGCATACTCCCTACCTTCCTTAAGTACCGTATAGTATTGTCATATGCACATAAATTAGCGCACCTACGTCACGTATTATTTACCCCTCTTGGGCCACACCGACTTCGACACCTGGGAACGACCTTGAGCTTCTCAGCTGACCGAAATAAGTAGGTCAGTACGATTCAATATATTTCTTCTGTTAACTCGATTTGGAATTATTATAATTTGCTGATTGGGAAAATTTTTAATGATTATTGCGCGGTTGTTCTCGCATCTCACTTAATTGCAATTTTAACTCGCTCTGAACAATTTGAACTCTCATCTCTTATTATGTCTGTAGAAGCTAGGAAATTGAAATCTTTCATTGCTCAAAGAGAAACAGAACTCATAAAACTTAGTGAATTGAAAAGGGTGGCGGATCAAGCATTGATCGATAATTCAATTCATAATAACTTTAAATGCCGCTATAAACACATAGAAGTGTAGTGTAGTAATTTTAATAGCTTTCATTCGAATATTTTGAGTCAGGTTTCTGGTCAAGACAATGGTGATTTAACCTCTCACAATCAAATACTGAAAGACTTCGATGGGGATTATTATCATATTCAGGCAATTTATACCCAATTATTCGAGAATGATCCAGTTTCAGGTGCTAGTTCAACCAGAAATTGTAACATTAAACTTCCTAATTTTCCCATTTTCGATGGGGATATGAAAGAATGGCAAACTTTCATTGATATGTATGATTCGATGATACATACTAACGATTCTCTATCTAACATTGATAAATATAACTACTTAATATCTTCATTGAAGGGTAACCCGCGTTCAATTGTAAAATGTACCCCACTTGTGGGACAAAACTATATTTTTGCCTACAATTCGTTGAAAAAAAGGATTACGAAAATAAAAGATTAATAGCAGCATCCACTGGCATTCGATTGAAAGCACAAAAAAATAAATTCTTCAGAAAACCTCATGGTTCTGCGGCATCTTCTGGATACCTTTTCACGAAAACCTCGCGATACTTGAAAATTTAAGTTTTCCCGTGAAACAATGGGATTTTGTATTATTCAATATGCTGTTTGATCGTCTGGATACTGATGCTCAAAGGGATTTGAACTCGAATGTTCCTCAAGTTTACAAGTGAACAATTACTATGTAACCTTGAAAGATTTTTTAGAAAAACAATGTAATGCGATGGATAACGTTGCTTTATCGAACCCAAACTCAATAAAAAATTGATAAGTCAAATTTCAAGACGACATCCCTATTTTCAATAAGGTGATGAAATCGAAAGCCAGTGCTAGTTTTATTGTTAATTCTTCTTCAAACCCCAATACTTGTCAGTTGTGTAACAAAGATCACCACATTTATAATTGACCAACATTCTTATCAAGTTCTCCAAAGGAAAGGTACAATCTGGTAAGGAGTAGAAGGTGGTGTACAAATTGTTTGGGAACTAAACATACTGTCTCTCATTGTACCTCTAATTCTCTGTGCCGAAAATGTTCACTTTCTCATCATACTTACTTACATTTCGATTTCAAAAACTCTCAAAGGACCCCTGTCGATGATATGAACTCTGATTCTAACAACCCGGTCCATGCAATTCCAAATAATCCCGTACCCCAAACCCAAACTGTCTCTCAGGTGAATTTATTTTCGAACATCAAAAGTACAGTTTTACTCTCAACTGCCATGATTGAAGTGTTAGATTCTCGTGGAAAATACCAACCTGTTCGCGTTCTTTTAGATAGTGCAAGTCAGTGCTCCTTCATTGCGAAAAAATGTTGCGATAAACTAGGGCTCACTTGTATGGAAATGTCTATTGATATTAAGGGTGTTGGACAAATACATTCTTATGCAAATCAAGGGGTTTCGTGTACCATTGAACCTAGGGGTGAAATTCAACCTATTTTACCTGTAGATCTTGTAGTGCTTCCTCAAATCTGCTCGAATATGCCTTGTACAAATATATCAATTGACAAATTCAGTAATTTTGCGAATCTTAAACTTGCTGACCCAAATTTTAATATTTCACGCCCGTG
The DNA here is from genome assembly GCA_018342105.1 of Gonioctena quinquepunctata. Lineage (NCBI taxonomy): Eukaryota > Metazoa > Arthropoda > Insecta > Coleoptera > Chrysomelidae > Gonioctena > Gonioctena quinquepunctata. Next base: position 299,042 of record JAFIRS010000825.1, read on the forward strand.
GAGATGTTGTTGGGGAGCAGATGTTTTCGCACACATTATTAAGGGTGGGAGCCCGCAAATTTCAATAAATGAACCTGTAGCCCTCGACACGATATTTGGGTGGATAATTATGGGAAGGTCAATTTTCCATCGGCAGAGTCAACACATTCTTTACTAGTTGCGATAGTAATTTAGAAAACTTAGTTAAACGATTATGGGAACTTGAACAATTTCCGTCAGCTGCCGTATCGTCACCTGATGATATCTTAGCTGAAACAATATATAACCAAACCTTATCGCGAACCGATTCTGGCAGATATATAGTTGCTCTCCGTTTCGGTATTCTGAACCAATTTTCGAAGATTCCGAGATATTGCTTTGAAACGTTTTCAATCTCTGGAGCGCCGTCTTCTGAAATCTCCTGAACTTTATGCCCAATATTCTGAATTCATGGAAGATTACATCTCTTCTAATCACATGGAATTGATTTCTGGAAATGCAATGTGTTCTCGCTCTTATTATATTCCCCACCATTGCGTCTTGAAACCAGAAAGTTCCACTACTAAATTGAGGGTGGTGTTTGACGCCTCTTCAAAATGTTCAAATGGTTTGTCCTTGAATGACACTCTCTTACGAGGGCCCAAATTGCAGCCCGACCTAGTTAATATTCTCCTGAGATTTCGCCTTCACCCTATTTGTTTTACAAGTGATATAAAACAAATGTATCGACAAATTCTTGTCACTAAGAATCCTCAGGACTATCAAAGAATTCTATGGAGGTTTCTCCTTCGGAACCTATTCAAGATTATCGACTCAAAACAGTGACGTATGGTCTGACTCCTTCTCCTTACCTCGCAATAAATACGATTCGACAATTAGCAAAGGAATATAGGTATGAAAGTCCGCCCGTTGCTGGAATTCTGGAGAATGATATATTTGTTGACGATGTTGTATCAGGAAGTCATTCGCTACCAGAGGCACTCAAACTTCAAACAGATCTGATTCGAATTCTCGATAGGGGTGGTTTTGAATTACGCAAGTGGGCGAGCAACAGTCCCGAATTGCTCTCTCATTTACCAGCTTCCTCTTTACAGTTACAACCCCTAGGGCTTGATTTAGAACCTGATTCGGTCATAAAATTTTAGGTCTTCAATGGAACCCAGTTTCTGATTCATTCACATACGAAGTTAAACCCCTCAATAAACCCTGTACGAAAAGATCTATATTGTCCGAATTAGCAAGAATTTACGATCCGTTAGGATTTCTTAGTCCTGTTGTGCTTTTCATAAAGAATCTCATCCAGATTTTATGGACTATTGGTATAGATTGGGATAGTGCTCCCCCTGAAGGCATAGTTAAACTTTGGTCTCAGCTTAAATCTGAATTTGGTGTTCTGTCTTCAATCCAAGTTCCCCGCCTTATTATGTCATATTGTTTTTCATCTTGCCAATTGCATGGGTTTGCCGATGCAAGTCAGAAGGGCTATGCGGCTGTGATTTACATCAGGATTGTGCACAGCGATCATTATATTACTACACACCTCATATGTGCCAAGTCTAGAGTATCACCTACAAAGAGAATATCTATACCTCGTCTCGAGCTGTGTGGTGCCTTGTTGTTATCTGATTTGATTTGTTACGCTCAAAGGGTTTTCAAAGAAAAACTCGAATTTTCTCAAGTTTTTGCCTATACCGATTCCACCACAGCTCTAGCATGGATACAAAGTAGTCCTCATAAATGGACATGTTTTGTCTCCAATCGTGTCACTAAAATTCAAGACAATGTCCCTCCGATCCATTGGCACCATGTGTCTTCGGAAGATAACCCGGCGGATCCAGCATCCAGGGGTTTGCTTCCATCGGAACTTCTCACTAATTCCTTGTGGTGGGCGGGGCCATCTTGGCTAAGAGAGCCCGAGGACGGTTGGCCCCCGGCCATTCTCCAGAGTTCACACTTCTTTGATACCAAAAAAAAAACACAAAAAATGTTTGCATTGCCATGGTGCAGACAGAACCCTTCAAAAGTTATTAGAAAAATTCTCATCTTTAACCAAAATCAAACGAATTCTATCGTACGTTTTACGTTTTATTCATAATATTCGATTTCTCAATAATCATAAAATGGTGCTCTCACTATTGCTGATTTTGAGCTAGCTGAGTTGTATTTGGTAAGGTTGGCTCAGATTGATTCCTCCTCTCATGAACTTGCCCTCATTCGAAAAGAGAAATCCCTTCCCAAATGTCTCGCAAAACTAACACCCTGTGTTGATGAAAAGGTGTATTGAGAGTTGGGGGCGCTTAGTCTTTTCAAAATTGTCTTTCAACAAAACATCCAGCTCTCCTCGCTAGCAATCATAAGTTTACTGAATTAGTTATTCAGCACACACATAATAAATATCTGCATCCAGGATATCAAACATTTGCATCACTTACTTATTCAGAGATACTGGATATTAAGTCCCAAACGAACCATTCGTAGAATTCTGTCGAAGTGTTTTAGATGTTTTCGTGTCAACCCGTCCGCTCCACAGCCTATCATGGGTAATATTCCTCACTATAGGATTTCTCAAATAAAACCATTTTCCAAGGCTGGAGTAGACTATGGTGGTCCATTTTCCATTACGTTGGGACGAACTCGTGGTTCCAAAGTACACAAGGCCTATATATGCCTTTTTGTATGCATGGCAACCAAGGCTATTCACTTAGAGTTGGCGTCCGACCTTTCGAGTGATGCCTTCCTTGGAGCGTTGCGGCGCTTCGTTTCTCGTCGTGGTTCCTGTAGTCATATATATAGTGATCAGGGAACGAATTTTTGTGGTGCTGCCAGACAAATATCTGACCTGATGGAAACCGCTGTTGAGACTGAACGTATCCAGTTCCACAGAATCCCTCCGCTTTCCCTAATTTTGGAGGTTTATGGGAGGCGGGAATAAAATCGGTTAGGGGCACCTCATTCGCGTGGTTGGAGAACAACTTCTCACGTATGAGGAGTTTTATACAGTTTTGACACAAATCGAAGCAATTTTGAACTCAAGGCCATTAGGACCCATTAGCTCTGATCGAATGACGTCTCAGCACTAACTCCGGTCATTTTCTGACCCTAGTCCCTCAAAACTCCTTGACAGATGAGGACCTTACTGATATCAAAATGGGACGTGTAGGACGATGGCAGATCGCTCAGAAAATTCAACAATCATTCTGGTTGAAATGGCACAGGAATACCTCCATACTCTCCTTCAACGATCAAAATGGACAGATCCATCTGTTCCTATTAGAACCGGTGATTTGGTTCTTCTCAAAGATTACCTTTCACCCCATTGAAGGGCATTTAGCTCGAGTAGTCGAGGAACACGATGGTATAGATGGTATTACACGAGTTGTTACTGTCAAAACTGCTAAAGGGACACTCAAGCGTCCTGTTACGAATTATTTTAGTAGGATTCCATGGTATTTTAAGGTATGTCCCTTACTTCTATAAAATTAGAATTTTGTTAGACTATAAGCATCTCTTGGCTTATTTTTGGGTAAACTTTCTCGCGTAATTTTAGGTGAGCGGTTATGTTGCGTCTTGACGCATTTGTTTTTTTTTGTTATTATAATTATAATTAATTTTGCCAAGGGATTTTATATGTATATTGTATATTTCAAATGGGAATTTTTCATTTGCATTATTCAACTCTTTCGACCTTATTTTGCGCGTGAGGTATCACACAGACTGATATAGTCACTTGTGGGAGTGGGAAAATGAGACGGAAGAGGAGAAATGTGAAGATAGACATTGAGTTCCTAGATCTTATGGAAAGAACATAGCATTTTAGTTTTTTCTCGAGTTTGTGTTTTCTCATTGATATAACGCTTATTACTCAAGATATTCCTCATCCTTAGAATTAGTGTAAATGTGATTAGCGGCGGTACCGCCAGGAAGACTAGACGAAGTATCTATTGGCTGAAGATCAGATTCTCCGACGGAGGCACATGGGTGAGTGACACTTTGATCAGTTCTGTGTGTTTGCGAATTTACCACAAATTATTATTTATACAGTCCACTGAACGAACAATATATATATATATATATATATATATATATATATCTATATATATATATATATATATATATCTCAGAGTCCTTTTTTGTAGTATAAAAACTGCATTTGTAAAAATTTACGAACTTGCACCCCATAGCGCAAGTGAGACGCGCAAGTAAGACTCACAAAGTGCGAAATATGCATTTCTTGCTGATAAAGAATCCATGGCGGAAGAGATGGCATAGCAACTTGGGGATAGTTTTCTACATAGTTTGCTGATATGGTCTTCGAATCTCAGATTATTATCTATATGTAGCCCTAAAAATTTATTCTCTACTTTGGAATCAATGATTTGTTCATTGAGCGATACATAATCGATAGTGCATTTAAATGTTAAAATATTCGTTTTTGAAGTATTGAACGGTAATAGGTTTGCGCTGCACCACTGCTTGACTTTTTTTGGGTCATTTGCAATATTATTCTGTAACGTAACCGTGTTGTTACTGTGCCAAAGTATAGATGTATCATCTGCAAAAATAGTGAATTCCCCATCAATGGGTAAATCAGATAAATAATTTATGTACAGTAAAATAGCAATGTGCCGAGCACAGATCGTTGTGGTTCCCCCCCGTACTTTATTTTCTGTTCAGCAGATGTTACCCCATTGAAATTCACCCTTTGCACGCGACCTGATAAATACGATTTGAACCATAATAGAATGTTTTCTCTAAAACCATAAATTTCGAGTTTTTGCAGCAATATGTTGTGATTGACACAATCAAATGCTTTTGTCATATCGCAAAATACTTCAGCAGCAACCTCTCCATTATTCAGTTGGAGGTAGAGTTGCATCGTTAGTACTTCTTGAAGTTCGAAAACCAAACTGTTTGGAATGAATGAGTTTATTTTTCTCAAAAAAGCACAATATTCTTTTTTCTTATCAGTTTTTCAATAAGTTTTGCTTAGGTTGGTAATGAAGAAAGGGATCTGAAATTCGCTGGTATCCGTGGATCACCCTCTCTGAATAGTGGAATGACCTCAGCAATTTTTAGACATTGTGAGAATGTGCCATTCAATACTGATGTATTTATAACAACTGCCAGAATGCCCAACACATTATCAGGTGATTTCAACAATATTTCTAATGAAATATCATCCCATTCAGGAGAGTTTTTGTTTTCGATTTCAGTAAGAATTTATATTTCACTCACGAACGTTGGTAAATAACTGAAGGATTTTGATATGTCGATGTGATTCATATAATCAAAGGATTTACTCCAAACATTGTTTCATCAGCAAGTTCGGTGGCTAGCGTACAGTAAAAAGTGTTAAGTTCTTCAGAGCTCAGTTCACTTTTTACGGAAGCGGAATTTTTCCCCTCAATTCATTGACAATTTTCCAGGTTTCCTTCTGTTCATTACTGGCTTTTGATAATCTTTGGTTGAGATTATTTATTATGGCAGTTTTAATTATCCTTCTATTGATATTCCTGTAGTAATTGATGAAATGTTGATTTTCAGATAAATATTTTCTAATGTAGTGGAGACACCTCATATTGAAGATATATCTGTTCCAATTGTCTCGAATGGACAAGGGTTGACCAGATCTACTCGCTCCACAAAAGTGAGTAATAGTTGGGGAGAAACAGGGATATATCTATGAAATCAATTTGGAAATTTATTTAAATGAAATATGGTTGTTACGAAGGATTTTTGCATCAATATTCAGCTCTATGCGACTGCGACATATTGTAAACCTACCACTATTTTTGTTATTTTGGATTTATTATTGTGTCATCAGAGGCCCGCCTATTCGCTGTGTGCATCAGGCTGGAGGAGATAGATGGAACTATGACAGCGCCCCTGATGGCAGAGGTAAGAAATAATCCTGGTTATCGTAGTGGCAACGGTCACGATTGGGTAGTATAATAACGATGAGCCCTCGCTATTGCTGTGTAGTCGATTTCAAAAATAGTACCAAAAATAGTACTCGTGAGTTTTATACATTTCCGGCATCACATACGCTACAGCAAAGATAAAAGTGTTCCGTTATTCCACGATATTTCAATCTCTAATTCCGGGACGTGAGGTTTTCATTCGATTGATATTTCAGATGTTTTCCGTTTTACGTTTTCCATTTGATCGCCTAGAAGCGGACAGTAAGTGCGAATTCAATAAATTGCTCGATTTTGTGACCTTCAATTGCATTGATAGGTGTTAACAGAAAATTGTCGTCAATTTGTACTTGACTAATAAGTTTAGAATCGGTTCTGATTTTTCATCAATTTTTAGTGACTATTTGCTAGAGCAGAGATTTTCAGGTTATGTTATTATTTACGCGATTTCACATACCTTAGCCTAACCACGAGAAAAATGATTGTGCGAAAAACATAAATTAGCCCACGAAGAATTTTTGAGTGCAGATCCTGATCAATTCAGACGATATTTAGGAATGAATTAAGGGTCAATTCAATAAGCTATTGAATAATATTCGGAAGTTTTCCTATAGTTGAACCATTTCTTGTCAGTATGTTGGGATTCCTGAGTAAAAACTGTTGCCAAAATTGACCCATGAATATAACCCATATTGGTCAATTTTATTGCTCAATTTTATTGGATCGTGAAAATTCGCAAAGTAAACTTTAACCATATTCCGTGGGACGTTGTTGAGCCGGTAATAAAAAAGAAAATAGCGACTTGAGCCTGGATGGTGTTGTAAACTGATCAGCCTTATGAATAGGGGACATATATACTTTCGATGTTTTTCCGAGTTGTCTATCAGACACTGGCATTCTATCAAGACAAATAAAAGTACCTCGCAGAGGATTTGTGTTTTAATTTTCACGAACTGGTTCCGATTACAAAAGCAATGGGTCTTACATGTAAACTAATGTTGAATGTGATGCATTTTGAGTACTAAGAGTGAACATCGTTACTTGTACTGTATAAGCAATACGCAATATTTTTTTGATAATACACGTGTTAGAGAGTGTTGAATGTGTTAGTATTATTTAGAGACATCCTTGCAAGGGTGAAAGTGGGATCCCATATTCAACTAAAATTGTGAACCTCATTCCTTCTCTGGTTATTATATTATTTGAGAATTCCATTGAATGGTTGCAATGGATCTGATGTTATGTATGTTTCCTGTCAGGTTGAAGCTAGCCAGGATTAAATGGGTACTTTTTTTAATTTGTTAAACTACTTGGCACCCTCACTTTTTTATGTTATCAAGACCTCATGAACCTTCGACCTTGATAAACTAACGAGCAAGCACATCACTTGCAGTACCTAAAAGTTCACAGAAGTAGCATTACTTTATGATATTCAAAATATCTATAACTTGACATGAATAACCTCCAAATGCGGTGAACTTTCGTATCAATACACATATTTTTTGTCATTTACCTACTTTTTTTTTGACAGAAAAACTTTCGATTCATCTGGAACAAAATTGTTACATCGTGGTAGATTATTTCGAAATTGTTGCAGAGGGAGTATTGGAAATACACCAGAAAAACTTCAGCTAACGAGTCACTAGAGGGTATTACCAGTCCACCTTACAAAAAAAAGTCCCCAACATGAAATAACAAATCTGTGGAGTGTGAGTGTTTCTAGCGCACAGGGGATGAGTAGTATGGAGTAATGTATTAATCTCAACGTTTATAGATTCGTTTTGTTAATTTTTTCCGAAATCAAACCACTGAAGATATTTATATTAATCTCAAAGCATACTGCTTTGTATGAATAATCTACATTGTTATACAAAAGGTGTCTGAATGCTCTCATTAGCCTAGATATATTCATATCTCATTCAAGCTATTTCACCTGTTTCACATCAGCATGGAGAAATCTCATATTCAAACCTCGAACCCAACGGTGAATGAATTATCCATTGTCGGTCTCCATTTTCTCTTTCCCCATTGCGGAAATCAAGCGCTAATATCATCATACAGTGCTGTGGAAAGTGACGTTGGTACGCCTATTGTGTTTCAACATCGATCGATGAATGGATGGATTCAGGAAATTCTCGAATGATTTCAGAGGCGGTAGGTTATTCGCACATTATTCTATTATGAGTTGATAAAAGTGAATATACAATGTGTAAATTTCAGAAGTTGCCAATGGAAATATGTCGGAAATGGAAAGAGATTTCAGATGAGCCCATAGAAAAAAATCTGAGAGGGCAAAATCTGGAGATCTTGGAGGCCACTCAATGGGTCCTCTCTCACCAATCCAACGGTTGTTTTATTTTATTTATTTAGCATAACACCACCCTTACTGCTAATGCCTCAAGCAGGCAGGAAAAATTCAAAGTGTACTAATTATAATAAAAAGTAAATGATATACAATAATTATACAAATAATTGACGAGATCTACACATGGATATGCAGCTCTGTATGTGAACTGAAAAAACACACACATGGATAATGAATACAGAAGTGAGTGCTATAAAGTAACTTTTGAATTAACTTATTGTTGTATTGAAATTCTGAAATTTCATATAGGTAAATCAAAGTTGATGAATTGGGGAAAATATAAGTATGTTCGTCTTTGGAACTGGCAAATAGAGCATGCTATGTGATCGTGTGGGCCCTCTAGATAAATGAACATTCAATAGCGACAGTATTTGAGGAGAATTTAACTTGTTATTGACGAGCTTGGACAGGAAAACTTTATTATAATATGTTCGACGTGATTGCCAAGATTCGACATCCGAACGTTCAAGCAATATTTCCTGAGATATACCCCGTGCAGGATATTCTCAGTCAAGTCTATAACATAAGGTTTTAAGAAAACGTCTTTGTACGTTCTCAATATGGTTTATGTGTAAATCATAGCCCGGTCATCAAACCATTGAGGCATATTCAAGTTTCATCCTTTCAAAAGCGTTGAATAGGAGTTTGAGTGTGTTGGGATTGACAAAGTGAGTGAAAATTCGCGTCATAAAGCCAAGAGTTTTGTAAGTAACCCCTAAATCTCTGAAACTGGCACACTTCTTGAGAAATGTGCCATTTATACCACAGTCAAAAATTAAGGGCTTTTTGTTGCGCGTGAAGGGAACAATATTGCATCCACCTATATTTAAGGGAAGTAAATTTAACTCACACCAAATTTGTAGCTTCACTTTGGAGTTGCAAACTTTCATTTAACTCATCAATTCTTCTGTATATCTTACAGTCATCAGCATATAGGAGGAGATTGCAATTCAAGTTCAGGCCAATGTCATTTACATGGAATATGAACAGCAGGGGGTCTGAGACCGAAACGTGTGGGACACCAGATGTAGCAATTATTTTGGTTGATTTGTGACAATGATATTCCACTAAGAGGTTTCTGTTGGACAGATAAGAATAGAAAAAAAAAGATAAAGTTTTGTGTAAGGCCAAACACTGAAAGTTTTTTGGGGAGAATACCATGATCAAGCCTATCAAACGCTTTGGAGAAATCAGTGTGAATGACTTCCACCTGACCAGAATCATCTAGGTTGTCAGATATAAATTGCGTGATTTCCACCAAATTAGCAAGATTAAAAATTCTGGTAGGGGATTTCGCAAATATTATGGCACATTCATTCAGAATGAACGACGATGTCATTTCAGGTTTCAGTTTCTTCAGGGATTCCAATAGAAGGTCTCCACAAATGTGGAGGATTGATAAAGTAGGTACATTGGAAATATCGTCTTCAACAGTGTTGAGAGGTGATGAATTAATAAATGTCGATTGGAAAAATTCAGCAAATTTGTCAATTATAGTCTCGGGATCAGATATATTCTCTTGGCTTTGGTACTATTGTATTAGTATTGGACCAAAAATTCGAGGGATTTTTATCTAAATTTTTTCCAACATTTTTTGCAAAATTATTTTATGCTGATGAAATCTCTCTCTTCACTTCACTGCGGATATTTTTGAACTTTTCATAGAATGTAATGTAGTTTTGTATTTTTTGTGGAGTTTTTTTTTGCTGTTCAATTCTCCGCACTGATTCATGATTTCTGTTTCCCTTGCAGTCTTTCGCAACGAAAATTGAGGATTTATTGCAAATTGTACCAGTACTTCCACATTAGCAGTTTCATCAATTATTCTTGGTGCAGCCCCCTTTTTGTTCTTTACGGAGCCCGTTTCCTCAAATATTGTCACCAACTTACGTTAGATTAAATGTTCACCACTTAGAAATAATTTCACAAAATGAAAGAGAACTTCAGCAGATATACACTTGCAAAACTAACAAATAAATCCATAACTCGAGACAACAATTTCAAAACATCAATAAACCCTATATCTGTCTAATAATTCGAAGCTTATCGTCATCAACAGAGTACAAAAATCATGTACACAGACGAACATATTGCCTGTGGTTTGTCTAGACCAGATTGATCAATATTTATGCAAAATCGCCCCTTCCGGTTGTTTATGCGATTTTTGTGACTAACTTTGAAAATACGAATTTTCACAAAACAAAAATGCAGGAATACCTTTCTGAAATTATCAACATTTTCCAGTACGGAGGTTCCATGCCATTTTCATGACATATATACACATACAAACAAAAATAGAAACTGAACTGATATGCTTAATGTTTCCCGAAAACCAGATATGGAATTAAATCTTGCATAGCGTTTTTTTCTCTAAACCATATCCAGGGATTTTCCTGATTGGGACGAAAATTATCAGCTGTTCATGTAAAATTCTCCTGATATTTTTGCAGAAAATGTAAAGTATCGAATAAGTCATCGATGGTCATACAGTGACCGGCAGAAAGTACGCATCATATGGGAATTTTTTTTAATATAATATTTTGATAAATGTCGATACATGCAATCGCTTCTGCATCAAAAGAAACCCCAAAAGATGTTGTACAGTGCCGTTCGTCTTTTCTTGTTTGGCGGGAAATTTAAAAAATTTAAAAATTATTTCTCAAAACACACTCATTTGGGAAAATATTGAAAAATGTTATTTGGAAAAGTTGTTTAGAACGACATTCCATAGCTATGTACCATCTTCATTAATAATGAACAGTATCGGGATTATAATGTCCTGGAGATATTTCAGTGACCTCTTATGAAGCAGCTGAATACATGGCAAATCCAAGTAGCTTGGGAATATTTACAAAATATCATTTAAAATATTACTGTTGGCCTTACTAATGAGTTTCTTTGTCTAAAATGTATTTCTCCAAATTGAAATTTTTATTATGGCAAAAAATTGATTTTTATTTTATTATCTCAGATTTTTTCCAAAACTTGTGCATAGCTATAAAATAACGTTCTGAACAACTTTTTCGAATAACATTTTTCGATATTCTCCCAACTAAGTGTGTTTTGAAACATAATTTTTAATTTTTTTAAATTTCCCTCCAAACACGAAAAGACGAACGGCACTGTACAACGTCTTTCGGGGTTGCTTTTGATGCAGAAGCGATTGCACATATCGATATTCGTCAAAATTTATTAATAAAATAATTTCCCATATGATGCGTACTTTCTGCTGGTCACTGTATAATGGAAGCTAAAGGTATAAATTATAGGTTATATCGACAGAAATACTATGTTATCTCTAGAAAGTTGATAAGGAGTTTAACCAAAATGTTTTCTTCGTAAATACAATATATTCAGGAAAATAAAATATCACCTAATATGTGAAGAAAATGTCATCCACGAAAATTACACTTTTACACCTACATCCATCTGACTTGCACAAGTGTTTTTCTCCATTTCATGAATTTTTCTGTTCTACAATGATTTTATATCAATTTTCAAACACATTGAAGAAATTAGGGGTTATGTGACCAGTGGGTCGTTGGTGGAAGTAATCGTCTTCTAGTTGTGGGTTCCAGCTTCATTGTCCTCACAACATTGACAGGTGTTAAATGGACCGTAAAGTACCTAATACATCTCCAATACCTGTTCAACTATTTATAGTAAATCCAGTTTTCGAGAAAAAATACAGAACAGAAAATTGTATTTTATACCTCCGGAATTGGCGAGAGGAAAATAATAATTTGTTGGCTAAATCACTATTACCATAGAGCTACAGCCATATTGTCAGCCATTTTCGCAGTTTCTGTGAAGGTACCAGTTTAAATGTTCGCAGTTTCTGGTGAATGTACCAGTTTAAATGTTCGCAGTTTCTGGCGAATGTTCCAGTTTTATTTCGTTCTTCAGGATATAAAAATGATAAATTACCAGTAATAGACCAAGATCCGACAGCGCGATTACTACCCCTAGGGGTTAATGAAACCATATGTTTTTTAAGAGATAATTATCAATATAAGTATACGTTTATGCTGGGTTGTCAATCAAATAATGGCCGCAAGTACTTTCAATTAAAATTTAATTAATGATTTTTGTCGAACAATTACCCTCATTTGGTATACTTTCGATAATAAAATGATTTTCAGTTATTATGGTAATGTTTTTTCAATAGTAGATATCATCGAACGTTTCCACTGACAAAATACAACAAATATTTCAACCCACTATCACATAAATCAAATGTTTTTCTTCACCTGACCAGACCCCTCCATTATTTAGATTAAAACTGTGTTATGATGTCATTTCAGTGAAGTTGCAACTGTTTACCCATGATATGGTGACGACACTGTTGATTAGCCCGTATTTTATTGCAGCGAGGATTCTAGGAAGGATTATTTCATGAAGACATGCGAATATAAATATCTAGCTTTTCACGCGACATATTCAGTGTATGATGTTTGCTTTTTCTTTCAGTTCTTGTGAAATAGTTTATGGTAATGAAAACTGAATGTTAAATGATAACATCACGCTCATTCATAGACTCGGTTATTTTCCATTTTATATTTAGTCTTCACCAACACGATATGAATTGATAATATTAATGAATCAAGAGGAGACTATTCGAATCAGTGATTTCTGCAGTTTTTACACGCTTTATATTAGCTTTACTTGTATGTTTGTAATCGTATGTTTGTTTGTAACCGACTCTATGGGCGCGATTTTGACCCACTTGCAGACATACGAATGATTTGAAATTTGGCAGGTGTACATAATTCCGGTGACAATGCATTAAGAAATTTTTGTTTATTTTCGTGGTCAGAGATTATGACTTTTTTGTCAAAACTGAAAAATTTAAGATGGCGGATCCAAAATGGCGGACGAGTTTTGGGATTATGGTCCGATTCTATTCAAAATTGGTATGTGGGGGTTTTTGGGGTCGGAGATTATGATTATTTTGTCAAAATTGGAGGATTTAAGATGGCGGCTCTAAAATGGCGGACGAGTTTTGTGATTATGGTCTGATTCTGTTCAAAATTGGAGAATAATAGTTAAAAAATTAAATAATAATAATAAAAGTTTGAAAAACTAAGAAGCACGCTTTAATAGAAAACAAAACTGAAAAATTGAAAATAAATGATAGTTTTAAAACTAAAGAACACGCTTTGATAGAAAACTAAACTAAAAAGTAGAAAATAATTTTAAATGAGTTTGAAATGAGAATACAGTGATTAACAACAAATTTATTTCATCGTAAAAAAGCGTGGGATGCTTTTTAAGATGTTTTCATAATGATTCTACTTTTACCAATATCTGTCCATGCAATATTAACAACAATTGACATCAAGCACCCCACGGATTTTTACGATGAAATAAATTTGTTGTTAATCACTGTATTCTTATTTCAAACTCATTTAAATATTTTTATTTTTTTTATAAAGCGTGTTCTTTGGTTTTTAAACTATCATTTATTTCACAAGATAATTTATTAGTCCAAGGTTACTCGCTCGAATCCTTCTACATTTTTTCAGTTTGTTAGGCATTCCCTTCTATGCTCTCAAATCAACCCATGAATATTAAATATACAGAAATTTCAATGAACTTCCAAGTACTGAACAAACCCTAGAGATTAAATCCACATTTCTTGTTTCAACCGCCGAAAAAACAAGAAGGAGATTCTTGAATCGACGTACATATTTTTTATGTATGACCATGCATAACTTTCAACAGAGTAGTCCGATTATTTGTTAACGGACTATACCGGATGATTCTCTAAGGTGGCTCATCTCTATAATTTTTTTATTATTAAAGATAGAAAAACGGAATTTGGGGGTGGTGTATTATAGTTCAATTTACATTTTTTGACATATTTACTTGCTTTGCCGTACTTCCGGTTTGACCAGAAATGACCCCAACTTTCAATTTTTAAATGGGACATCCTATATATTTTTACTTATTTCGATCGAGAATGACATTCAAAATCCAACATCTCACTTGTCAATATTTGACAAATAAAGTCATTTTTATTCCAATTTTTATTTTTCGATCTAGAATGCCATGGATCATGTGAATCGCTTCATTCTTGATCAAGTAACATGGGAAAAATACGACTTTGAGGCTTATGACTTCACAGTCGTTTTAAGAATTACTCAAAAGTCGCAAATATGAATTTTTTCAAATGGAAAGTGGGTGGCTCGTCGGCTTTTTGTGAAAGATCATTTTCTTACGAATAATTTGATACTACACACTTTCACTTTATTTTCACTATTTTTCTGAATAATTGCAAGAAGCGATCATACCTAATGAAAAATAATACGTATTCGGTATACTTATGCACGAAGTCCTGTTATTCTAGTTATCTATCTATTCAGAGTTTTGTGTGTGGGTCAATAATTAAGTTGTCGATGAGTTTGAACAGGAATATTGTGGAGTGACAATCACGACGGCAGCTTAGGCTGTTCATAGCGTGTCTAATTCAATGCATCATGGGGGAAGCCAATTGGTGGATATATGTTGTCCGTTTTATAGGAGAGAAGTTTAAGGAAGCGACGCTGAACCGATCCAACCTTCTCTATATATAAATGATGATGTGGGTTCCAGATTATAGATGCGTATTCTAATTTTGATCTGACGAAGGCATAGTATAAGGTTTTCGATGTAGATGGGTCGGAGAAATCTTTAGAGATACGCGCAATGAATCCATACATCCTGTTTGCAGCAGACAGAGTGGCTTCAATATGAGGGGCAAAAGATAATTTCGAGTCGAAAATAACACCAAGATCGGTGTATGTGATAGGCCGTTGGAGGGGAATGTCGTTGATTGAATATTGATATAAAATTGGCTGATTTCTCAAAGTGAATGTCTTTACATTACATTTACTTGCATTAAGAGGAAGCTTATTACGGAAGCACCATTGCTCAATGCGTTTTAGGTTAGGGGACAATTGAAGACAGTCTTCTATCCCATCAATCTCAGAAAATAATTTTAGGTCATCCGCGTATATTGAGCAGTTGAGGTCAATGACCTCAACTATGTCATTTATGAATGCGTTGAAGAGGAGTGGACCAAGGTTGCTTCCTTGAGGTACACCTGAGGTAGATGCATATTCAATAGATTTGAAGCCATTGAATATGACATACTGTCGCCTGTCGGTGAGGTATGACACGAAAAGTTCGATGAGGGTCTGAGAAAAGCCATACCTGTACAGTTTTGATAGTAGTATTCCATGATCAAGTTTGTCGAACGCTTTCGAGAAGTCCGTATAAATGACATCGGTTTGGGATCTCCTATCAGTAGTCTCTGCAATGTATTGAGTGATGTTGAGAAGGTTGGTGGTTGTCGAGCGACCTTTCATGAAACCATGTTGAAGTGATGAGATTTGATTGCTCAGATGAGGATATAACCTGCTGTACAGGAGGATTTTAAACATTTTAGCGAAATTACATATTATTGATATGGCTCTGGAATTTTCAACATCAGACTTATCCCCTTTTTTATAAATTGGGCGAATTTTAGACAATTTCCATAGGTCTGGAATGGTACTAGTTAGTGGATTAGCCAGGGCATAAGCGCACTCTTTGACCATTAGTGCAGGGATGCTGTCGGGACCCGTAGTCATTTTTGGTTTCAGCTGTTTCAAAGCTGCCAACACTTCATTTTCTACGAAATAGGGAATGTTCAGGACTCGTGAATGCGGATCACTATCACTAAATTCGGTTTGAAGAACTAATAATGTATGATTTGGAGAAAAAATCAGCAACGCTATTGAGAATGTCCTGAGGAGTTTCAAAAGATTGTCCTCCGTAGGTCATTCTGTCAGATATGCCAGTTGATCCTTTTTTGTTGTTTATGAATGCCCAAAATTTATTTGGGTTGCCTTTTATGTCATTTTCAGCAGATTTCACATATTTTTTGTACGAATTGTCAACGTCAGCCTTGATCTTTGCCCTCAAGCGAGTGAATTCATCCCGAGCAGCAACTTCCCCGCTGTTTTTGAATGAACGCCAATGCTTAGCCTCGAGGCGTATTAGACGAATAATTCCCCTGTCGAACCACGGCGGATATTTACGCTTGACGTTACCAGTTCGTAGGGGTACACATTGATCCAATGCATTATAAATTTTTCCGTAAAAGTAAGAGCAAGCATGATTTGATCTATCGAAAGCTTCAAGGAAGGTCCAGTCAATATTATCATAATGGTGACACAAAACTTCCCGACATCAGACAGCATGGAGTGAAAACCTAAACCTCCATACAAAGTACATCTTTCAAAGCAGTTGATATAAAACAAACCACCACGAATGTAAAAAAAGAGTGTAAACACAGCACTCAGCTTACAAAAACAAAGGAAACAATCGGCTTATCAATTCAGGCAAAGCTGATCATACACCTACCAGCATCCTATTGTAACTGAATTAGATGATATCGGGCATGATACGAAGGGATAATTGAGGAAATTCAGCTGAACAGAGCAGAACTGAAGAATGCCATAGATACAGCAGGCGCGCATCCAAATCAAATTAGAAGAATCAAAAAGAAATAATACAACTGGAAGAAAACTACCAGCTCTCGAAAGAAGCAAACAAACCCAGCAACGCAACCCATGTAACCTTGGAATCTAGCGGAGGCAGCAGGAATAAACGAGAAGTAACTAAAAGCATCAGCCACGAGAAAGTCGAAACCAGATCAACCAGTGAGAAAAAAAAAGTGAATGGGAGTGTACAACTGAAACACTAGAAAATACATACTATTATCTTCCAATAATTTTAAATTTGTTACATCATTCTTTTGGAAAATCGGACATCGGTAAGTGCTAAACTAAACTAGTTTATAAAAATGGACCCATACATACAACAATTTGTGCCAAATATCCTGAAAACTAATAAAGCTAGAAATGTCAACGAATGTGAAACGTTATTGAAAAGTAACCAAAAAACATTTAAATTTTCCATAACAACATCAGGAGTATCATGAAAAACAGGGATGAAATGGACATACTCATTGATGAAATTCAAAATGATTTTGAGCTCATTGTTTCCACAGAAACTTTCGAAATTGTAAACTCCACGATGTTAAATATTCCAAGATATGATATATAATAATGGCAATATTAACCAAAATGATGGGGTGGTTGTCTATATTAAAAGTATTTTTTTTTTAACGGAATTATGTTATCTGTTGAATAATTTGAACTACCGCTACGAAATTATACCTCTGGATGATATCAAAATGTTACTTGTCGAAGTAAACTTTGGAAATGAAAATATGTTATTGACTGCGTAATAGACCACCGTCAACATCTCAAACTCCTTTCATTACTAACCTTTATAATTACCTAGAATCTGAAAAATATAAAAAATTGGAGGTTAAAATTTTACTAGGAGACATAAATAATAATTTATTGGAATACATCGAACCCATTCAATAAGCTTATTGAAAAAAAATTGAATTATGGATTCGGAGTACCTATAGAAAAAAAATACACCAACTCATTGACAGAAAAAATAGTTACAATCATACTGAAAATAAACAAAAAATTTAAACATTGCAACTCTGTCCATGAATAATATGTTAGCATTATTATTATTATTGCCATTCACATAATTTCGATTGTTACCATTGTTTTGTATTATTACTATTATTCTTACTATTTTTACTACTGTTATCTACCACTTCCTATTTAAACAAAGCTACATCCACGTATAGGGATTCATCCCTTTGTGGATTACCTCTTATTTGCCATGTTTGTTTTTCAATGTCCTATTATGACCTATTATGTGGTAAATAAATATATTATTGTTATATTTATCCGTGACAAACAATGAAGCTTTGCTAGGACTACCTAAACAAATAGGCTAATGAATATGCTGTCACTTTTGAAAATTCATTTGTTGCGTAGTTTATAATTTGATATGGAAAATTATTCTAGAAACGAGAAAATTGACATGTTGCTAATTCAAAGAAAAACAAAAAAGGATGCAACTGATGCAGCTCGGATGTATACTCAGAGATTCCCTAATCGTCGCCATCCCACTCGGCATTATTTTTCAAAACTGGAAAGGATAATGCGAAATGAACCAGAAGAAAATTCCAATGACTTCATCGTCAGTGAAGTAGACGTGTTGGCCTATGTTGGAGTGAATTATACGGCGTCAATTTGCCAAATTGTTTCCGAGTGTGATATAAGTTATTCATCCGTTTGGAGAATTCTTCACAGATATAATTATCTATCATTCAAGTACCAACTACACCAACATCTTTACGATAACGACCACACCCGAAGATTAACTTATTGCAACTGGTTTTTGACTAAATACAGAAATGTACGTTTTCCATTCAAAATTATTTATTCAGATGAAACTCGATTCACCAACTCGGGTCTGTTTAATCGGAATAATGAAAGGTACTGGTCTCAAACAAATTTACATCTGATGCAAGAAGGAAATTTTGAAGAGCGATTTGGTTTCAATTGCTGGTTGGCTATTATCGGAGGAAAACTTTTGAGGCCAATAATTTTCGACGGACAACTTACTGCGGAAAGATATCTACAGTTCCTTAGAAGAAATCAAATCAATGATTTCACTGGAGATTTGCCACTGGCTAACCAAGTTGATATCTATTTTCATCGAAATGGAGCGCCACCTCACAATTCTCAAGTCGTAAGAGAACATCTGAATGACACCTTCCCAGAAAAGTGAATTGGCACTTATGGACCTATTCAGTGGCCTGCGAGGTACATTCTTAAGTTGTCGTATTTTTCCATAATGTATTATTTCTTTTTCATATTCTAGATCACCAGATCTTACTCCGCTAGATTTAGTTCTCAATTAGGAATCAGGTATATAACACAGCATCAGCTACTCATGAAGAACTGGAGTATAAAGTGAGGGTGGCATTCCAGAAGATCACTGCGGAACAGCTTATCAATGTGGTGCGCGCAACAATTGAAAAAGTTGAACTTTGCCGTGATCAAGGAGGAGGTCATTTTGAAAATTTAGAACCTCAATGAACTAATTTGCGACTTAATTATTAAGACGACTGCGAAGTCATAAGCTTCAAAGTCGAATTTTTCCCATGTTACTTGATCAAGAATGAAGCGATTCACACGATCCATGGCATTCTAGATCGAAAAATAAAAATTGGAATGAAAATGACTCCATTTGTCGAATATGACAAGTGAGGTGTTGTTGTATTCAGAATGTCATTCTCGATCGAAATAAGTAGAAATATATAGGATGTCCCATTCAAAAATCGAGAGTTGGGTTTTTTTTCGGTCAAACCGAAGTACGGCAAAGCAAGTCAATATGTCAAAAATGTAAATTGAACTATAATACACAACCATCAAATTTCGTTTTTTTATCTTCAATAGTAAAAAAGTTATAGGGGTAAGCCGCCTTGGAGATTCACCCGGTTTTTGTTGTACAGTGACTCTTTCACTCTTTCTACGACGCATCCCAGAGGCCAAGCTAAAATGGCCGACCTGTGGCTTTTCGATTAACCACCCTCCACCACGCTGATGATATTCGCGAGACCTCTGATGACAATCAATATACATCACTGAAATCTTATAATATAGATTTAGACTAGGAGGAATCGGCGCATGAGTACCGAAAACTATTCCACCCAAATTTTTTTATGCGATCCTCTTCAAATTGCCCTACTGATGATATAAATGCATGTTGCCATGGGGCAACTCCGTGCCATATTGTTTGAACCGAAATTGTTTAAACAATTGCAAGGAATTGTTATTTTTCAACCGGACATATTCTTTTTATATCCTTTATTGAAATACAAATTAAAAAGGTCCTATGACTTTTCACGATAAAGTTAATTTCTTGAGATATGAATTTTTAGAGGTTCGAAAAATCTCAAATTTGGGTACTTTTGACCCATAAAAAATGTATAAAAAAAATATAAATAATTTTTTTTTTAATTCTTTATACAATAGTTCATTGTTTATACCTGTTTTTTTATTGTTAATTTTGCGTGCTCAAATATCGTCGCTACCTTTAAGATCGTCTCTTCGATCATGGCTCATCGGCCTCTCTGTGTCCTGAATTATTATTTATCATTTATCTTAAAAACTATTAACTTTATCAAGATTGTTGAAGAGAGCAATGTTATTTTTAATGAAATTGTCTACAATTTGTTTCAACAAATTTTTGTCTGAAATTAATTTTACGAAAGTTATTTGAGCATGAATCGGAATATGTAATTTTGTAAAATTGATTCCAGAAAAAATATTGTTAAAAACAAATTGTAGACAATTTCATCATTAATAACATTGCTTTTTTCAACAATCTTGATGAACTTAATAGTTTTCAAGATAAATGATAAAATAATAATTCAGGACACAGAGACTTAAAGGTAAGCGACGCATACTTGTGAGCGCGCGAAATTAACAATAAAAAATTCTGGGTTGCATTCCGGGAGTGCCGACAGAAGTGAAAACGTATTTTGGCGCGTTAGACATTTTTTAGATGGGTGCTAGTGTTATTGGGTTATCGGATTGCATTTTATTTATGAATTGTATTGTATAAATCTGTTGAAAATATAAACAGGATGTTCATAAAATCAGATGTGGAATCATCTGCGACTGAAAGATAAAATTTAGTCACTATCTTCCAACGTTAAAATACATTTAATATTCTTTTATGAATCATCCTTAACAATTTCGACAACTCTTGTATCATCATCACTATCATCAACATTATTACAATCTAAAATAGGAACTATAGGTTCATGGTAACTAAAATAGGAAATAAACAATTTTGATTCGAATTGATTTGTTGAAAATATAACCAGGATGTTCATGAAATCAGATGTGGAATCATCTGCGACTGAAAAATAAACCTTAGTCACTATCTTCCATCGTCAAGATAACCTCTTGTGGGGTATTCATGTTGAAAAGGGAAACATTCTCAATTGAATATTGATAGAAATATTTTTCTGTGAATTGAAAAATCCACGATTAAAATGAAGTTATTTTTTGTGAATGTCTAACAGAAAACAACCAATTCCCCGGCTAAAGCCACGCTGGACATTGAACTACATCTGATAGATATTCTCAAAAGGCCGTAACTCAAAAGAAAAAAATCTAAAATTGAAAATTTGCATTTTCATTCAGATAGTTATTTGATTTTCTATTCCAGTCTTGATTAAGAACTCATAGAGATGAATGAGGCAAGGAAGAATGTTTTACAAAAAAGAGTACTCACCAGAAATCATTCGTAACATTGACGCAGGAGAGACATCGCATTCACTAGGTCTTATACATTTTTGTCGACGAAAATCTATTTCACGCTTCCACGATCATCAGGAAGACCGGAAGAAATAGGAAACACATTTTCAAGAAGCAACCTCACTTTGCAAAGATGGAAAAAGTTAGAATCATTTCTTTTGGAGAGACACTTTGAAATTAGTGTTTTCTGACATTAAAACCTGTCATGGGGTATGATAGATTGATTTGTTGATAATATAAACAGGATGTTCATAAAATCAGATGTGGAATCGTCTGCGAGTGAAAGATGAACCTTAGTCACTATCTTCCATCGTCAAGATAACCTCTTGTGGGGTATTCATGTTTAAAAGGGAAACATTCTTAATTGAATATTGATAGAAAGATTTTTCTGTGAATTGAAAAATCCACGATTGGAATGAAGTTATTTTTTGGGAATGTCTAACAGAAAACAAGTACTTCTCAGGCTAAAGCCACGCTGGACATTGAACTACATCTGATAGATATTCTGAAAAGGCCCTAACTCAAAAGAAAAAATCTGAAATTGAAAATTTGCTTTTTCATCCAGATAGTTATTTGATTTTCTATTCCAGTCTTAACTGAGAACTCCTAAAGATGAATGAGGTAAAGAAGAATGTTTTCCAAAAGAGAGTACTCACCAGAAATAATTCGTAACATTGACGCAGGAGAGACATCGCATTCACTAGGTCTTCAATACATTTTTGTCGACGAAAATCTATTTCACGCTTCCACGATCATCAGGAAGACCGGAAGAAATGGGAAACACATTTTCAAGAAGCAATCTCACTTTGCAAAGATGGAAAAAGTTAGAATCATTTCTTTTGGAGAGACACTTTGAAATTAGTGTTTTCTGACATTGAAACCTGTCATGGGGTATGATAGATTGATTTGTTGAAAATATAAAAGTTATTTAAATATCTCGTGAATACCGCATCAATTGTACTTTTATATCTTGTTGTGCTAATATTGAGTTGATTGGACATAGTAACATCAAATTCTCTATTCACACATTCAATTCATTTATCTAGACGCGTTCGCGGTCTGCTATATGTACATGCAGCATATATGCACACACTATAGCTAATAAAATGCGTACCGCACTACAAGCATCATGCACTTCACTTCATGCATCTATGCACACACTATAGCTGCGTCTCACTCATTACGGTGTCGCGTCCCCTGACGGTGTCGCGAGCCCAGCGATTTTCTCTCACCTAAAATATGCCTATCGCGCCATAAGAAGTTTTCACTTCAAAAACAGGTATAAACAATGAAATTTCTTTAAATATTCATCAAAAATATTAGTAACTATTGTATAAAAAATTAAAAAAAAAAAATTATTTATATATGATTTTTTAAAATATGTTTCATGGGTCAAAAGTACCCAAATTTGAGATTTTTCGAACCTTTAAAAATTCATATCTCTAAAAATATTAACTCTATCGTGAAAAGTCATACGTCCTTTTTGATTTGTATTTCAATAAAAAATATAAAAAGAATTTGTCCGGTTGAAAAATAACAATACCTTGCAATTGTTTAAACAATTACGATTTAAACAATTTACACGGGGTTGTCCCATGGCAACATGCATCAGTAGGGCAATTTGAAAAAGATCGCATAAAAAAATTGAGGTGGAATAGTTTTCGGTACTCATGCGCCGATTTCTCCTAGTCTAATTTCAATAGGACTTTCGACACGATTCAATACGATTCATTGTCGATTATGCTGAAATTTATGGGTTTCGCATCATCACTTTCCGGGTGTTGGTTGGTGGAATATTATGTCGAGTTGATATTTCATAAGTAGACAGTGAATTAAAAAATTTTATTTTCCTAGAACTGATAGCACAATCGCCCATTATCTCATTCAAACAACAGAAGTGTGGTGGCACTATCGACAATTTGAATTGGAAGACAGCGGAATGGCCTTCATGGAAAAAAATGGAATAATGAATCCCAATCAAAACAAAATCATCGCAGTCGTTGGATTCATATTCTGCGCTTTTCCTGATATTTGCCAGACTCCGCAATCAGCCTAATTGCGCCAAACTGTATTGTGCATTCTTAGATAACAATAAGCTTCTCTGGAAATCACAAATGGGGCAGAGCGCAACAGTGATCTTTCGCGTACCTGAACAAACATCCCATTCTACCATTCATCTCCTCGGAAAGTCTTCTGGCGTTGCCGCTCCCGGCATCGACGGCGGCGGTTACGGTGGCGTCACGTCGGTGGTGGGGACGGCCGGTCTAGCGTAGGCGGATTTGGTCTTCAGAACTGCCGGTTTCGCCGTCGCTCGTATCAGTCGCGTTCCCACAGCTCCACCGAACACACGACGAAACAGACATCGGACGTTGAAAAAGGCAGCAACAAGTGCTAGTGGTAGTTTCAAAACGATATGTCGGTGACTTGAGGATTGGGCCGCGGTAAAGACATGTGGGCTGTGTGGGCCTGCCTGTTGGCAGTGGTGGCTGCTTCACCACAACCTCTTCACCTCGAGAGGGACTCTTTTAGACGGCCCGCGGCCGCTGCATGGCAGAAACGACTCGTTGCTGGAGCACATCCAGTTCCGGAGGATTTCGCAGCTTTCCAGCACCACCATCTACCGCCGCAGGTCGATGATGTCAACTCGCAGCTCATGTTGAGGTCGCCCAGAGGACAGCGGCAGTATGATGTCCCACAAATAGGTTAGTGCTCATAGTAATCACAGAAGATAGACGGGTTGAAATGTTGGCCAGGATCATTTTATGTTGTAGCTTCACGGTGGTGAAGCGGCTATTGTCACATTTTTCCGGGCATCCACCGAAATAGATAGTTTGTAGTTCAGTTCGGAATCCTAGGTTTATTTCAGTTGGACGATTTTTATATTTTTCTTGGTTATAGTGTCAATTTATATTTGGAATCCTACCAATTTGAAATATTCTTTAGCTACGAGTTTATATAATTGTAATGTAAGGAAGGATTCATCCCTTTTTTAAAGCCATGTTAATGAAATAATACATGGTATTGAAACAACCCTTCGTGTGAGAGTCAAAATCATGCTTGATCGTTTTTTTTTATTTGTAACCTTCACGAGCATATTTTGTGATTGTCACTACAGATATTACAACAAATTTCCCATGACTTTTTACTGATTTCACTTGATTCTGAGGGGTTTTGGGAAGAGAGGATTCACAATACAGACCTATCCAGAATGCTCGAAAGCGGGAAACAACGTAAGCTAACGAATTTGAAAAATTAAGACAGGTGTGTTGGTACGAAAACCACGGTGGAAAGCTTGGAGCTATTCTAGATTATGTCTTGGAACATGCTCTTGTTGGTGAAGGTCCTACTTTACTGTTGAAATTATAGGTAAGTCGTTGTTAGCCCCTTCACGAAATTTCGGGTGAACGGGCTGCGGCAATGCGGCGTATGGGGCAGTTCGCGGACTTTCGCATGATCTGAAGGGCCACTGCTACTTGACTGCCATTCTGCAATTTTCGACAAAGCGTTTGAAAAACGGTAATTTGAAGGGTAGGTTGTTGATTACGGTTTCTTCTAGAAGTTCCTTTACTATTTGTGCAATTGTGCTTGAGATGCAGGATCCCATGGCACATCCATAAATTTATTGGTGCAATCTGTTGTCAAATTGGAAGTAATTTGTGGATGAAGGTTTGTCCTATCGCGTGGATAAATTCATTTTTTGATTGGGGGGAGTTCGTTGGGGATGTTATTGGATGCTTGATACGATTGGTCTGAGGAGGTGGTATTCTTTGTACAGTTTGGGGAGCCCATATATTTTTGGAGGGATGGCAATTTGGATTTTTAGTCGATTTGTTTGTATGTAAGATATTAGTTCTTTTCTTTTTCATCATATTGTTATTTTGTGTTTGCAATTTGTTGTTGGGGTTTGAATGTAATATTTTATAGGTGTTGTTGTATTTTTTCTTCGTTTTCGGTTTTCCATAACAACGGTTCAATTACTTTCATCTGGTTTGAGAAGCAAATATGGGGAGTTGTTTTGGACATTTCCCAGTTTTTTTTTTATATTTTTCATAATTTTATTTTGTGTGGTGTTATTATGGTTTATTTTTTGTTCTAATTTTTGATTGCGTTAACCACTTTAGTTCTGATTTCATCACAAATGTGGGTGTGCAGATTTTTTATACTAGTTTCAATATTAGCACTATATGCAGTTGATGGTATATTATTAACAGTCATGAATGATTCCAATAACGAGAATGGCTGAAACCATACAGCGTGTTATGTAATAAGTGTCCGATATTTCACAAGACGATCCCTCAGTTATTTATAAGATGGAAAGTTCAGATAAGCATGGGTCCACAAAGCCCTCCTTTTTGATATACAAGGTGTTGAAAATTTATTTTGATTTTGGTTTTTCATAAATAATTTTAAAATAATGTCGGTATTTGGACGAAAATTGGTATTTGAGGATTTTTTGATATGAGAAATTCACATTTGATCTTAGTTTCGTTTTGGAAAGTCACAACTTTGTCATGCATGTATGTATCACATTTTCTAGAAAAAAAATCGATTCCTCTATCATTTTTACGTGAAAGAGGTATGTTTTTCAAAAGTCACTACTACTACTACTACAGCCGTTTTCAAGATATTTTGATTTAAATTAATTGATGCATGTGTTTGTCAAAAAGTGAAACAATTTTGAAAACTTTTTTTTAAATTCAACATAGAAACATTTCAAACGAAAATTTTCAAACAACAACAGACAACGGAACATTAGATATGAATCTAAATCAAAATCACAATAAATGTTCGAAATGTCCACCTTCTGCCTATATGCACGCATCCTGGAGTGTTTTGAATCGTTCTACAAGAGTTGATTATTCGATTACTTAATTCCTCCTTATTTTGGATTGGTGACTGGTGAATTAAGGATTTTAGATTTCTCCACAGGAAAAAATCCAAGCTGTTAAGGTCTGGTTACCTAGGGGGCCGTAGTTGAGACCCTTCCCGACCTATCCAACGGTTGCCGAAAGTTTGATCTGAAAATTCTCGCGCTTGGATGCTAAAATGCATAAACCACATTCCATTTCCTAGTTTAAGCGGCACATCTTCTAGTAGAATAGTCAAATCTTCTTCAAGAAAATGACGAAATCTCTCTCCTTTTAATCTTCCCGGAATAGAGAATGGACTTATAAAATAATCTCCAAGGATTCCTGCCCAAACGATAAGAGAGAACTGTTCTTGGAAATGTGATTTCTGTATCACATGGGGGTTTTCCTCTGACCACAAATGATTGTTGTGAAAATTCCGTATAGCGTTGCGTGAGAAATTTGCTTCGTCGGTAAAAAAGATTTGATTTTGAAATAAAGGATTTTGAATACGGCATTGGAGAAACCAACGACAGAAGCTGATACGTTACGGAAAGTCACGAGGGAGTAGTGCCTGAACTCTTTGAATATGGTGGGGATATAACAAATTATCAATTAAACTTTCCCATACCAGAACATGCGAAATGATTAACGTCACCGCTATTTTTCTGAATCTTGTTTCCGGGTGTTCTCCTACCGGATTAAGAACTGCTTCCTCGATTTCTGGGGTTCTCACCCGACAGATGACTAGATTTCTCAAAACTTCCTGTTTTCCTTAACCGAGCGTGAATTCTTGAAAAGTTTGTGAAGTAGGAGTTATGCGGTTCGGATAACGCTCCTGATACAAATGTCTAGCCTCATATGCATTTCCTTTAGCAGGTTCGTATGTAAATTGTGTGTCAGAATACTCTGCATTGGTGAAGTTTACCATTTTTCAACAAATGATCCCAATAATGATACAATTCCAATCTAATTTCTATTTGTACAACAAAGTAACAGTCATATGGAGCTCACATTGGAAGAACAACGTTTCAATACCTAGATATGCATCAAAGTATTTCAAACGCAACTTTCCCACATTGCCTAAAAAAATCTGAACATTATACGCCAATTCATATTCGATGCTTTTCTGCTGTTCCAGAAAGGAATTGCGATATCCTTCTGAATTGTGAACTCAATTTTCGATTCAATTCGATTCCAATTGAGCGTATGGTCCTATTAAAAGAAGAAATTTGCTTTCCATACCTCAATATTTTTTTTGCCTCATCAGTATTTTTTCATTTTTCGAGTATCATTCGATAGTTATAGTGACTATTCACACCTCTATTGCATTGTTTTTTACGAAAATTGATTATGCTTTTTTATAATTGCATAGAACATGTGATTGCTACCAAATTTAGATTCTCGCCGAACCATCTTCACTCTATTTTGTCTTAAAACTTTTCAACATAAAAACGAAGCTGATATCTCAATTGGATTTTTCATTTCATCTCTTCCGTTTATTTTCACTGGATACCATGGTAGAAAAACTTCCTTGAAATTCTGAGTTTGGACTTTTTAACTTTATTCAATCAATACCTACAAAATATTTTTCATTAACATTTTGAATTGCCACATTGAACTGAAAATTGTTACTTTGAAGTCAAAATTGTCACTTTGAACTGACAATTGTCAGTGTAACAATTGACACTTCAAAGTGACGATTGTCACTTCAAATTGACAAATGTCACTTCAAAATGGCAATTCCAGATGTTCTTGAAAGTGACAATTGTCACTTTGAAGTGATATTTGTCAGTTCAAAGTGACAATTGTCACTTCAAAGTAACAATCCTCAGTTCAAAGTGGCAATTCCAAACGTTTTTGAAAAATATTTTGTTGTTGGCCCTTCCTTGCCCTCGTGAAACCTCCACACTTGTAGATTGATCACTTAGTATTGCAAAATGTTGATAAGAATCGACGCTAAGAACCAAAACGCGTCTACGATTATGGGAAGTTATCTGATAAACGAAGTCCCACCACCTGCTTCTTTTTCCGCGATAAGAATAATTTGTGGTGACAATACTTCGAAGGGTCGAAACATAGCATCTTCCATAATGAGTGAATTGTGTAAATATTTGCCTGTATTATAATCCTATTATCTTGTTTGGATTTCTGAACGATACTTAGATGGAATTTCAGAGAAGAAACATTTGAAACTTTTTGCATATACCAACCCTGGAATATTTACTACCCCGACTAGATCTTTGATAAGCCTCTTGGCTTTGGCAATAGTTTTCTCGTAATGGGGTAGAATATCATATTTTCTAAACCTTGGCCCATTTTTGGAGTAGAATGTCGGAAAATCCTGGGAATATTCACCAGTACGAGTTACCCCTGGACAAATAGTATACCCCTCATTTATCCCCACAAGGGTCAAATGTCAAAAACAATCAGATATCAATTCCTGGACACTAGGCAAATAACAAATTGTTGTCCCAATTACTTCGTTGGATATTTCAAATTCCTAAAAACCACAAATCATTCCATCCACCAAATAAATCAGTTAATCAGTCAGAACATAATATAGGAAAATGATAATGACATGTGACCACATGATTTATTTTCAGTCGACGTATAGATATAAATAACGCAAACTACACGAACAGTATCATTTAGTGATGATTAGACCAATTCAATTTTAGCGGATTCTGGTGAAAAAGAGAAGTATACCTACAATAAATGATTTCAGGTTCTTTGTTGAACAATAATTGTTAGTATAAACTTTTTTTACATATCATTGAGGACTTCATTATATGAAATATCATCACTCGTTATAATTTTTATTTAATCACACCAATTTTTTGGAATGTTGGACTACATAATGAAGTGTGATATGTTGTTACGTACTTTCTGTGAGGTAACACAAAGAAATTGGATGCGCCGACTTGCAACAGTGTAGTCGGGAGTGGGTAGGAAAAAAATGTTAAAATTATCAAATAGGGCGCCAAGTGATTTAGATAAAGCTCACCCCAACAAAAGTTTCAAAGCCATGAAGAAAATCACTAAAATGACTCGTAACCACAGAGTAACTATGCTCAGATAATAAAATCAAAACCTATAGTTGTGAGAGATTTATTCATAAAGAAATGTACGTGAACAAATATGTATATGGGTGTTATAAGGAGAGATATAATTTCACCTACGTAACTCTCGAGAGCACGGTGTTAGCACCTCAATATAAATTTACATATAAATTTACGGGTAATTGGTAAATATTCAAATAACGTCAAAATCGCTTGATAGGGAAAATAGTTGGCCTTCAGTTTAAAATAAATTCCCAGAATATATTGCTGATATGACCCCGTGACGGACGGCCGATATCTTGTAATCACTAATCACGTTCAAGAAAAATGAGAAAACCACCATGTGGTACTCATCCTTCTCCTGGTATTGTTGTGTGTATTCTTCTTTCAAACTTATATTACCCACAAATGGATGCTCTTTAGTACGAGATATCCTCCTTATAATTTCCACAGTACTGGAAGTTTCTAGCAATCGATTGCGGCTGTTTCACAGTAATCGGTATCCCAAGAAAACGTCTAAATTTTTAAAAAAATTACAACCGTAATAATGAACATATATTAATACTTGATTTGCCTATGAAACCCACCTCTAAAGCAGAAATCCCAATGCTTTCAGAGACGTTCAATAAATCGAATTATATCACCAAAATTATATCCATCGAATGCCCAAAAAGATAATCAAAATCACCATGAAACCATAATCCATAAAATGATTATCTTCGATAGTGAATATGGGGAAAACTCCGTAGAACAATTATATCATATTATTATTGTCCACATTTCACTTATATAAATTATAAGATAATTAATGAAATTCGTTTCTTCGATGACAATATTTGAAATATTTTTGGATGATCACTGTGAAGTCAAGTGGACATTTGTAGAATAAATTGATTTGTTTGAAAATATGAACAGGATGTTCATAAAATCATGTGGAATCATCTGCGACTGAAAGATATATTTGAGTCACTATCTTCCATCGTTCAAGAATTTAAAAACAAAAATTTTATGTTTTGTGAGCAAACTAGGACTCTCCTGACTTCGAATTATGGAGGGATCGAAAATTGATTTGAGGGTAACTTCTGCTGAGGATATGATGTCTGGTTTTTTTACTTGATTAGTTCTCGATCCCAAAAGATTCATTTTGGTAAAAAAAATCCTTTCCATAAACCTAGGCATTTTTATATTGCATTTTCTTGCCTTGTTGGAATGACATGTTCAGCTGTGAGAATATTCTTCCGTTAAGTTTCCTTAGTATTTTGAACATTCAATTCTATACATTACAATGGATTTCACTTCCACTTCTTGAAGGATTTCGAAATTTGTGGGGAATAATGCTAATATATATTTTATATGCAAATAAATACATATTTGCCAAGTATTTGACCGACAAAACCAAAAAGAAGGAGGTTCTCTATTCAACCCGTATATTTTTTTTCCATCATATTTTTTTATGTATGATCACGCATAACTTTTTACTGAAGCGTCCGATTCCAATAATTCTTCCTTCAATGGATAGGGTATACTTCAAATTTGGTCCCATTTGAATTTAAAAGATGAAATCCACCCCTAAGGGTAGCGAAATGAAGGATATTGATCACTTACCCTCTGAATTCTGGTCCGTTAACCGATTCTATCAGGCATAACTTTGTACTAGGTTCTTCGATTTGGATGATTCTTTTTTTAGTAGATAGGGTATACCTTATATTTGGATTTCGGAAGGAATCAGCCACCCTTACTGGTGGAAAAATAGGGGATAATTGATTTTTCACTAGTGAACATTGGCACACACATACGTAGTTGACAATGACAGATCCCTACTGACATTATTCTTGTTCCACATCCGTCAAAATCAGTATATTTTATGAGAGGATGGAATGATATACAGAGTAATGAAATAAACTAACCAGAACAACGAAAATAATTTATATTACAACAAATAGTAAAAGTAGATAATCATATTATTTAACTGGTAATAGTTGGAGTAAGGTGGGTAAGTAAGTATTTTGGAAGTAATCAAAAAACAAGTAGGTAGTAATTGGTAGATTTCAGCCACAAAAAATTGAAAAATAAAAACTTTTTAACAAAAAATTAAACCAACGAAATACGAAACTGAAAAGTAAAAAATAAAAACTTTTTAACAAAAAATTAAACCGACGAAAATCACTGAAAAGAATAATAAACCTTCTTAGTTTAAATGATATTGAGCTCCTAACTATGAGTAACTGATTTTGAGTCGGCGCCAAACAAACAATTATCGAAGATCATTAAATTATTTCGAAAGAAGTAATCAAAACGCAGCCGTGCATCTCGCTGCCATCATTTTACGATTTACCTAATCAATTGCTAGTTTGTTTGGCGCCGACTCAAAATCAGTTACTCACATTAGTTTAGGAGCTCAATTATCATTTAGACTAAGAAGGTTTATTTTATTTTTTGCTTTTCAGTTGATTTTTTCGTCGGTTTAATTTTTGTTATCTCTTTAAAATAACGATGCTTTGTGTTTTCCAATTTCTCCAAGTGTAAACTTTTTTGGTGGAATTCTAGAAATTGGAGTCGTTTTCAGTTCCATAACTATTTCTTATATATATTCCATATTTATTGTAAAATTCACATTTATAAACGATTTAGGTGTGCCATGTGACAACACTATGAAATCAGTTACTGCAGTCTTCTGCAAATCGTTCGATTCCATTGATTGTATTAACCATGGTACTTTTACAATTGATTCATCATAATGGTTTCCGGTAGAAACCTCCCAATGAATCCCAACCATATTCAACCAACCGCAACCAAGTTGTAAAAAGTGAAAGAGATACTCAGTTTCTTCAGATAGTATGTATGTCGAATGATAATAAGGAATATTAATTCAAATTGAGATCTGATTGCGTATAAGTTTCCTGATCTATCATTACTAAACAATATTGGATTTTAAGTTCCTCGAAAAATCTCTGTGATACAAAAGTCGTTAAATTGTGATTGTAAAATAATTGAAATGAATCGAAACGGTTCAAACTAATACTTCAACATAGAGGGCTCCTATGACCCTCTCCTAAGAATATTATGAAAATAAAAAATTCCCATTCACGAGAATCCTCTCGTCCATGCGCTGGACACATAAACTGGAGATGCTACTTTTAATATATACTGGAAGAGCTGATTTATCTTAATATCTCCTACATAGGGAAAGTGTCCTTATTTTCCCGGAAATAAATTACACTCATCAGTGGTTAACATTAGCTTCACAGTTGCAGGAGAAACCCAAAATAAAAACCTGCAATATCACTTTAACCCAACTATCTTATTCAATAAGACCTTATTCCAATGTTTTCTATCTATCGATCTTCGTAATAATCATATTGTACTTTCCATGAATTTCTGGAGAGATTGAATGAATATTCCCATCCCATATTTTCATTGGATTCGAATTATTTACAACTCCATCGAATTCCACGGCATTTTTCAAGGATTCCACGATTTTTTCAACTATTCGGTATATTTGTAGAATACTCGTACATCATGAATTATGGAAAAGATATGATTGAACTCATTTTACTTTTTGAAGTAGAATATTCACATTTGAAAATGTGACATACACTGCGCGCCAAACGCGATGGATAGACCGATTTTTGCGATAAATAATATTAGGGGGCAAGATAGACTCAAAATTCTTATGGATTCGTGATCAAGACATCAAATTCAATACCAATCCATATTTTCGATGAAAAATTTTTAGTTCTTTAAAATCCGAATTTGTCTCACTTCCCATGGAAACGCCTCCGTATCTTGTAATCATAATTCAAGTCAATTGTTGAAATAGAATGCCCAGACTATTCAGTGAAGAGCGGTGTGGAGTTTTTTGGACCGCTTTGCTGGTTTCAAATTCTTTATGTTTCAAGCAAAGTTTCAGAAATTGTAAATTTGAATGGAGCCAGAAATTTTATTTAAACCAGGATAAAAATACAAAACCTCTATTCAATAATGATTGCACATCAATTAACTTTCTTCTGTAAATAACTACAACAATAAAACAAATACCAACTTATAACAATCTATTTACAAAATTCACAACTCTTCCAATTTCAGAACATTTGAATGCAGAAAACCAATATTGTTTTGTTTGCTGAACTGTCGGTTTTTCTGATGACGATGTACCTCGATTGTATTTTCCTAGTCTAAAACTTAGCTAAACTCCGCGAAGTGGATTGGCTCGCAATCAGGGGGTACTTATAGCTGCTGGGCAACCGATCAGGTGAACACAAACATCAGCTTCTGGTCCATAAAGTGTGTTCTCAGCGATTTAACATGAAAACAATATTGTTTGTGTCAGAGTTTGATATACAAAAATTCTATTTCTTGAAACTTGGAATCTTTTCAATGCACTCTTCAACTCATTGTTGTTACAGTTGAGTGTAATCTCATCAAAATTAATTGAGTATACAAATGAATACTATCCAATACTGAAATTAAAGAACTATTATTAATAATTCTTATGGATTAACAAAAATTGATTTTTGCTCTATATATGGAAGAGATGATTTTTTCTCTGATCATGAACAGCCAAGATATTTCGTTATCAATAATTAAAAATCAGAATTTGAGACAATCAAGTTTGTTGAATTTGATTTACGAAAATGACTTCAATTTCAGCGATATTCAAGAAACGTATATGAGAATAAATGTTTGACCAGCCGTCAAATACTTCTTCAAAAAGTTTTCTGAAAATTCAAAGAAAATTCCAAATTCCAAGTACCAAATTTATACATGAAATATACATATTAGATCATTTCAAGCACATCAAAATCACAGCTCGGTGATTATTGTTACCAAATATGGAACCATACCAAAGATATATAAAAACTCATAAAAAAATATACATGTGGGATTCATAATCCTGACAGAATTCTTCAAAAATATATAGTGAACGACACTGCTATTTTTAGTCAGATTGACCTAAATAAATCTAATTACTGTTTCCATAACCAAAAATGCGTAGATGACTTCAGATACTTCCCTTGTAAAAAATTATCTAACGTTCTCTTAAAAATTATTTGAATGTGACATATTTAAAATATCTTCGGTCCAAACATAAGTTCTCAATACATACCTTCCTTGAAATCATACACTATTCACTGATTTGAAATCATATTCGCGGAGAAAGGAAAATGCTCTGATTTCATATATTATTTCAACATGGCATCTTCTCCTCTTTAATGGCCGACGAGCTCCAGAAAACAATATATCTTAATTGCCGAAAGATCAGAAAAGGGCCAAGAATGTCACATGCATCGTCTTAAATATCATCGTACTGTCAGATCATTTGCGACAGCTCTCCTTCTTTTAGCCGTAATGATTGTTCCATTACCGACGGTTAGATGTCGCTAAGATTTTCAATAGGTAATGTAACAGATTTTCAATAGGGAAGTGAATAAATCTCGAGCATAGAGCATATCAATAAGAAATGTAACAGATATATCGTTACAATCTTCCGTAATTGAAGTAATAGAATTCTGTAATTCCCACGATCGTTAGATATACCGCGTATAGATCTAAATCTCTTCTGGGGTTGATCTGAGTGACATACACTGCGCGCCAGGGGCGATGGACAGATTGATTTGTGCGAAAAATAATATAAGGGGGCAAGATATGCTCCAAATTTTCACGGGTTCGTCATCAGGACATCAATTCGAGTACCATTCCATATTTTGGCTGGAAAATGTTCAGTTCTGAAAAATCCGAATTTGTCGCACTTCCCATAGAAACGACCCCGTATCTTCCGTTTTTATTGTAGTAGGATTCTCTAATTTCCACGATCGTTAGATATACCTAGGATGAGTCCAAATCTCTTCTGGGTCAATCTGAGTGACATACACTGCACGCCAGGGGCGATGGATATATTGATTTTTGCTAAAAATAATATAAGGGGGCAAGATAGGCTCAAAATTCGTGATCAGTACATCAACTTCAATACCAATCCATATTTTCGCTGAAAAATTTTCAGTTCTCAAAATCCGAGTTTTTCCCACTTCTCATGCAAACACCCCCAGTATCTTCCATAATGATTAAAGTAGAATTCTGAAATTTCCACGATCATTAGGTACACCGGAGATGATGCTGAATATTTTCTGGGATTGACCTGAGTTTTTTTTTTTTATGTTCTTGTTCCCACGAAAAGGGATATCCTGTAATGTTCAGAGAACATCGTGGGAACCAAGGGAAAGAAGGTAGGAGTTGGTGTTCTTCTTAAATTTCTGGAGATTGTATGCCTCGGGGAACACCTCCCTAGGCAATGAGTTCCAAAGCCTCGCTGTTCGTTGGATGAACGAGTCTTTGGAAAGTGATGTTCTGCAGGTCTCCAAAGTGACCACGAAGGAGTGTGATGACTGAACTTGTCGGGTTAATCTCGAAGAGACTGCCAAAGCAGGAACGATTGTTGATATTTCAGAAGAGCATCGCCCATGAAAATATCTATAAAATAGAGACAAATCGCCAACTTTTCTACGGTGTTCCAGACAAGTGAGCGAGTTTGTAAGCGTGACATCACCGACGAGACGAATTGCCCTTTTTTGGACAGAATCCAATAGCCTCAGGATATGTTTAGGTGCCGCGCTCCAAATATGGGAACAGTATTCCAGGACAGGTCGGATCTGTGCCTTATAGATCATAAGCAGCTGAGTGGGGTGAAATAGCTCTTGGCACGAAACAAAACCAAGTTTTGGGATGCACTTTTGGCAATGGACCTCACGTGATTTTCCCAGGAAAGGTTATTGCTGATAGTAATACCAAGCATCGATATGGATGACTTCAGTGGTATGGTTACTCTGACAAAGTTATGTTAGGCACAGTGAGATCGGCTTTCTGGAGAAAAGACATGCTTGTGTTTTGTTTGCATTGAATTCTACAAGTTATTAGATCCCCACTCGAGAATTGTTGCTAAGTCCATATTTATATTATTAACATTTCTTCCTCGTTCATTTCTGGTTTCACGGGCTGATATAGGGGCCCTGGAAGAGAAAGCGGTATGGAGGGTACTATCATCGGCAAAGCTGTGTACTGGACATGAGGTTGCTTTCAACAGGTCGTTGATGTGAAGTAGAAATAGTGTTGTTGCGAGAATAGATCCTTGCCGAACACCAGCATTTATGAGTAGAGTGTCAGATGAAACTCCATCGACCACTACATGGAGAGACCTGTTTGAGAGAAAACTAGCAAGCAGAGAACACAGCTGAGGGGGCAAGCCATAAGACGGAAGCTTGACGAGGAGTCCCTGGTGCCAAACTCGATCGAACGCCTTGGAGATATCTAATGCCACAGCTAAAGTTTCTCCATACTTTTCAATAGATAGCTGCCATATATGTGAGACGTAAGCGAGCAGGTCACCAGTTGATCTCTGATAGCGGAAGCCATATTGCCTATCGTTGACAATTCCTGAGTCTTCCAGATATTTCATGAGCTCGATGTTGATGGCTTTTTCCATGACCTTTGAAATGATAGATAGCAGTGCGATAGGTCTGAAGAAGCTAGGTAGGGCCTTTTGCCTTTTTAGGACTGGCTGTACTCTTGCAATTTTCCAATTGGACGGAAATACCCCCAAATT
The DNA here is from genome assembly GCA_018342105.1 of Gonioctena quinquepunctata. NCBI lineage: Eukaryota > Metazoa > Arthropoda > Insecta > Coleoptera > Chrysomelidae > Gonioctena > Gonioctena quinquepunctata. Next base: position 336,045 of record JAFIRS010000825.1, read on the forward strand.
GTAAGAGTGGTTGAACAACATGCAAAGAACAGGTGTTAGTTCGGGGGCACATTTCTTGAGAACAATCGGCGGGATTCCGTCAGATCCACAGGCTTTGTTGGTGTTGAGACCCAGCAAAATCTTTCTGATAGTACGTTGGCGAAAGGTGATCTCGGGCATGTGACTGTCAATAGGTGTAATGTTCGGGGGTGGTTTTCCCGATGAATCCAGAGTGGAATTTCCAGCAAATAGGTGCGCAAAGATATTGGCTTTTTCCTGGGCAGTCGTTGCTAGTGTTCCATCTCCTTTGGTTAGGGGAGGAAATGAGCTGGAAGTGAAGTTCCTTCCCTCAGCTTTGGCGGAGGACCAAAATGAACGGGATCCGTTAGGACATTCAGCAAGTTTTGATCTTATTTTGGCATTGTGGGCATCTTTTGAGCATTCTATTGTCTCTTTGCATATGCCTCTAGCCTCGACATATGCTGCTCTGGTCTCAGGGCCCGGATTTTTTAGCCATCGATGGTATGCTGCCTGTTTGGAAGCCACAGCTCTAGAGCAGTTTCTGTTAAACCAGGTCTTATCGGATGATGTTCTTCTTTCGGTATTCGGTATGTAGGTCCCCCCACAATGATGATTTCAGAAATTGTCTCAGCACATCGTGTTGGATCTACTGAAGAGAAACAAACTCTCTTCCATGGAAACGCTGAGAAAAACATACGAAGACCTTCCTAGTCGGCCGAATTGTAATGCCACATGAGACGGGGTGGTATTGTGCAGCTCGATGGTAAATGGAAAGAGCATGTTGTGGAGATGAGGGTGTGATCAGAGTTTCCAAGTGGGGCACAAACTTCTATTCTATACGGGTCAGGATTGGTGGTGAGGAAAAGATCTAGTGTATTGGCAGACTGGTTGTTGACATCAGGGATGCGGGTTGGTAGCTCGACCAGTTGTTCTAGACCATGAGTGATGGCGAAGGCCTCGGCTTGACGACCCGCATCATCTGTTTTGTTAGAGAATTTGAGCCAGGCAGCGTTATGTACATTAAAGTCTCCCATGATTATGGTTTCAGCTGTTGGATGGTTCTCCTGAATGTAGTCCAGTTTGAGTGATAAAAACTCAAAGAGGTCGTTATATGAAGGTTAATTAGGTGAAAGGTATAGGCAGCATAGGAACTTAGTCAGTTTGGTATCAGATAGCTTGAACCACATCACATCAAAGTCTTTCGGTTCCAAACTCTCTTCACGCTGGCATGAAAGGATAGCCTTAGCGTAAAGGCAGACTCCACCTTTGAACCTGAATCGAGAATGGAGTTCGTAACCAGGACAAAGCATATGGACCTTGTTGGTGGACCAGTTTACTTGTGTTTCTGTTAGAGCCAGAATATCTGGTTTTTTCGTCTGTAGGTGATGGTGGACGTCATTAATGTTCTTGTTGAGTCCGCGGATGTTGCAAAAATTAATCTTTAATGTTGAGTCCCCTCGAGTACCTCTCGCCCGGAAATCCGAATGAAGAGTGATATATAATGCGCCCCAGAGGCGATTGAAATGCTGATTTTTGCGAAAAATAATATTAGGAGGAGAGATAAGCGGGATTTACTGATTCGTGATTGGGACATCAAATTTATAACCGATAGGCATCTTTGCTGAATAATATTTCGGTTCAGAAAAATTAGAATTTTTCCACTTCTCATGGAAACACTTCCGTATCTATCGTAATTAATGGAGTAGAGCTCTGAAATTTCCAGGATAAGTAGATATTCAGGGAATTACTCTCAATAATATCTGGAGTCAAATTTGATGAGCTTCCAGAGGGGAGTACAAAATATGGATTTTCTAAAGGAAGTATTGAACTCCATTTCCGAAAACATCATGAAATCGGGAAAAGTGTTCAAAATTTAAAAACAAGTCAGACTATGTTATTAAAGCATATCTCGAAAAAAATCTTTTTTCTTCTGTTTTCATTGGAAAAACAACGGTTAGAGACATTCAATGTAGAAATATTTCCCAATAATACGGCATCATCAGTGATAATTATCACTCGATATCACGTTCAATCGCCCCTGGCGTGCAGTGCATGTCACTCAGAATAACCCCAGAAAAAAATTAGACTCATCCTCGGTATTTTTACCGATCGTGGAAATAACAGAATTCTACTCCAATAATTACGGAAGTTATTGGGGCGTTTCCATGGGAAGTGAGACAAATTCGGATTTTTGGTGTCCTGATCACTAATCCGTAAGGATTTTGAGCATAACTTGTCCTTGATATTATTTTTCGCAAAAATCGGTATATCCATCGCTCCTGGCGCACGGTATATGTCACTCAAGTCAACTCCATGAGATCAATCAATCAATGAATACTTTATTTTCCTGAGGCTTTTTACAAGCATGGAAATCGTACAAGAAAACTAGGAGTTAAAATCAATAATAAAATATGGAATATACATGTGAGAAAAAAAAAATATATATACAAAGAAAATAATTCAATAGTAGTGGTAGGAGATAATAATATAAAAATTAAAAAAAAATAGTATAAACAGTAGAATAGTAACAAGCAAACAATCATGATGTCGAGCAGCCAGATCAGTTTGAAAATATTCATCTAGCAAATAAAAGGCATTTTTGAAGAGAATACTTTTAACTCTATTTTTGAAATTGATGGGATTAGACATTTTCTTAATGAATATTGGAAGTTTATTAAATATTTTTATAGACATAATATGAGGTCCATTTGATACAGATGTTAATTTGTGAACAGGAATTATCAGATTATACTTTATATAACCAGCGGCTATGCGGATAGTATCCCTTTGCTGAAACTTGTGGTAATGATTCTTAATGTAAGTGACACAATTCAAAATATACATAGAAATCTCAGTTAAAATTTGTAATTCAGTGAATAACCGCTTACAAAAATCAACATATTTTCCAAAACACATGGTTCTTAATATCTTTTTTTGCGAAATCAACAGATCGTTCAATCTACTGCAGTTACCGTAGCAGACTAAGCAATAATTTAGACTTGAGTGGACATAGGCATAGTAGTAGCTCAATAAAATATTAATGGGGACAAAATTTCTAAGATTCCAAACAACGAAACAATGTTTGGATAATTTATCAGAAATAGAGTCAATATGATAATTCCAGGATAATTGGGAGTCAATGTTCAACCCTAAGAATTTGACTGATCGTTTCTGTACAACAGATTTAGTATTTGCTCTAACCAATATACAACAATCCATTTCTCTAAGCGAGAAAACAATGGTATTCGTTTTGTTGCTATTTAGTGCGAGGCCGTTTCTGGAGCAGTAATTCAGCATATTTGCAACTGCAGTACCTGCCTGGTCAGATAACCCTTCACCTAAAGCAGAACTCAATATGAAGGACGTGTCATCAGCAAACTGTACAGTACAATGTTGTTGATTAATATTGGAGATGTCGTTGACGAATAAGAGAAAGAGAGTAGGACCCAGGACACTACCTTGGGGAACACCTGTTAAGATGTTACGATTATCAGAATGATATATTCCCGATTTGAGCCCAACCTCAACAGTGACCTGCCAGTCAGATAAGTCTCAATCCATTTGATACTTTGGTCGCGAACTCCAATGTCATAAAGTTTATCGAGGAGAAGTCGATGACTGATGGTGTCAAATGCACGTGACAAGTCAAATAGAATACTGATAGTATTTTCGCCATTTTCAGATTTGGATAAAACCTGATTTACCAGAGAAAGAGTAGCATCTCGGGTTGATAAACCAGCTTGGAATCCATATTGGCTCTTAGAGAGTAGGTTATACTTTTTACAGCAGGATACAAGTCTGTTGAGATAGGATTTTTCGATTTTTTTTTTAAATGAAGATAATTTGGACTCACCCCCAGTATATCTAACGATAGTGAATATTACAGAAATCTACTTCAATAATTACGGAAGATACGGTGGAGTTTCCATGAGAAGTGAGACACACTGTATATTTTTTGCAATTATTAGAATTTCCCCTAAGCCTACCGGCACGCCTATGATTGCCTTGTCCCCTAATGTGCCTCTGGTCTATCACAACATTGGCTTTTCAAGCTTAGCGAAACACCTACAATATCTGAATCAGCTTTATTAGCTTTCCTCACGAATGTGGACCAGTGAGAATAGAAACCATGATTTGTTGGGTGATAAGGAATAGCAATGAGATCATCATTTCTGATGTTCTACAGGGAACACGAAATGGAATCCAATATTACAAATTCTTTTGATTGTATGTCTCCTGAAATAATTTCCTATAATGTTATTACATCACTTCTGATAGTGTTCCTGTCCGATTTGAATATTATTGTCCATTTTTTCTTGATTGTATATATTATAGCAATTTTTTTTCCTTTATTGAAAATTTGGGATACAAACAGGTAAATATCCATATGAACGTATACTAATAGCATTATTACAGAAATAATTGGTGTCTAATACCTGATTATTTAAGATTATTGTTGCTATGAAGTAATAATTGATATACGTATCAATAATTCAGGTGAATTTATCAAGAATAATTATGATGGAACTAGAATTCCGGAGTATACATAGGCCAAACATGCAGAGTATTTAAAAAGCAATAATCAGAACATAGGAACTGTTTCTTCAATGGTAAAATAAATTCTTGCTATTCGCCTCTTGACAATGTTTTATCAACGAGTTCGAAATATTACATATGAAAAAAAAATTGTATACTCGACCTTCCAGAAAGTTTGGGGAATCAATAAATGCAAAAAGCCACAATATTTGCTTGACGACCAGATCAACTCTTTCTAATCTTAATTTTTGTATATCATATTGGGAGTTCCATATGATACTCTCAAAATTTAGCTTGCTTCTAACAAAGGCACGATAAATAATTTTCTTTGTCACCTCATTATTGAAGTTTTTGCATATTCTGTAGGAAACCCCCAAAGCTTTGCTGCTTGAATCAGTTATATAGTCAAAATAAGCATTGAAAGTAATTTTTGAGTCAAAATATACTCCAAGATTTGATCGTATTGCAAATTTGTGGGTACATTGTTTCCAAAAAAAGATATTCTGAATCTTTGAACAGTCTCTGATGTTGACCAGAGACTGGTTAGACGCTGTCGTGCCACACAATAAAAAAATTGCCCAAGTAACCCCTTTACTACACTTCACACTATATGCGCATTTCGATAACTAGTTATCATCATCAGTAGGTTAACTACACTGTTGTTTTTTTTCTGAAGATTTCAAGTCATCAGCATTTAAAAGTATTTTTATATAAACACTTATATGCCCATAATCCGTTTCATAATGAGATCCATTACGATACAGATTTTTCATAACGATACTGATTTTTGATCAATAGAAACCCATTATTTTTCAATCAAGCATGCTGTGCATGTGACGTTTGTCCTAGATTCCTATCTAATTGTTTTATTTGTGAAAATCAGTAGAATATGGCTAAACTTCGATAATTATATTATCAAAATGTCTGATATCAGCGATATATAAGAATTACCATCGATTCCTCCGCACATATCGGAGGAAGCAGAAAATGCAGTATAAAATATTTTACCCCAAAAATCTAAGAAAGTGTACGAAAAACTATATCAACGGTTTATGGACTGGAAAAATACAAATAATATTTTGACATTGTCCGAAAATGTTTTGATTGCTTATTTCTAAGAATTGATGGAAACTATGAAATCATCTAGTACATGGACACATTATTCAATAATAAAATCGTTGGTGAATATCAACCATTATATAGACATTTCTAAATATAAGAAGCTACAAGCTTTATTAAAGCGAAAGTCCGAAGGATATGTTGGACAAAAATCAAAAATATTTTCACCTGAACAAATAAAAACGTTTATCGACGAAGCACCCGATGAAAAGTTTTTATTTCTAAAAGTAAGTATCTACCTAACATTGCATTTTTTTAAATTTCGTCATGATTACATTTTCCATTCGACTCATGCATGATATATTTCATTAATGTCGAAAAAACTTGATTAGTTAACTCGTGGCGAAGCAGGCTAAGGCTCTAGATTTGAACTATAGACTACACTATGAGACGCGGGTTCGAAGCTAGCCTAGGTCATCCTGCTTTTTATTTAATTGTTCCTTTTTTTTCTTTTCTTTATTTCTTATTGTTGTAGTTTTTCAAACTGCACAATAAATAATCCTAATATTTTTAAGAAATCAGATCAATTACAATTATTATGTTCAATATAAATAGAATGTTTATAGATTTCCTATATTTTTTTTTTTATGTTCTGGTTCCCACGAAAAGGGATATCCTGTAATGTTCAGAGAACATCGTGGGAACCTAGGGAAAGAAGGTAGGAGTTGGTGTTCTTCTTAAATTTCTGAAGGTTGTATGCCTCGGGGAACACCTCCCTAGGCAATGAGTTCCAAAGCCTCGCTGTTCGTTGGATGAACGAGTCTTTGGAAAGTGATGTTCTGCAGGTTTCCAAAGTGACCACGAAGGGGTGTGATGACTGAACTTGACGGGTTAATCTCGAAGAGACTGCCAAAGCAGGAACGATTGTTGATATTTCAGAAGAGCATCGCCCATGAAAATATCTATAAAATAGAGACAAATCGCCAACTTTTCTACGGTGTTCCAGACAAGTGAGCGAGTTTGTAAGCGAGGCATCACCGACGAGACGAATTGCCCTTTTGGACAGAATCCAATAGCCTCAGGATATGTTTAGGTGCCGCACTCCAAATATGGGAACAGTATTCCAGGACAGGTCGGATCTGTGCCTTATAGATCATAAGCAGCTGACTGGGGTGAAATAGCTCTTGGCACGAAACAGAAAACCAAGTTTTGGGATGCACTTTTGGCAATGGACCTCACGTGATTTTCCCAGGAAAGGTTATTGCTGATAGTAATACCAAGCATCGATATGGATGGCTTCAGTGGTATGGTTACTCTGACAAAGTTATGTTAGGCACAGTGAGATCGGCTTTTCTAGAGAAAAGACATGCTTGTGTTTTGTTTGCATTGAATTCTACCAAGTTATTAGATCCCCATTCGAGAATTGTTGCCAAGTCCATATTTATATTATTAACATTTCTTCCTCGTTCATTTCTGGTTTCACGGGCTGATATAGGGGCCCTGGAAGAGAAAGCGGTATGGAGGGTACAATCATCGGCAAAGCTGTGTACTGGACATGAAGTTGCTTTCAACAGGTCGTTGATGTGAAGTAGAAATAGTGTTGGTGCGAGAATGGATCCTTGCGGAACACCAGCATTTATGAGTAGAGTATCAGATGAAACTCCATCGACCACTACATGGAGAGACCTGTTTGAGAGAAAACTAGCAAGCAGAGAACACAGCTGAGGGGCAAGCCATAAGACGGAAGCTTGGCGAGGAGTCCCTGGTGCCAAACTCGATCGAACGCCTTGGAGATATCTAATGCCACAGCTAAAGTGTCTCCATGCTTTTTAATAGATAGCTGCCATATATGTGAGACGTAAGCGAGCAGGTCACCAGTTGAGCTCTGATGGCGGAAGCCATATTGCCTATCGTTGACAATTCCTGAGTCTTCTAGATATTACATGAGCTCGATGTTGATAGCTTTTCCATGACCTTTGAAATAATAGATAGCAGTGCGATAGGTCTGTAGTTGCTAGGTAGGGCCTTTTGCCTTTTAGGGACTGGCTGTACTCTTGCAATTTTCCAATTGGACGGAAATACCCCAAATTGTAAGAGTGGTTGAACAACTTGCAAAGAACAGGTGTTAGTTCGGGGCACATTTCTTGAGAACAATCGGCGGATTCCGTCAGATCCACAGGCTTTGTTGGTGTTGAGACCCAGCAAAATCTTTCTGATAGTACGTTGGCGAAAGGTGATCTCGGGCATGTGACTGTCAATAGGTGTAATGTTCGGGGGTTGTTTTCCCGATGAATCCAGAGTGGAATTTCCAGCAAATAGGTGCGCAAAGATATTGGCTTTTCCTGGGCAGTCGTTGCTGTATTCCATCTTCTTTGGTTAGGGGAGGAAATGAGCTGGAAGTGAAATTTCTTCCCACAGCAAGCGAAAGACCAAATGAACGGGATCCGTTAGGACATTCAGCAAGTTTTGATCTTATTTTGGCTTTGTGGGCATCTTTTGAGCATTCTATTGTTCTCTACATATGCCTCTAGCCTCGACATATGCTGCTCTGGTCTCAGGGCCCGGATTTTTAGCCATCGATGGTATGCTGCCTGTTTGGAAGCCACAGCTCTAGAGCAGTTTCTGTTAAACCAGGTCTTATCGGATGATGTTCTTCTTTCGGTATTCGGTATGTAAGTTTGCATCCCCAACATGATGATTTCAGAAATTGTCTCAGCACATCGTGTTGGATCTACTGAAGAGAAACAAACTCTCTTCCATGGAAACGCTGAGAAAAACATACGAAGACCTTCCCAGTCGGCCGAATTGTAATGCCACATGAGACGGGGTGGTATTGTGCAGCTCGATGGTAAATGGAAAGAGCATGTTGTGGAGATGAGGGTGTGGTCAGAGTTTCCAAGTGGGGCACAAACTTCTATTCTATACGGGTCAGGATTGGTGGTGAGGAAAAGATCTAGTGTATTGGCAGACTGGTTGTTGACATCAGGGATGCGGGTTGGTAGCTCGACCAGTTGTTCTAGACCATGAGTGATGGCGAAGGCCTCGGCTTGACGACCTGCATCATCTGTTTGTTAGAGAATTTGAGCCAGGCAGCGTTATGTACATTAAAATCTCCCATGATTATGGTTTCAGCTGTTGGATGGTTCTCCTGAATGTAGTCCAGTTTGAGTGATAAAAACTCAAAGGGTCGTTATATGAAGGTTCATTAGGTGATAGATAAAGGCAGCAGAGGAACTTAGTCAGTTTGGTATCAGATGCTTGAACCACATCACATCAAAGTCTTTCGGTTCCAAACTCTCTTCATGCTGGCATGAAAGGTTAGCCTTGGCGTAAAGGCAAACTCACCTTTGAACCTGAATCGAGAATGGAGTTCTGTAACCAGGACAAAGCATATGGACCTTGTTGGTGGACGAGTTTACTTGTGTTTTCTGTTAGAGCCAGAATATCCGGTTTTTCCGTCTGTAGGTGATGGTGGACGTCATTGATGTTCTTGTTGAGTCCGTGGATGTTGCAAAAATTAATTTTTAATGTTGAGTCCCCTCGAGTACCTCTCGCCCGGAAATCCGAATGGAGAGGTATTTTACTTCCGGAGTGTTTTACTCTAGGAGACTTCATCATTATTACTATTGTTCATCATTATTACTATTACCTGAAAATAAAGAAGGAATTGGGGCAAAGGAAAGAGGGAGACCGGAAAGTATCGACCGAATACTGAAACATGGAATGGTCCATTTCACAGCACACAAAGTCGATATGGTGGTATTTCACCGGGCGATGAGACCATCTTCCACCTACGGTTATCCTTTTAGTCGCCTCTTACGACAGGCAGGATTTACCATGGGGCTATTCTAAAGCCGACCCCATACGAACAATGGTATCCATGGTAATGCCCGAGGAAATACCATTAATTACAATTTTGTAGATTTTTTTATAGAAATACCAGTAATTACTGTTATTGTGTTCAATACAAATATAAATATAATATTTATAATTCTTCATTATTTATCGGGTGTAGAAAAAATAGCGTATGCAACTCTCATGTAATGGTTATTACATGATCGTTGCATAATATACTATTTTGAATGCTTGAAGCAGTTTTTTAAGCAGATCTCGAAGTCATCAGCGTATAAAAGTATTTGTGAATGCTTGAAGCAGTTTTTCAACTCATTTATGAACATTGAAAACATCAAAGGACCCAGATGTGTACCATGGGGGACTCCCGAAGTTACTACGATTTTGGTTGTGCAAAGAGGAAGATATCTTCCTGTATACCAATTTTATTTTTATGCAAATATTTCCATGCAAATATTTCAAGAACTATTGCAGATATCGGAAATCTGAAAAAAAAACAAGGTATTTTTATAAATAGTAACAAAAAAGTAAATAATTAATTGATTGGGAGCTTAAAAGAAAAGCTCAATTTGTTAATTGTTTTATGGAGATCAATGAAGACATCAAGTGTTCTCGTCGTTTCTTCAATAGTTATAATAATTATAATGATAAGAAACGAAAAAAAATAATTAAAAAGCATGAGAATTTTAAAATTAAATAAAATAGAATAGCAAACAATTTTTCGCTTGAAAAACGACACACGTTTATTATGTAGTATTTGAAAAAGATATAGCGCGACAATGTATTTGTTTATAACAAATTGTTTATTAAATAAATAAATAAAAAAAATCAGAATAAGAAAGAACAATGAAAATAATGATTTGAAAAAATAGTTCCTCAATATTAATATTTACTTGCAAAAAAAATGTTAACCAACAAGTGCGATTTTAAGCAATACTTTTTTTAAGAAACGATTTTTTTCGTGAAAATCTTTATTTCATTACATTTCCAAAAACAATCTCATAAACAATGTATTTGTTTATAACAATTTTTTAAACAATAGTAGTAAAAAATAAAAATAAAATGAATGTGGGTTTTAACAAAAAAAGAACGAATGAATCGGGATAATTGGAAAGAAAAATTCAATGTTTTATTTATGTTTTTACATTTTCAGCATCTTCAATTGTTAATAAAAAATAGATAATTCATTTTTTTTTCATTTTTCCACCAGGAATATTTTCTGAAGCCTTCAAAGAACAGCTCAAAAAAAAAAAAATTTTTCTGGCTGCCGGTTTAAAAATTATCGGGTTTATTTGTTTACTTCCAACTTGAAAAAATTTGATATTAACAAAAGCATAATTAATAATAAAATTGAGATATTTTTTTCTGCCGGCGGATTATTGTTCATTCAACTATCCAGCAAGTTCCTGATTTTCTTCATTCCTCAATATTCATATTTGATTATTTAATATTTTTTTTGTTTTAGCATCCGAGTCATCCGTTTTCACCCGTATTTTCACCGCCCAATTGAAATTATAATTATTGGTGCTATACAGTTCCAGGTCTTTTTTTAGGAAATTTCCTGCTCTCTTTGGACTTCGTTCAGATTTCCGATATCTGCAAAAGTTATCGATTTTTTTAATCTTAATTGTTTATAACTTTTATACTATTTGTTTGCGAAAGCGCAAATCATATCTAGATAAAATTCCGCGAGTCTTGTAGCCATTATTTGTATAGCGACGAGATGTTAGTTTATTTTTCCTCAGCTGATTTACTCAGAACAAAAGACTCGTGTGGGAACTGACCCTAATAGGTTCATATAGTGTGATGTTGAATATTATTATTCTGTGACCCTTTTTCTTATTCTTGGACGCCACTCAGTTAAACATAAAACTGGAAAATTAATCTACTACAACTGAGAACTTGTAGATTAAAACGTTAACATAAATTATAGACAATTTAAAAAACACTCTGTGGATGGGTTTATTCAGAAATCAAACTCCGGTTGCTTATAATATCCAATGTATTTCCAATTATTACAATAATGTGGTATCCCTCATAATAAGAGAAAGATAAATTTGTTACAAATCTAAGAGAACCCAATATCCGCCAATAGCTGTTTCATAGTTTCCCAATCATCAGGACGGCTTGTGGTCCCTCTCAAACTCGTATCAAATATCTCGTAGTGTTAATACCCACCAGCAAGTACAAAAATATGGAAAGCATCAAATTATAGGTAGTATTATAAGAATCACATATAGATATTCAAGTCAAAAAAAAGGTTTTCGATATTTTCTCTACTGTACAATCATTGGGTTACGTTTCGAAGTATTGTATCGATACAGGCGTTTCCTCGAATTTAAAATAAGGTTGATATGTGAACATCAACTTTATAAAAATAACGGTATCGGTACTATAATCATATATACAATGTTACAGTTATGTAATATAGGCCTTAAATATCAATTATTTAACCTTTAAAAAAAAAATTTAGTGAATAAATCCATACACAATCCATTGATTATCAAAGTTATCTTGTGTCACTCTCCATTAATAACTCGTGATGTGAATCTCGTGCAGAACCATGATGATTTCCAACCTCGTGAGAAGTGTAATCGCATTCATATAGTTACCATCAAGACTACGATAATGTGTTGAATCATAACTACTGGAAACTGTATTCAAATCTACACTTGTATATTCTTAAAACTACTACCAGAAGAGAAAAACTACATGGATGGCCTCGCCATCACTTTCACAGCGAAAAGAGAACCCTTTTTCCGGATATATCCTTCACTTCAATTTTCCACTCGAGGACCGGAAGTCCAAATTCCGTGGGTAATTTGAATTTACCTCCCAACTCTCCTTTTCATAATCGAATAACTTTTTCCAATCTATTGAGAAGGAAAAGGACCTATTGTCTCGATCAGCTGTTTCGACGTCATGTGGTCGTCCCACAAGTTTCCTAGAACTTATCGATAGGCTACCACTGATACTTGCCTCACTAATGTTGGTGACCAACAATCATCTAACAAACGAATTGATATATATTGTGAGTGAATATACTCATCATTCTCAAATAAATCTACCATATAATGAAGAATTACTCCAGGATATAATACAAAATACAGAGCCCTTTATATTTACTTTATACAAAAATAGGTAGATGAAAGATTATCATCTTGAGATATCTTTTCTAAACTACGGAAATATGAAAATTATAAATTTATATGTGGGTCTAGAGTATTAGTAATTTATACACAACTTGTAACTTATACTGCTCTGCAGTGTAAACGTTACAACATCTTGGCCATAATTTCACGTGAAGGCCTTCTCCAACGGGACCAAATGGCACTTGTGAACCAGACTATGAATTGTATTTATTTGTTTGTTCTTTCGGAGAAGTTTTTTACTATACCCCAAATGGGTATCTATGTACATTGGCATTTATATTTCACAATTATTCATCAATTCGTTCTAGTGGTCTGGAATAAGATAACATCTCCCAGTAGATTATGTTCTCTATTACGTTAATGTATCAATACAACATGGTGTTAACCGATGTAATGAATACAGAACATGCAAGCTATTAATTCATCATGGATAGCTCTATCAGTGATTAGATTAGGAACCGATAGAATATCAGGCCAATCCATTACTTGATCTGTTCAAGTGAATTCAAGGAGAAACTAAAATTTGTTGTTCCATCATTTTTCGGAAGACAAATTATTGAATTCTGTCCAAAAGTATGAAAATTGAAAGGAACTAGGAATTGATTCACTGATTCGTTTGAAAATATGAACATGATGTTCATAAAATCAGATGTGGAATCATCTGCGACTGAAATAAAAACTTCAGTCACTATCTTCCAACATCTATATGTAGTTCAATGTACAGCGTGGCTTCAGCTAGAGAAGTAGTTGTTTTCTGTTAGATATTCAAAAACTACCTCATTTCATCGTGGATTTTTTTATCCAAAGAAAAATCTTTTTATGTATCGAAACCTGTAAGCCATATAATAAATCTGATCATAAATACTACATCAGTTACAAAACATTTCAAAAGAGCTACCATCAAGCCCGTCTTCAAATCTGGAAAAAAGACTGCTTGGAGAATTACAGACCGATATCCTTAACTTCCGGTTTATCAAAAGTATTTGACAAAATCATGAAAAAGAGACTAACCAAATATTTAGAAAAACACAAATTCCTTTCAGCCAACCAGTTCGGTTTCCAAAAAAATATTTCCACTCAAGACGCGATAGATGCTTCAACATCGAGAATATACAGCGCAGTTGACAACTCAAAACCATGCCTGGGCTAATTCCTAGATCTAGCAAAGGCCTTTGATACCATAAACCATGCGATTTTGATAGATAAATTAGAGAGTATTGGTATCAGAGGAAATGTATTGAAATTGTTCGAAAATTACTTACAAAATCGAAAACAGCAAGTATTTGTAAATGGGAAAATGAGCGGTAGTAGAGCTGTTACCTGTGGTGTACCACAAGGGACAGTTTTGGGACCGATACTTTTTATCATATACTTGAACGACTAACTCAAAATGAACTCTGCTGGTACCATCATTCCTTCGCCGATGACACTGTTTGTTATATGTAGATGACACTTGGAACATGGTGAGGGAAACTGCTGCTAGTGATTTGAAAAATGTTACTAACTGGTTTACCAAAAACCACTTAACGATTAACTATACCAAAACAAAAATCATTCCGTTCACCTCCTATGTAAAATACTTGCCTGAGTACGAAAATATAACGTTAAATGATCATTCTATACCATTCACACTGCAAGCTAAATATTTTGGGGTCATGGTGGACTCATTCTTGAAGTGGGATGTCCACGTTCAAACGGTAGTTAACAAACTGCGTCGACTTATATTCAAATTCAAGCAGATGAAATGCTACTTCAGGGTGAATCATCTCAAGATAATTTATTACTCCTTGGTAGAGTCTATCATACAATATGGCATGATAGGCTGGGGAGGATTGAGAAAAACCAAAGTGAGGCTTCTGGAAATTATCCAAAAACGAATTTTGAGAATCATATTCAACAAACCTCCTGAATACTCTTCCGATCTCTTGTTCAATGAAATCCAGAAAATGGAACCACAACAGCTCTTTTGTAAATCAATTTAATAAATTCATTATTATTATTATTATTATACAATATTCAATTGAGAATGTTTCCATTTTGAACATGAATTCACTGGTGTTATGGGTTGAGAAGCTGCATAGAAATAACTGTTCAATTTAAAAAAAATTATATAGGACGTTTTCAAAACGAACTCAAAAGTACAAAATCTCCTAGCCCATATACAAATTCATAAACCTATTCAGATTGCCCTGAAAATTTGTGATTGTGTATTTTTGATAGCCATGAATGCACCTGTAAGATTTGAAACGAAAAACGTGCAATAGTTTTTCAAATAACGATCTCATTTATTCTATAATTTAGCTTTTCGCCACTCTGACAGCTGATATTTCGAACAAGGAATACAAATAATACACATAACAATAGATAGTAAATAAAATATGTATATAAACGAATAACTTTTTGGTGGTATTATACGAAATGTAAGATTGAAAAACTGATACAAAGTTAATCAGAAAAAATTATACAATAATCGAAGCTCCAAAATAACTATTTCGCCAATTTTATCAAATGTATCAATAAATCAACATATGGTTAGCACAAATTTCACGGATGGAAAAAAATCATTTCAAATCATATTAGGTGCAAATAAATGAAATATGTTATGTCATCGTGTGTCGTGTGTGATAGAACAATCAGACTATTTTATCAAGTGTACATTTTCTCATATATTTTACATCCAATCGATGAAGTATTGATTTCTGAGATGTAGCCCATTTCGTTCTTACAAATGCGTCAAATGTAAGTTCGAAAGGAATTGACATAATATTCCGAATTCACTGTCGTAAAGCCAAGTATTTATAGGCAGTTGAGGAGGTATCAATATTTAATAGTTCAATTCAGCAAACACCCTTTGAAATAACTGAATTTCTTTGAAAAGTCGACTCTGGCTGTTAGTTTATTCATACCTCCCAATGTGAGTCAATGAAAAGTATTTTTATTCCTTTTCTGAAGTTGGTTTTTCGATTTCCTTCAGTCGTGGTTTGAAGAATACCAGAAGAAATATTTACAAAGGTAAGAGGAGAAAACGAATTAGTTGTCCCGAAAAGCATATATCTATTTGATTGACCGGTGTTTTGAGTTTTCAAAACTTGCAAGTCTCTGTGAGAAAAAAATGATTTTTTTTGCTATCTTGTTTTTTCAATGCCTGCTTTCGAACATTCTGTCAATTTTTCGTGCGCTCCAAATGATATTTGATTATTTTTATTTCAACCAAATGCATTGATTGAATAGGTATATTTCAGTTTGGAAATTTCAAATCGAGCCTCTTCATTGCTGATTTTCCTTTATTTTTGACTTCATGTCTAATTTGCGAGTAAAAGGGTAAATCTTCATTCCACTTGGACAGTTCCAATACGAATTTTTCTGATTTTTATCATGTCAATTCTTGGATCTTGAAAACGATATGTCGCATGCGTTAGTGGTGAACTATTTAGGAGTTTCTATACCGTATGACGCAAACTCATGTTTCTCTAGCAATATTTCTGAAATTTGGCATATTTGTAAAAAAAATACAACTTCCAATTTTTCCGGAAATGACATTAACTTCCGATTTTAAAATGGGACACCCTGTATATCATCACATTTTTGAACTCTTCGTAATTACCTGAATCCAATGATACCTCAAAGTTGATATTTCATTCGTCAGAACACCCATTTTATTTTTCGACCTAGAGAGCCACGATCTCCATAAAATTATTAAAAAAAATCAAAATAATGCTACACTTCGCATTTTCGATTGAAATAGTATTGTGGTTCGAAATACGTGCCAAACAGTAAAACAAAACGTTTTTTTTACTCGAAACTCCATTTTTTCAAATGGTACCATGATGGTATTCCGACGACATTCGAAAGTACCATCGATGGGGTATCCATCATATTAACTCCTTTTCTGTATAACCAATACAAACACAATAATGTAGTTGAAAAAAGTCCAAGTATCTTCTAGGTCAATAACAATAATTTATCAAGGTGGCTATGGAACGCAAATCACATTTTGACGTTTTGATAATCTGTAATTGTCAGTAAGTCACTGAATACATTATTGAATTGATCGGATTGCTAACAGAAAAGAGTTATTTTACAGAGATCAATATTTCATCCAACCGATAGAGTTTCTAAAGCTCGAAGGCTCAAAGCCTAGGTTCAAATGGCAATGTTATCAAAGGAATAACAATTAGTTATTCTCTCACAATTCATTAAATAACGAACCAAATTAAAAGAAAGAAATCTTATAATAGCTGTTCGAAATGTCCACCACCAACATCCAAACATTTTCAAGTTTGTTTCGCGATTTTGTAATCCATGTTTTTCAAGTGACCCCAAATAAAAAGATTCAAAGGGGTTAAGTCAGGTGAACTTGCTGGCAATCTAACAGGACCATGTGTTCCTATCCACATGTCCCCAAATCGGTCACGAAGGTAATCCGTCACTATCCTACTAGTTAGTTAGTGATTCCTGCAGGCCCCTCTTCAACAGTCTGGGCATCATGACGTTACCTTCTACCTTCATATATCAAACTCTCCTGGAAATACATAAGCATAAAGATGAGTTTCCGACGAACTCCCAATTTCACGGGTATAATACTCGTGGGGCTAATCTCCTAAGACCCCACCGGTTCAATTCACAAAAAGCCTCAAAGAACTCACTCGATTTCAACCTATACAATATTTTACCGTCTACTACCAGACTCCTGCCATCGCCAATTTTCAAAAAGTAACGTATTCAAGGAATTCCTAATTGAACAATATTTTTAGTACGAGGAATATTTTGCCACAACCTATGTATATGACATGCTATAGAATGTATTACATATAGATTTTATTCTATTTATATTTTTTTGGATATTTGCTTGTTTACTTTTTTTCAATAGCTTCTCTGTTCAGATTTACCATACGTCTACATTTGTACCACTGACTTGCTACTAATGTGTATCCTTATGAACCGTGGTCAATAAACATTCTTCTTCTATCTTCTTATTCTATTGTGCGGAGGTGCACCATCCTGCTGAAAAAATAGGTGATTTTCCAGATTCAGCGGTAAATCTTCTGAATAATCTTCAATTTCATTTCTGAGGAAACTTAGGTATCTACCACCATTCAAAGGTCCATCAAATATTATGGGACCAATTATTTGATCTCCAAATACTCTTAGCCATATATTGAACCCAAAACGTTCCTGGAAATTCCCATGCCCATGCCCAATGCTAATTCTCTTGCGTGCAATATCGGGTATTTTGTTTGTCAAATAAACCAAGATTGGTGAATCTTGACTCATCGGAGATTACAATTGTTTTCAGAAACTCATTATTTGGCTGTACATCATAGCGTAGTACCCACCTGCAATATTCCATCCTTCTTATACTATCATCTTCGTACGAATGTTGATGTATTTGATATTTATAAGATCGACGCTTATGTTTTTTCAAAATTCTTCTGACACTTTCACGACTGGTATCCAACTCGGAAGCAATCTCCCTAAGAGATGCTGTTTTATCGATTTTCACTCTCATAAGAACTCTTATCTACATATCCTCAGAAAAAATATCATGTTCATTACCAACATCATTATCAGGCTCCCTTCTGCACTACTCTTCAAGACGCTTGAAGTAATTTCGGGTCGGACATTGTTGAACGGGATATCTCTGCGAGTACAGCTGTTGAGCAACAACTGCATTTTGCCGACATTCCCCATAAATAGGCCTTTTCATTTAGATGATTTTTTAAGGCGCATGCGCTCGTTTTGAGACCCAAAGTCTGATTGGCTATTGGGAAGGTGAATAGCCATTGGTTAGTTTTGAAATAACAATTTGAGGTTGGCTTAGTTCAAAATTAGCGGTATTTTCACATTATGTCAACAGTCAACTTCATGACAAATGCACCTGCATACATTGGTGTTCGTAAAATGAGTAAGGTTAAGTACTATTTATACCGCCAAAAACCTTTCATTCGTAGATAAAATAATGTACACGAATATTTTCTAATGGTGAGTTTTCTTCTCCATGTAAATTCAAGTCAACTATCCGTCAATGCCGTTGGGTCTGACAGGTGAACAAAGTTAGTCATTTGTCATCTAAATGAAAAAGCCTATTAACAGCATATATACTTTCTCGTTTCTGTTATGAACTGGTGGCATTCCCAACTTATTTTTATTATCAATGCGATCAATTCAATAATGTATTCAGTGACTAACTGACAATTACAGATTATCGAAACGTCAAATTGTGATTTGTGTTCCATAGCCACCTTAGAAGAGAGAAGATACTTAAACTTTCTATCAACTACATTATTGTGTTCGTATTGGTTATACACAAGAAGAGTTAATATGGATGGATACCCCATCGATGGTACTTTGGAATGACGTCAGAGTACCATTATGGTACCATTTAAAAAAAATGGAAAATTGATTAAAAAACTGTTTGTTTTACTTTTTTTGCACGTATTTTGAACCACAATACTATTTTATTCAAAAATGCGATAGTGTAGCATTTTTTTGATTATTTGGAATGATTTTAGAGTACATGGCTGGATGAAGAGGAGGAAACAGCTCCTCATATTTTCTTCGATTGTGACGCCCTAAGTAGAAGGCGACACAGAACCTTTGGAGAGATCAACCCGGAAACAGGCATGAATCCGAAGAACCTTATTAATAGGCTACTAAACCTAATTAAAGGCACGAACCTGTTTGAATGAGGAACCACTGACGACAGAGTGATACAATAGATCCCAGCTGGTCGCAGTATCAAGGAAAGCTAAGTACCAACCCTGTCTCTGGCTCGTCAGTTTTCAACCAACCAATCACATGGCACTCTAGATCGAAAATAAAATGTGTGTTCTGACAAAAGAAATATCGATTATAAGGTATCATTGGATTCAGATAATTACGAAGATTTAAAAAATGTAATAATATACAGGGTATTGATTTGTTGAAAATATGGACGGGATGTTAATAAAATCAGATGTGGAATCATCTGCGACTGAAAGATGAACTTTAGTCACTATCTTCCATCGTCAAGATAACCTTTTGTGGGGTATTTATGTTGAAAAGGGAAACATTCTCAATTAAATATTGATAAAAAGATTTTTCTGTGAATTGGAAAATTCAGGATAAAAATTAAGTTATTTTTTGTGAATGTCTGAGCGAAAATAACTACAACCCCGGCTAAAGCCACGCTGGACATTGAACTACATCTGATAGATATTCTGAAAAGACCCTAAATCAAATCGAAAGTTGATGTCATTTCTGGAAAAACCGGAAGCTGAATTTATTTTCCAAATATGTCAAAAAGTGCCATCCAGTGAGCACATTCAATGGTCCAAATTTCAGAAATATAGCTAGAGAAACATAGGAAAAAAGGGAGGTGTTCCAAGAGTCTGTGTCACACGGTATATTGTATCCACAAGAGAAGCATGCCTGATTTTTTCATCATGTCGTACGTTTTCCACAGAGTGTCGGCGGTATATAGTAACGAAACTAGGGTTAGTTTTTCGAAATACTCGATTAATTCAATGCCCGTTCAATAAACTTCGAACACACAATCAAATTACACTGACCTAATTACTGAAGGACTCTTCGTTGGATGGATGACTCATATATCCTTGTTCCGCGGAATTCCCCGGCCGATAGACCATATGGCGTGTGCAAGACAATCAACGCAGGGGCGTACTGTAGTTATTTTCGTAACAATATTTCACATCAACATGTTACACGATCAATTTCTGGACTGAGATGCCTAAAATCATTGGTGTATCCACTGATTCGAATTTGTTTGGAATTGTTGGGAGTCAACAAATGTTTGTATTTTTTTATTTCAAAATATGTGATTGGAATATTTTGAAATAAAAAAACGGAGATGGAGATGGAGAGCAGGTGAATTGACAAACAGAACTGAGCGAAATCACAGAACGGATCAGACGCAGGCAGAAATACACCCTGTGTGATCTGTAATTGCAGTTTACTGAATTGTAACAAGAAACGACGTCGGCGCCATCTGAAACTCTACATAACTCTCTTTATCGAGTGTGCTGGTGTCCTTCAGATTGTCTCAATCTTTTACAGGTATAAGTGAATACAACATGGTTTTTAGACATCTCAGTCTGGATTCATGTCAAACACGAGAGATTCCGTTCGATATTAGAGAAAGACCCTCAGATGAGCTGAAACTAAAACATACTTGAGTTCGCATTATAGTCTGATTAACAAGTTGAAAAACGGGTTAATTCTTGTTCCTGGTACAAAAGATATGTGCGTTTCTCGAGCATTTTATGGCACATAAAAAATTGCAATTGTTTTTAACAAAATAAGAATAAAAAAAAATATATTCAGTTTTTTGTTGATAACTCAAAAACCATCAACATTTAACATTTTTTGAAAAAAGATCTTCAAAGAGAAATAAATTTTCAATAAAAAAGTTCCGACTCCTCGAATTCTATCTCTATTATTTATAATTTTTATTCAACGCCGAAAATAGGACATGTGCGCAACACCGCTGGAGACAGGTATATCACACAAAATATTTTTTTTATAGTATTAACTAATAATTAAAAAATTTGAAAAAATCATAATGTCATCAGAACACTTGTAAGAATGAAGTCCTGTTGGAAAAAAATTATGTCGATTTTTCAAAAAGTTAACGATTGTTAATTAACTAATTTTTATCCAATCTCTGTTTTTACAAAAGTCGACATAAAGGTTTAAATAATTGACCTAATAATGTTTTGCTTCTTGGAGCCCTTCTTATATACATACTCAAAAAATCACGTGATAAGAGTTTATTAAAGTTTTATATATTGTTTGTTAAATTTAAATGAATAAAAAATGAAATATTGAAAAAAATTTGTTAAAAAAATGTTTGTTGTCAAATGTTATCATATAGTTGTTTTTGCATCTAACAATGGCATTAATTAACTTGGGAAAAAATTTTTTTACGTGATTTGTTAATAAATTGTTTATAAAAAATAGACAAGTATAATATTTTTGAAAATTATCTCTTACCATTTTATTGTCAAGACAAAATGATGATTTGAAAAAAAAACCTAAATAATTTTTTTTTTGTTTATCATGTTTTTTTTATATTTCGTTTGTTCAAATAATCAATCAGGAAAATTTTTTCTCTCTTCAAAAATTATAATTGCATTTTTCTATAGATTAACAAAAAAAATATTTTTTCATCAATAATTTCATTGTTTATTGAGTTAACAATTTGTTATACACAATTTGTAACCCTCGGTTTTTTTCCTGGAAGTAAAAAAAAATTACAAAAACAGCCAAATATAACAAAGTACTGAAAAAATTGTCTTTAACTTCATATAACATTTTTATATATTACCGATACCGAAATCAAAGTGGCCTCTTAATTTTTCAGATAACAAATGGATATAATTTTTTAATTATGAGAGATACGATAATGGACATTCGTGACATTTTTGTAGAAGATTAATCAATCTTTGAAATGGATGAAAACTCAAGTTTGTAACTACTGCTAATCAGCTGTTACATGCATTTGTTTATAAAAATTCGAATTATCAATAGTTACAAACTTGGATTTATAAATTTCGAAGATCGATTGATCCTTTACAAAAATGTCCTGAATGTCCATTATCGTATCTCTTATAAGTTATATCTATTTGTTAGTTGAAGAATTAAGAGGCCACTTCAATTTCGGTACCGTGTAATATTTAAAAATGTTATAAAAAATTGAAGACAATGTTTTTCAGTACTTTGTTATATAAGGCAGTTTTTGTAACTTTTTCACTTCCAGGAAAAAAATAAACCGGGAAAATTTTTTTATAACAAATTGTTAACTTAATAAACAATGAAATTATTGATAAAAAAAACCTATAGAGAAATGCCAATTATGATTTTTAAAGAGAAAAAATTTCTTAATTAATTAATCAAACAAACAAAATATTAAAAAAACGATTATAAACAATATTTTTTTTGTTTAAAAGAAATTTATATATCAATTATTTAAACTTTTATGTCAACTTCTGTAAAAACAGAGATTGGATAAAAATTAGTTGATTAACAATCGTATAACTTTTTGAAAAATCGACATATTTTTTTTTCATCGGAGTTTTATTCTTTCAAGTGATCTGATGACACCATGATTTTTTTTAAATTTTAAATAATATTTAATACAATAAGGAATTCATTTTGCGGTGTTGCGCTCATGCCTTAACGGCCGCGCGGAGACCTATTTTCGGCGTTGAATAAAAATTATAAATAATGGAGATATAATTCCAGGAGTCGAAACTTTTTTATCAGATATTTCCTCTTCTTTGAGGATCTTTCTTCAAAAGTTCTTAAGCATCAATAGGTTTTGAGTTATTAACAAAAAACTGAATATATATTTTTTTTTCATCTTATTTTGTTAATAACAATTGCAATTTATTATGTACTAATAAATGCTCGGGATACATTTTTGTGGACGTCTTTCCGAATCGAATGAGCTATCGCACATATGTTTAGAACCGGGAACAAGAATTAACCCGTTTTTAACTTGTTAATCGGGGCACAATGATGAGTATCATTTTTCCGATTAATGAACTTCACGGTTTACCTTGATTATATTCAACTTCTTCAGATATTTTCGTCACCTCAGAATCGAAGAGATCCACTTTCCTCTGGGATTGTTTCTCTGTTGTATACAACAATGGCAATGTGGCAATGAGTTGTAATATTTGTACTTGACGTTTTTCCACGAACTGATCTGGACACACTTCTCCTTTGAGTACCTGTTTTCAGAGATTGATTCATCAAAAAAATTCCAGAAGGTCAGACTGCATCCATGTTGGAGCATTTATGCTGGTCACTGTATATTTGGACTGACGCGTTTTCCAAGCGCCTTCATTTGATGAACTCAACGTTTACAGGTACATCGATTTTTTCTTGTTGATTTTTCCCCTGCGTCGTATCGGTTCGTCATACTTACTGGGGAAAATAAACAAGATTGGGTCAATCAGCATTAATTGAACCTTGTGAAAACAAACCTTCCGAGCCCGGTAAGAAAGGAAATTGATTGAACGAATTCCAGCATTAGCTGCTCTTATGAACGAAATTGAATTTGCTATCATGCTCTCTCAGGGATATAATGATATCGAATGGAGCCTTAAATGGATGCATGATGGTATATAGATTTGAAACAGAATTGGAACATGACTGAATAACTACGAAAATGAACACCATAATGATTGATATCAACATTTTCTGAAGTTTCAATGCATTGTCCAGAAAAAGATCCATATTTTCGAACTTTCCAATGGATTCCAGATATATTTAAATCCATAGCTGAAATTCTTAAATGCTGGATATATCACGTAGTGAGCTACGCCCCTCAATTTTTACAAGCTTTCATTCAGTTCGGACTTTACTAGTAGAAGTTCTAGGCTAACTGCTTCCGCTGATCCCATCACATCGGCAGGAATATCAGATGTATCACTGAAACGACTTTGTTCATCCATAATTGAAGCGATATTTCATAAATTTACGGAAATGATCTGAAAACGGTTTTACAGTGATGGCGACTCCAATAATTGAAATTGTTTTCATGCACCCTGACAACCTAATATTTGTTCTAATTTTTCCTGGTAGGTATGTATTGCGATTGACTGAAATAATTTTTCGTAATGTCACCGTCACTGCCAAACTAATAAAATTTGGACATTTGCTTTCAAAACGTTAATAATAAAGGGTAATTTCAGCCGACGAACTCAAAAAGCAGGAGGTTTTCTAGTCGACGCGTATATATTTTTTTTATCTATGATCACGCATAACTTTTCACAGAGCAGTTCGATTCCGATGATTATTCTTTCATTGGATAGGGTGTACCTCAAAGTTGATCATATTCCAATGTGGAATGAAATGATCCACCCCTATGGGTAGAAAAATAGGGGATGATTGATTTTCCACTTGTGATATGTAGTTGACATTGACAGATCCTCCTACATCCGTCACAAAAATTACATTCTATGAAAGGATGGAATTATATACAAAGTGATGAAATCAACTAACCAGAACTTCCAAAAATAATTTATATTATATAACAATATTTAGTTAAAGTAGATAATCATATTATTTAACAGTTAATAGTTGAATTAAGTTAGTTAAGTAAGTATTTTGGAAGTAATAAAAAATTAAGTAGGTAGTAATTAGTAGATTTCAGCCACAAAAAATTGAAAAATGAAAATTTTTTAACAAAAAATTAAACCAACGAAAAAATCAACTGAAAAGCAAGAAATAAAATGAACCTTTTAAGTCCTAATGATAATTGAGCTGAACTAATGTGAGTAACTAATTTTGAGTCGGCGCCAAACAAACTAGCAATTGAATTAGGTAAAGCTGCTGCTGAAAACTAAATTCGAAAGAATCATGTAGAGGCAAATTCAGTAGTCTCAAAATACTCACACTTATAGGAGTCTATCTTATTATTCCTTTTTAGAAACAAACATCTTTTTGAGAATAGTCTACCACAAAATGTATATAACACTAGAAATTTTGATTATGTGTACCCAAAACATAGACTAATTGTTACAGAGAGGAACCCTTTCTATCAAAGCATTAAAATGTTCAACAAACTCCCCACCAGTATCAAACAAATGAATAAACTCGCTGAATTCAAAAAGGGAATTCATAAGATTCTACTGAAAATAGAACCTTATACCATTGCTGCAGCCGTACTTTCTGACTTGACCCATCTTGCTGCCGACGTTATCTGTTTTTGTATCATTTTGCATTATTTTGCACTGTGATTATTCTCCAGAAATGAAGATATTTATTATTATTATTATTGAAGCGTGAAATGATGACAGCGGCATTCTGATTTCTCCTTCAAAGTTATATAATGATCTTCGATAATTGTTTGTTTGGCGCCGACTCAAAATTAGTTACTCACATTAGTTAAGGAGCTCAATTGTCATTAGGATTGAGAAGGCTCATTTAATTTTTTGCTTTCCAGTTGAACTTTTTCTTCGGTTCAATTTTTTTTATATTAAAAACCAAAGTATTGGAAAAAATCATATATAGAACTCGAATATAGGCTGTTTTTTGCACTTGCGAGGTTTCACAACGAGCCGTAGGCGACTTATGTTTAGAGTAATGTACAATATAGTAATAATGAAACGGGTAGCATCAATATGTATTTACTTATGTAAATATAGGTAACTTAATAAAATTCTATGAGTAACAAATACAATTTCTCTCTCTCAATCATGAGGACGACGGAAATCACGGTTCGGCATCAGAAGATATTTCAACTCGACTTCAACTGATGATTCTGCTTCTTCAGATTTATCGGTAAGTGGATTAGAATCAGTTGGCATTAACATTTCCATGGTTCCTTTTGGAAATAGGTAAGTTTTTCTCTTGGTCTCTGGTTATTAGGATTAGGATCGGAGCTAAGCAACAGCCAAAGTTATGAATATTCCTTGATGAATTGGATCATATTTGTTCAAATTGTGATTTGATGTACGAAAATATGTG
Source organism: Gonioctena quinquepunctata (assembly GCA_018342105.1). NCBI lineage: Eukaryota > Metazoa > Arthropoda > Insecta > Coleoptera > Chrysomelidae > Gonioctena > Gonioctena quinquepunctata. Next base: position 362,120 of record JAFIRS010000825.1, read on the forward strand.
GTTTGAGTGTTTTCATTTGGTCTTCAGAATAGTTCAGATATGAAAACATAATTTGCACGATTTTCTAATTTTTTTTCGAAAGAAGGCAAGGTTTGGTCTTGCATTGTTTTCAAAAAAATCCCTCCGAGACACAACTCTGGCATTTGATGGCCCTAAAACAACGTTAGATACTATTAGCATCAAAATCTTTTCAGACTGAAGAATTCTGCATTCTATATAAAGCCATTTCAAAGTTAACTAGCACGTCGTTCGTTCGTTAGTTAGCGTCAAATCGTGCAAGTGAATTTTGACCAACTTCTAGTCGTCCGACTGATTTGAAATTTGGCAGGTGTTCATAATTCCCGAGACAAATCCTTATGGAAAACGGCGGCTCCAAAATGACGGACGAGATTTGTAATTATGGTCCGATTTGATTCAAAATTGAGATGTAGGGGTTTTCGGGGTGGAGATTATGATTTTTTTGTCAAAATTCATAAATTCGAAATGGCGGCCTCAATATGGCGGACGAGATTTGTAATTATGGTCCGATTTGATTCAAAATTGGTATTGGGGGTTTTCGAGGTCGGAGATTATGATTTTTTTGTCAAAATTCATGAATTTCAAATGGCGGCCCCAAGATGGAGGATGAGTTTTCTGATTATGGTCATATTTTATCCAAAATTGGTATGTGCGAGTTTTCAGGTTCGGAAATTATGAATTTTCTGTCAAAATCTATAAATTCAAGATGGCGACTTCAGGATGGCGAACGAGTTTTGGGATTATGCTCAAGAATCTATACTGTCAACAGCAGTGAATTTGACAGGATACAAACTTTCGAGGAACAACAACGTCGCGGTGGCATAGTTGCGGTAATAAAAAATCAGGTTCTGATCAAACACCTTCCTTGGAATACTTGTTCATAGATGTTAATCTTACCAGGAGGCTTCTGGTTGACGTTCTCTATTCTCCTCCCCCATATAACTATTTTGACACACTTGATTCTGCCATTGATCAACTAGTTCCTAATTCATGAATTCAAGATGGTGGCTCCAAGATGGCGGACGAGTTTTGTGATTATGGTCCGATTCGATTAAAAATTGGTATGTTGGGGTTTTCGGTGTCGGAAATTATGAAATGTTCGTCAAAATTCATGAATTCAAGATGGCGGCCCCAATATGACGGACGAGTTTTGTGATTATGGTACAATTCGATTCAAAATTGGTATGTGGGGGTTATCGGGTTCGGAAATCATAAATTCCATGAAAATTCATGAATTAGCCCCGGACGAGTTTTGTGATTAGGTCCAATTCGAATCAAAATTGGTAAGCGGGGGTTTTCGGGGTCGGAAATTATGAGTTTTAACTGCTCGAGCCCTGTATAGTCGACAGCGTGATTACTTACGTTTAAAAGATAGCAATTGAGCGGGAGGGGGTGGCGATTCCTAACGGAATGCTACCGCTGACCGCAAAACACTCAAAACAATTAGTTGTTACGATCACTGCAGGACGTCTATGAAAGCGTGTTTTCTTAGTTTTTTAAACTATAACTTGTTCTTTCATTGAAAATTTTGTGAATTTTATTTGATCAATTAGATTGAAAGTAATAACAAATCAAGTAAAGCGCCTCACGTTCTCGTATGTTAGAAAAAAATCTGCAGCTTACAGTTTTCATTTCAAAGAAAAACTTTATCCACATTTTTTATGTCAAATTTCCCATTCTACCAAATGACACTATCAGTGTTCCAAAAAAAAATTGTTTTTACATATTTAATAAACAATGTAATTCTGCAATTTATTTGTTAACTAATTAAGTAAGCACACACCTTACGTAATGCAGATTACTTTTATATAGTTGATTTTTGGTAGGATGATCTATTTCGACTTGTTTTACAACCTGTTGAAAAATATCTTTGAGAACACCTTGTATAGTCCAAACCTTATTTGACCTTCACAGTGGAAAACTCTTGTAGCCTCGGGATCTAATCTCGATTTTTCCTCTAACAATTTACCAAAAAACTTCCATTCAGCCAAACTTGAAGACGTTCCTTTTGATAAATGTTTTCCATTGCCGTTGGCACAGCGATAATCCTACACGACATAATGAGATTTCCAACAAATGTCTCCACAATGAGAAATGTATGATGGAATTAATAAAAAAAACCGTGCACGGAATAATAATCTCTCCAAAAAAGCTATTCAGATATAAGGATAAATATTTCGAGTTTATGTTGGAAAAAGAGGAAAGGAGCAACATTTATGGATATGGTGTTTGCGAAGATGTCTTCAATTGTTTTTATGATATATTCCTTCATTATTTTGAAACTGCCTTCCCCAAACCCAAACCCAAACGGAAAATATATTTTAACAAGAATAAACGGGGGTGGATTGACGATCTTGTTAAAGAATCTAGTCGTTCATTGAAACATTCATTTCACCTAAAGGAAAGTAACCCTGCTTTATCTGAAATATATAATAACAGCAAAAAAAGACACCTGAAATTGGTTAACGAAACAAAAAAAGAAATTTTACCAAAACAAAATTAGTACATATGTCAGATAACGATCAGAAAATTTTGTGGAAAGTAGTATCTGAACTCACAAACAGAAGTAAAAACTCATGTGAGAGCATCGTTATTCAAAAAAATAATGACGTTATCGAAGACCCTTCAGAGATCGTAAATGAATTGAATAATTTTTTCTTCGAATTACCACAGGCCTTAATATGTGATACTCCGAGTAATAATAATTATTATTATCGCCCGAACATAAATAATGAAAATGGAATAGATATAAATCCATACACAATGTTTTGAGGAGCCATTTAGCGCATCAGAATTATTAAATTTGATCAATCGTAAACTGAGGAGCCAACAATCATCAGGAACTGACGAGATACCAGTGTTTCTACTAAAAAGAGTTTTGCACATTATTATAAAACCGATAACTTTTTTAGTGAATCTTTCATTTTCAAACGGCAGTTTCTCTACATCCCTAAAGGTGGGAAAAGTAACTTCTCTGCGTAAGAACAAAAAATTATCGGCTATTGAAAATTTTAGACCAATCACTGTCCTCCAGAGCTTCTCGAAAGTCTTCGAGTATGCATTCCTAGAGCCCTTGAATGATTTTCTTGAATCACACAATATCTTGATACCCATGCAGCATGGCTTTCGCTCTGGAAAATCGACTCAAACTGCTCTCATAACTTTCTATGGAATTCTGATAGAGTTCATTGAAGTGGGCGAGTGCCCAGCTGCTATTTTGTGCGATTTGAGCAGGGCTTTTGACTGCGTGAATCACCTGAAACTGCTGGATATGTTGGAATGTTATGGTCTGAGGGGAAATTCACATACCTGGATATCTTCGTTTCTCAGTAACAGAAACCAATGTGTCTCATTGGGATTTCATCAAGATGGTGTGGTTTCGTTTCACACATCAGCTGGTCCGGACTGGTGTGCCTCAGGGATCTATATTGGGGCCGGTTCTGTTTCTCTTATACATGAACAATATTGATAGGGAAATATCATACTCATGATTTACTGCATATGCGGACAATATTAGTATATTGATCTCGGATAAGCAAACTGATATTTTAACACACGAATGTACGGATATCCTGAGCTTAACCTCTGAATACTTCAACAGACAGGATCAATTTTTTTAATGCTGAAAAAACTCAAGTTATTCGTTTTCATAACTATCAGAATGAAACCGAAGCACTCCGACTGAATGTTAATAATACTACCTTGCAAAGCTCTCATAATGCAGTTAAATCCTTGGGTATGCAAATGGATGAATATCTGAACCAGATTCCACACTGTGAACAGCTGGTTTTTAAATTGTGCTCACTCATATATCTCTTTAGGAATCTGAGAGACGTTTTGAATGAAAAACAACTCATCAGAGTATATCAGGTTGAGTCTAGGCTGCGTTATGGTGTTTGAAGTGGGGCAACTCAACAATGAGTAGAAACGTCTTCATTGAACAGAATGCTATTTTACGTTGTATATTTAACACCCCCAAACGAAGCTCATGTAGAGCCCTTTTTATAAATCAGAATATTCTTCCCCTGACGAATCTATTCATATATGAACTTTCAGTTTATGTATTCACCAATGAAACCGACTTCATTCTGAACAGTGATATTCATGATAAGAACACTCGTCAGAAACGAATGATACATGTCAAAATTGCCAAATATAAGATTACTCAAAATACTCCTAAATGCATTGAACCTGAAATTTCCAATCACCTTCCAGTAATGATCAAGAGAGTTGAAAATACAACGATTTTTAAAAAACAAGTCTTTTGTGATCCACTCTACACTGTGTTTGTGCAATATTGTTTAGACCGTTAATCTGTTTGCTTGTTTTTCAGTACTAGCTGTAAGTAAGATATAAGTACTGACAAGGGGATTTCTTCAACGTGTTGAAGGTTCTGGATTAGCTGACGGTCCACCAATCGCTTCCCAAGTGTATTCCAGACGTGCTCAATTGGATTGAGGGGCTGGACTGTGGATGCGCCAAACCATAACCTCAATAATTTGGTCAGTGAGGTGATTTTGCACTATTCTGGCGGTGTGTGGGCGGGCATTGTCTTGATGTAGAATGGATTCTGGATCTACGTTTCAGGCAAATGGTGCCACATGTGGTTTCAAAACATCGTCTATGTACCTATGTGCTGTCATAGACCCCTCACGAATTACCACCAGCTCAGTGCACACATTCAAAGATATCTCACCACGAAACATGAAGGACGTCCTCCACAGTGCAGTCTAGGAAACGTTCACCTGGAAGTCTACAGATTCGAACTCGTCCATCAATGCAATTCGAAGAGAAGTTCCAATTCACATCTTCATCAACAAACAATCTTCTTGCTCTACGATGCGCAGGATCAAATGGGGGCACTTTAGCTGTTCTTTTCGCATGGAGCTGACGTTCGTGAAGCCTGATACGTATCGTTTGGGTACTTTTTCGGGTTCCTGTGCTCTCAACCAGCTGATTTTGGAGCGTTGTAGCGGTACTTCTGCGTGCTCTGGTGGCTCAAAGCCGTATTAATCGGTCTTTCCTCTCGGAAGTTGCCCTTGTACGCCGCGGGTGAGGTTGTCTTCAAACAATACCATGAATTCCATACCTTCTCCGGGCCCTATTTACTGACATTCAACATTTGGGCTACTTGCCGTCTTGAGTGTCCCACTTGGAATAAAAAAACTGTTGTTGAGTATGAATGTTTTGCTACAAATCTTTGAACTGCAATATGTGTACTGAGTGCACACCAATTTTATCTTTGTACTTGGTGATACAAATACATTTGTTAGTTATTTTTGCTCATCTGACGATCCTGTCGGCCTTCAATTCTCAAGTACACAATTTCAGTGGAATACATATTTATAACACTAACATTCTTTACTCCCAGGGGAGAGAAAAGCCAAGAAATGGAAAGCAACTACTACATGGTTCCATTTTGAAATTATGGACTTTTATGCATCTCACGATCTTGGATGTCTTCCTATAGAATGAAGTAATCAGCGAGTTGAAAGTTTTAATCCTTTGTGGATCTTCTCAAGTGAAATCTAAAACGATGAGGATTTTCCAAGAACTATATTCTGTAATCACGGAGCTTTTGATCTGACATTTTCCTGTTCCCAGTTAACGAAAGGCAATTTACATCCAATTTCGAATAGAGTCTGGTTGCAACATAGACTATGCATAAACAAAAATTAAAACCGGGGAAGGGTACAACGAAGCCGGTTCACAAAGATTTATTCATGGAATCTAATGAATGGAATCCTGATTTCGCATATTTGCATATCGGATACAATAGAGTGCTCGCGAATGGTGCCATGGATTTTGTCATCGCTAGCCGACTGAACATCGATTTTCCCCAGAATGATTCAGTATGTTGATGTTGATCACATTTCGAGAAAGGAAGCGGCAGTCAACTATTTATAGTTGCATATTTATACTTCAAAACAAACATGACAGATATGTTTATATATTTTTCGATTGAAAATAAATTCAGCTCTACTTCCTACACTGAGAAAAAAAAGTGGATCCTCATACACAGGGTGGCCGAAGCCGAGGGTTGAACCGACGAAAATTTAGGATCGGTTTTTCAGGTTAACATTAGATTTCTTTCCCTATAAGTCCTAACTTGCTTCGTTTCAGAGATACAGGGTGTCAAAGTTTAAAAAAAACAGTTTTATATCAATTATTCGAAAACTTTTGGCTAATTCTGATGAAACTTGGCATGCTTATTTGCAGTAATAAGATCCTTCTTTAAATATAATACGGATATTTTTTCAATTCCAGTGGCGTCCCAGATGGCAATCTTATTGATAGTAGGACAAATCATTGTACGCTACTGTTTTTTCGTGTGTTTATTTTTTTTAGATTAAACAATCAAATATTTTCACGAATAAAGTAGTCCATTCTCGAAGTGGAAGATATTTTTGATAAATAAACACACAAAGTCGTTTGGTAACAAAAACAAAAAATTAGGGTTTTTTTCAAGGTCAAGAATCAGGTCCTAACTCTTGATGATGTTTAAACATATTTCGGGCATATATAATACTTTTATTCCCTGTAGTTAACCACCAACTGTACTTTTCTACTGAAGATGGACATGTTTATGCCCGAAACATGTTTAAACATCATCAAGAGTTAGGACCTGATCCTTAACCTTGAAAAAAAACCCAATTTTTGGTCTTTGTTACCAAACGATTGGAATTAAACGCTGTGAAGACGACTTTGTGTGTTTATTTATCAATTAATTTTTTGTATTGTTTTTGAAGTTCATGTTATTCCATAACGCCGAGGGATTAGAGGTGGTACTTTCTTCTAGATAGATAATATAATCACGATGGAGTTTTATAATGTTGGACTTAATATCTCTCCTCAATCTTCTGAATTCATCGAGATAATTTTCATCACCAGAAATTCTGAACCTTTTCCAAAATCTATGTTTAAGATGTATGTCACTGATTACGGCTGAGTTGTACCAAGGTGGATAACTGCGCTTGAGTCTGCAAAGCTACAAATAGAACGAAGGGAAGAATTCAGGTCATGAATTGGCTATCATAAATAACAATTAGATAATCCTAAGAGCTTTCGCGTTGCCTATCCCGTATAACATCGTAATCAAAGGGTGAGTGGGAAATAAGTGAACCGTTCGAATAGATACGTCCACTTTCACATAATGGGACTTTAACCCTGATCGATTGTCATAGTGGTCGTGCGTAGGCAGAAAATACGACTTTTCCAGGTTGTTAAAGATTGGAAGAATCCATCTATTACGCACAATTTCGTGCGAATACAAGCAGCCGAATTATACGAATGGCATCATGGAGATTCATTCTACTGCCTCAATTGTAACATATACAGTGCGGACCTCCCATACAAAGCTAAACACATTTTATCAGACCTATTTAATAATATATTCCTCAACCATAATTTTCCTGAACTTCGGACTAAAGCCATAATAGTGCCAATCTTGAAGCAACATGAACCTAAAGATGACCCCACTTCATACCGTCCAATCTCATTAACATGCTGCTTGTGCAAACTGTTGGAAAAAAAACCTGAATAACAGACTTACCTGGTATTCAGAAAAAGAAAAGCTCCTATCCCCATTTCAAAGTGGTTTCCGGAAAGCCAGGTCCACCACAGAAAATTCGAATCAGAAGTACGTGAAGCCTTCTTGCAGAACCAGAAGCTAATCGCATAATTTTTTGATATCAACAGAGGCTTCGATAACACATGGATATATGATATCCTCAAAACATTGCAAAACTGGTATATCCAAGGCCACCTCCAAGCACTTGTCGAACATTTCCTGAACCACCAATCCATCCAGGTTAGAGTCAACGGGCACACCTTCGCTCCTAGATCACTCCAAAATTGTACCACCCAAGGTTCTATCTTAAGTCCAACCCTATTCCTAATAGCCCTCAACAGCATACTGACCAAGCTGAGATCTCCCGTGGGAGCCAACTTATATGTTGACGATCTAGTTATATAAACTAGAAGCAGTGAAATACTACAAAATTCCATCCAAGAAATAGAAAAATATCAAAACAGGATTCTTCCTCTCAAACGAAAAGACTCGCTTTATGATCTTCAGCAAGAGTAAAAATACAGACAATATCAACCTAACTCTAAACGGATCCATCTTGGAAAAACTCGAAGGAATACATTTTATTGGTCTGACCTTTTATTTTGCCCTAAAATGGAAGCCTCACATCGAAAACCTTCAACGGTCTTGTCAACAAAGAATGAATATCTCGAAAATATTATCGAATATCAGATGGGGCCAAATATTCCCAACCTCTATAGAACTCTAATAAGAAGTAAACTGGATTACGGCTCAATTTGTTACAACACCGCAAATATAAGTTTCTTAAAAAAACTCGACCCCATTCAAAACTCAGCATTAAGACTAGCCCCGGTGCTTTCCAAACCACTCCTATTACTAGTATGCAAGTTGCTGCCAGTGAACCTTTAATGAAGTTAGATAGATAGATAGATAGAAAAGCTTTATTGTCTAAAATTTTACATTTTGTCGACAGAGTTCATACATTTGTGGTATTTGTATTATACTTAAGACATTTACATTTTTTGTATAAAAAGTCACATGGTAAGAATATAACAAATACTTTCGTAGTATGTACATATTAAATATTAAAAATTAAAAGTTTTCAAAAGTCATTTTATACTAAAAAAAACAGTCACACGGTAAAATATAAAAAGTAATGACGAAACACACATTAAAAGTATGAATAAACCGCTCTCCGCATCTCAAAGTTCACAGAAAGACTAAAACTCATATGCTAAGTATTCCTCTAGAGAGTAGAAGCATTTTCCTATGAGAAGTTTCTTAACATATTTTCTAAATTGCTTTATGTTATTTATGTCTGTTAGTACCTTGGGTATTTGATTATAAATTTGTTTGCTTCTGTAAATCAAGGATTGTTGCATCAGGGTGGAAGTGGGAAACGGAAGAACAAGTTCCTTCTCCTGACGAGTGTGCCTTTCTACATGGGCATTCACGAACCTATCTCTGTATTCATGTAACAAACAGACTGTCTCTAGAATGGATAATTCAAATAGGGTTAATATTTTGTATCCGGAAAAATAGGCCTACATGATTCTCGCATCTTAACTTTGAATATAACTCGCAGAGCTCGTTTCTGTACACGAATATATTTTGCAAGAGACCCTGGCTACAAGTACCCCGTAAAAAATGAGTAGTAGGCAGTGAGTGAGGCTGGAAGTCCAAGTTCGCGGAAGATAACATTAATAATATAACAACCTGAAGATATCTTTTTTCTGAGAGATGTTATGTGAGTTTCAAACTTTAAGCTGCTGTCAATATGCAAGCCAAGAAATTTTGTAACAGGTTTACAGGTAATCGTTTGTGACTCTACTCCCACTTGAATGTTATAAGGTTGGTTTTCGAAATATTCAGAGTCGGCAAATTTGCATTACACCAATTTTTGATTTTCTTTATATCTTCGGGGATGGATTGGACTAGAGCATTACGATCCCCATTGTACCAAGAAACTGTAGTATCGTCTGCAAACAACGTAAAGTTTCCAGAAATATCAAGGCTAGCCATATCGTTGATATATAGTAAAAAGAGAATAGGCCCTTGGGGGACTCCACTCACAATTGATTTTTTCTCGGAACTATTTTTTCCCATTATTACTCTTTGATTCCGACCAATGAGGTATGATCTGAGCCAATCAAGAGCTGTACCTCGGAAACCATAATGGGTAAGTTTCCGCAACAGAACTTCATGACTTACACAGTCAAACGCTTTCGAAAGGTCAAGAAAAACTGCTGCAGCTGCCTCCTTTTCATTTAGGTTCGTGTAGATTCTTTCAAGAAAGTTGAAAATGGCGTCTCCTGTGCTTTTCTTATTACGGAATACGAACTGTTCTCTAGCCAATATCTTGTGTCGCTCTAAAAAACCCATTATTCTACATGTAACAAGCTTCTCAATGATTTTAGATAATGTTGATAAAATAGATATTGGTCTGAAGTTGTTGGGGTCATCAATAGCTCCTCCTTTGTGAAGAGGTATCACTATTGCAGATTTTAAGCTTGAAGGGAAGACACCTGTTGAAAAAGAAGTATTTATAGTCCTTACCAAGGCATTAATGGCTTCGTCAGGTAATTGTAATAACAATTTTGCTGACAAGTGGTCTTCACCAGAGGAATTTTTCTTCCTTATATCGTTGATTACCGCCTTCAGCTCAGTTAAATCTGTCTCGTACAAGTACAGAGAATTGCTCGGAGAAATCAATTTCTGTAAATTATCGAGTGGATCAATCGTTGTAAGGATATTCTGCGTTAATTGATCGGCTATTGAGCAATAAAATTCGTTTAATACATCGAGGTCTAGATCCAATTCTGGTTGTACTTTGTTGTATTTACCTCTCAACTCATTAGTTATTTTCCACATCTCCCTCGATTTGTTTCCTGCTTGATTTAACCTCTCACTATAATACGAGTCTTTGGCTAATGTTATGGTCTGTTTGTAGATATTACGATATTTATTGGAATATGTCATGAAAAAATTATTATCGCTATGGAATTTTCTAACATTATGCAGGCAACGTAAATAACAAGACGATTTTTTCAGGCCTTTTGTGATCCAGGATTTTGATTCCTTCTCCTTCTTCATAAGCCGTAGTGGGAATGCTTGGTTGAATGTTTCCACAACAAGTTCATGAAATTTATTTACTGGGTCTTCTGCTCCATGTATGAAATTCCAATTTGTGTTCTGACGAAGATGCCTGAAGTGAGCATAGTTTCTCTTACGCCGCCATCTGCTGGGCCTGGCCTATGCAGCCAGAATTTCATCAAACAGAAGTATTTTCATTTTTCCGATCATTTTTAAAACGAGTGTAGTACGTCAGGACTTCTACGACAGCAAACCAATCAAATGTATCCCATTCCGGGAAAAAATAAGACGCAGTGGTTATTACGTTGGACAATTCAATTTTCAGTCAACCTTATCACCCCCCTTGGGGAATCTAATTACCTTAAATCGACACGACCCTTACAATTTACCCCAAGAACTCCATAAACCCTCACATCATTCAAACTGTCTTTCAAGAATCCATCTCAAATACCCTCACTTTCACCAAATTTCCACCGACGCATCTAAGACCTCACAAGAACATGCGGCAGCTCACATCTGCGGGGACAACAGCCATACGCCTTCCACAAAAATGCAACAACTTCACAGGAGAAACTATAGCCATACTGGAATCACTCAGAATGTGTATGGAAGATCCCAGAAATAATTTCATTAAAATCACAGACTCTCTTAGTGCAATTTATGGACTGAAACAGTTACATCCATGTCACCCAAATCTCCTTTCAGTTGAAGAGTTTCTCCACCAATTACAGTCCAAGGGAAAAATATTGTATTTTTATGGGTACCTCCTCACGTAGGGATCAAAGGAAATGAAAAAGCTGACGCCCTAGCCTATAAAGCAGTTTCTGATGAGGACACACTTTTTCAAAGTAAGTTTCCATCCCTGGACCACAAGTCATCAATTCAAAATTTCATTACTAACACCTGACAATCAACCTGGACTGGAACTACAACCAAACTCAAAGAAATCAAAGAGATAGTCAATGAGAAGTCATCACTGCCCACGAGAAGGAGAGACCAAGTCATTATCAACGGCCTCCGATTAGGACATACACTCCTAACTCACCAACATATCCTGCAGAACGACCAATTTCCCATCTGTAACAACTGCGCTACCCAACTCATAGTAAAACACCTCTTGGTGGAGTGTCCATTATATAACGAAAAAAGGAGATCAAACAACCTAGGCGACAACATCAAAACAATCCTCAACAGTGATCTACAGAAAGTGCTAAAATTTCTTAAAGACATTAACATATATTGTAAAATCGGATTTTTTTTTTTCAATTCCTGTTTTGTCTCTCCCTGCTAATAACTCATTGCAGTTGATGCGGGGTTATTTTTGTTGAAATAAAAAACATTGAAAAAAGGTCTTAATTTTGTGATTTTGTATTACTGAACTGAAAAGTAAAAAATAAAATAAACCTTCTTAGTCTTAGTAACTAAGCTCCTGAACTAATGTAAGTAACTAATTTTGAGTCGGTGCCAAACAAACAAGTAAATGAATTAGGCAAGGCGTAAAATGATGGCATCGAGTTGCGCGGTGAATTCTGATAATTTTTTTGAAGTAATTTAATGATAGAAAAATCGAATTAAACGGTCTCCTTCACATAAAAGATTCAATATGAATTGAACCAGAAAATGGTAGATCTGAGGTGAAAAACAACTACTTTCCTGGCGAATACCACGCAGAACGTTGAATGATATTAATAATAATAATAATAATATTAATTTAATGATGTTCGTTGATTGTTTGTTTGGCGCCGACTCGACATTAGTTACTCACATCAGTTTAGGAGCTTAGTTACTGAGACTAAGAAGGTTTATTTTATTTTTAACTTTTCAGTTCCGTATTTCGTCGGTTTAATTTTTTGTTCAAAAGTTTTTATTTTTCAATTTTTTATGGCTAAAATATACTAATTACTACCTACTTGTTTTTTGATTACTTCCAAAATACTTACTTACCCACCTTACTTCAACTATTACCAGTTAAATAATATGATTATCTACTTTTACTATTTGTTGTAATATAAATTATTTTTGTTGTTCCGGTTAGTTCATTCAATTACTCTGTATATCATTCCATCCTCTCATGGAATATAATAGTTTTGACGGATGTGGAACAGAAATAATGTCAGTTGCGATCTGTCATTGTCAACTACGTATGTGTGTGCCAATATTCATAAGTGAAAAATCAATGATCCCCTATTTTTCCACCCGTAAGGGTATATAATTCCATTCGAAATCTAAATATAAGGTATACCCTATCTATTGAAAAAAGAATCATCCAAATCGAAGAACCCAGTACAAAGTTATGCCTGATAGAATCGGTAAACGGACCAGAATTCAGAGGGTGAATGATCAATATCCCTCATGTTGCTACCCTTAGGGGTGGATTTCATTTTTCAAATTCAAATGGGACTACCTTCAAAGTACACCCTATCAACTGAATTATCGGAATCGGACGCCTCAGTGAAAAGTTATGAGTGATCATACATAAAAAAAATGATGGAAAAAAAAATATATACAGGTCGACTAGAGAACCTCCTCCTTTTTGGTTTCGTCCTTTAAAAACATCGAGGCGGTTATTATCTAAGCAGAAAGTGGACGCAATTTGCATCAAGCAGTGATAATTTTTAGCCAACCATTTACAGAATGCATTGAACGACTTCTTGCAGTGGTACCTGGAGTGGAAAATAAAGCTGAATCCTGGCAAAACGCAGGCGATATCGATGGGACGGAAGAGTAACAAACCGGAGAGTGGAGTGTCTGTCTCTGGAAGGGAAATAGAATGGTCGGAGCAGGTCAAGTACCTGGGAGTAACGGTGGATCGCCGGCTCACCTGGAGACCACACGTCAAAATTATTGAAAACAAAATTGCAAAGAAGATCTGTTCATTATACCCATCACTGAATAACAGGAAGAGCAAACTCCCCCTGAAAAACATAGTTCTGATTTATAAAATGATGTGTGGGCCTGTCATTTTGTTTGCCTCAGCCGCCTGGGGCCAAACCTGCAGGACTAGCATTCGCGTCCTGGAACAGGCGCAAATGAAAGTCCTGCGGATGATAACGAACGCTCCGTGGTATGTGCGGAACGAACGGCCCATTTTTTCATGATCTGGGTCAGCAAGGTCAGATATCTATCATACTCATTCAATGTCCAATATTATTCAACCTCGAATTGTTTGGGAATGGAATACATCGGACAAAGTGTGTTGGATATAAAAGAGTGTTGCTGGCACTAGCGCGAGGCTAGAAGTTGGAAGTTAAAATAACTATTTTTGAAGAGAAACCCATATTCACAATAAGGTCGAGAATCTAGTCTCAACTAGTGAGCTGCCATTCTGGCAGCGTTGTATAGTGGTTGCTGTATATACAGGGTGTTTCTCACTAACATGCTGATATTAATGGAGGTAATTTCATTCTTGCCAGTGGTGTTCGTGCATGATTTGCCCTGGATCATTTTAAAGGGAAAAGAAATATGCAACTGCTTTTTCTTGAAGTGAAAATTATTTTTGGAATCTTTATTCCTTCCTGAGCAAATCCGGTTTCCCGTTTTTTTTTCGTTTGACGTAGAATTTGCGCATAAAAAAATAAAATTCATTCATTTGAGGAAGATACCAGATTGAGTACACAAAACTTGGGAACAATTTGAATATCTCACATATTCTTGTCTGGAAAATTCTTCATGACTCTTTATTATATCCCTACCATTTCCAATGGTTCCTCCAAAAAGTGTATGAAAATCCATTATTTGATACTGAAATATTATTCACCGATGAAGCCAATTTTTCCAGAAACGCCATCCGAAACTTTCACAATAATCCTTTTTGGGTTGAAGAAAACCCACATGCAATCTTCAAATCCCGTCATTGGACCCTATTGTCTTCATGGGAGGATGAATGGGCATGATTACCAGCAGTTTCTCGAAGGAGAATTGCCAGCTTTGATTGGAGATGTTCCCATTTCAGTAAGAAATCGACTGTGGTTTATGCACGACGAGGTACCAGTGCATTTAAGTGCTCTGGCGCGCGAATATTCAAACCAAAATAACAATAATCGCTGGAAAGGTCGCGGAGGGCCACAAGCATGGCCACCTAGGTCCCACGACCTCAACAGTTTAGATTATGTCCTGTGGGGTTATCTTGAAACATTGGTTTATAGCACACCAATTCATACTGCAGAGCAGTTGAGAAATCGCATCCTAGTTTCTTGCGAAACTACTAGAAACAGTTCCAGCATTTTCCAAAGAGTACGTGAGTCCATGAGGAAAAAAGCAAAGGTTCATCTATTGAACATCTGATTTAATTTATTTCTCTGTGCGTTCAGGGTATTTTGGTGTTAGCATTCCAAAATATATTTATATTACTTCATTTTATAATTTTAGTTTACTGTTTCCAAATTATTCTCTTATGCTTATTTCCTTACCGTAATATTTGTAGAGTTAGTAATTCCTTGGTTCTTTCGGTCCAAAAAGGAAATATTTTATTTTAAAATATGTATATTATGATGTACGTTTCGGCTTTACATACGCCATTTTCAAGTTCTACAAAAAATTGAGGTGTAATTGAAATTGTAACAAAAGGAGAAATAGAATTACTTACATGAAAAACTTTTTAACAAAAAATTAAACCGACGAAATACGGAACTGAAAAGTAAAAAATAAAATAAACCTTCTTAGTCTCAATAACTGAGCTCCTAAACTAATGTAAGTAACTAATTTTGAGTCGGCGCCAAACAAATAAGCAAATGAATTGGGTAAGGCGTGAAATGATGGCATCGAGTTGCGCGGTGACATTCTGATAATTTTCTTGGAAGTAATTTAATGATCTTTGTTGATTGTTTGTTTGGCGCCGACTCAAAATTAGTAACTTACATTAGTTTAGGAGCTTAGTTATTGAGACTAAGAAGATTTATTTTATTTTTTACTTTTCATTTCCGTATTTCGTCGGTTTAATTTTTTGTTAAAAGTTTTTATTTTTCATTTTTTTGTGGCTGAAATCTACTGATTACTACCTACTTGTTTTTTGATTACTCCCAAAATACTTACTCACCCACCTCTCTTCAACTATTACCAGTTAAATAATATGATTATCTATTTTCACTATTTGTTGTAATATAAATTATTTTTGTTATTCTGGTTAGTTTATTTCATTACTCTGTTTATCATTCCATCCTCTCATAGAATATATTGATTGTGACGGATATGGAATAATGAAGTAGCGATCTGTCATTGTCAACTACATATGTGTGTGCCAATGTTCACAAGTGAAAACTCAATTATCCCCTATTTGTCTATCCGTAAGGGTGGATAATTCCATCGAAATTCAAATATGAGGTATACCTTATCTATTAAAAAAAACATGGAATCGAAGAACCCAGTACAAAGTTATGCCTGATAGAATCGGTTAACGGACCAGAAGTCAGAGGGTGAGTGATCAATGTCCTTCATTTCGCTACCCTTAGGGCTGGATTTCATCTTTTAAATTCAAATGGGACCAACTTCGAAGTACACCCTATCCACTGGAATGAGAATTATCGGAATCGGACATCTCAGTAAAAAGTAATGCGTGATCATACATAAAAAAATAAAATCCTCCTTTTTGGTTCCGTCGGTTAACAAAACGAGGTTAAAATGACCAGCCTAATGCTGTCTTAGTCTGTAGTTGTAAAATGTCAATACATATGTTTATCGTTGTTAAGATAAAAAGTAGTTGGAAAGAAAAACTATGAACTAGCGAAATTGCTGTATACGGGGTAATGGTATTATATACATATATGAGGTGATTCGGAAAAATGTAAATTTGTGATAGATGGGATTAATTCATCAAATTGGTGTTAATTGTGGACAAATTTTGAATGTCATTCCGGTTACACTGAATTTTGATCTTTTTTAATATAAAGCATTTCAAGTACCATTTTTTTGTGATAGTCGCTTTCAGAAGCTAGAACCTGGACATTGTTGTAGTTGAATTGATGGAGTTTTTCTAGTGAGTGTTTTGCTAGGGCAGAAGATTCGACTTTATTATTTATGACAGTGGTTGAGATCCGTTTATGAAGATATTGTTTAGTCTGGCCAATATATATTCCTCGCAATCTTTACAATTTATTTTGTAAATAACAATTTTTTTTTCTCTCGACTCTGTTTCTGGCCTCAATTTCGAGAAGTATTTTGTACTATCATTATTTGGTTTCTGAGCTATTTTGATGTTATGTTTTTCTAATACTTTCTGGATACATCCCGCTGTGCCTTTGATATAGGGTAGTGGAGTATAGTATCTGAATTCAGTAATTCTGCTGTTGTAACTGCGCCATACAAAAACGATTCGAAAAAAAAAATTACCAGTGACAGCTCAGGAAAAACAAATTGACGTGCAGTTTACTCGATATTATGATAATATTAAAGAACGTGAAATCATGCGTTTGTCTATTCATCAAATCGTGATGGAATTCAAAAAATCGAATCGAACTTCCGCTGATGAATTTATTATTTTCGCGAGCACTGTTTTGACACAAAAATTGTGTGAATTAGCAGATCATTGTGGTTGAGTTGCGATATAGTCGAGTTACAGCCTTGAATTTGTATCAAGTTGCTCGTTGTAAATGCTCATTGAAAAGGTGGACGAAACGTATTTTTTTATGAATACTGTAAAGAATAATGCATGTAGTTTTCCATATCATCCTTCAAGGTGAAATCATCCTTGCAGCAAAACAATTGTGTTTTTGTTAATATTTACTTAGGATGAGCAATACAAAACCACTTTTTTTTTCTGTTTTCTTCGAAGTGCACGCAAAAAACAATTTTTGCGGTGTTTTTCTCGTTAAATTCTTACAACCAGGCACATAACACCAACGGTAACTGATTTTCGGAGTCTGCATTTTTCAAATCACATATGAATATTGAAAACGACGCGAACAAAAACACTTCACAATATCAGCGGCAGCAACACGTGCTCGCTGCCTACTGCAGAAGAGGATCATCGAGTGTTTGAGAACGTATGAAACAAAATTATAATTAAGTCGTATGCGTAGATTCCAAATATGCAATAAAAAATTTCATGTCCCAACCTAATTGGTGGCTCAGCACTTCGATGACTGAACTGTCTCGAAAGCTGATTTCAGGCAAGCATAGATTCAATTCCAATTTTCCGCTTCTTGCTATTAGGGAGGGAGAGGGAGAGTCCTGAGAATTTGGACAGAATAAGTCGCACTGGAGCCCAACGGCGAATAAAAATAATAGCCGTCCCTTTCCCTGAGAGACAATGAGGAATATCATTATTCTTTGCTTGACATTTTTTTTGGGTAACCTTTCACAGTCTGGAAATGAAAATATAATCAGGAAAATCTATACAAGTGTAGAAAGGGCAAACTAATTAGTTCACCCCGATAAGTTATTGCGTTCACCAAATTATATTTCCTATAGAAAAATGATTCAATTAGTCAATAACTTGTCGTTTTCTGGATTTGCCCATCAAATTTTTTAAAAAAAATTCAAAAGATACTTCTTTATATAGTTTTTGATTGACGTTTCGGGGACTATATCTGCCCCCGTTCTCAAAATCTTCTAAATCTCCTTTAATTGTTTTAATAATTTGGATTTTTTTTCTCTTGCAGAATCTTTTTTGCTTTTTCAACTGACCGATGTTAATTGAGATCTGCCAAAAAAGTTTGAGATTGACGTATTGCTCATTTGAAATATTGGGTGTTGTTCAGATCAGTTTATTAGCATTCTACCATATCTCACTTCCTCTCTGAGTAGAGGTAACCATGTATGATCCGTTTCAACAGGATTTGTTGAAAAGCAGTTGTTATTGGAAAGAAGAATGCATGTCGTTTCTTTCAATTTTCTCCTCTCTTGATGTGGTTCTTTCATCAATATTTTTGTCCTGTTCCATTCAATCGTATGATCGCCATTGGATGTGAGGATATGTTCTGCAATTTTTGATCCGGTTATTTGTCGATTTTGATGTAACTCTGATGTTCACTTTGGCGCACTTCCAATGGTCTTGACGTTTCACCTATATAACTATGACCACACGAACAAGGTATGTTGTAAATACAGTTCTTGGTACTTTCTTCTGCGTTTTTTGGTTTTGTTTGTGTTAGTATAGATCTCAGTGTGTTTGTTGATCTGAATGATGTTCTCACATCATACCTATGTCCAATTCGTTTGATCTTTTCAGTTAATCCGGGGACATAAGGTATTATGTTGGTTGTGAAATGTGTAGGTGGTGGGAGTACTCCTGTTGGTTTGTTAATTGGTTGTTTGATAGATTTTTGTTTTCAATGTCAGTGATTGTTTTTTCCACAAACTGATTCGGATATGCATTTTCCTTGAGAACAGATTTATGAGGTTTATTTCTTCCTGTAGATTCTGGTTGGATTGCAAATTGTTTGGGCTCGATTATATTGACATTTAACTATACCTTTTTTCACACTGGCATGTTTGCCCTTTCTACACTGGTATAGATTTTCCTGATTATATTTTCAATTTCAGACTGTGGAAGGTTACCCAAAAAAAAATGTCAAGAAACGTTGTTCCTCCACAAAAAACCACATTCATTCAATATCATTAATCTTATATTATAATTGTTTGTTCCCAAAGCATTTCCGCAAATTTCACTCTGAGAAATAGACGTTCTGTAATGATAACAATGGAGTTTGAAAGCCTCACCGGCTGGTGGATGAATAGATCTATCCTTCAGTGTACAAAATATATAATATTGGGTCTTTTGTTGAACTCTGATTGATTGACCTGTTGGAGTGCGTTGGCAAGGTTTGCGCTATGCCTCTGAGTGCTACCTAATTCCCGGAAACGACTCTATCACACACGATTCCTCCACCACTCACGCTACACTCATTTCTGTTCAGCGCTGCCACAATACATCTTATAAGGGAAGTGTTAATAATGGTCTATTTTTAGACACTTTGTATTATACACGGAGTTGGTTCCCCGTACGTGCATTGTCGAAGCTGTTCATTGAAAAGGATTTTATTTTCGTTCGTTCATTGTGGAACTTGTTTAGAGAAATGTGGCGTGGAGAGAGCTTTACGAATTCCATAGAGGTTGAGAAACTCCAATACTCCGGTTAGCATTTCAATTCGGTTAAATTCCCCTTTAAATTGTGATGCGTTTAATAAAAAGTTTAAAATGGGGAGAATATAAAGCAAAAAAAAATTACTAATTCCAAACGGAAGTGTGATGAAGCTCATTGGGAGAATGCATTATACAGGGTGTTATGTAAGTACGTGGCCAAACTCGAAGGGGTGATTCTTTGAGTGATTCTGAGACGAAAAGTTCATATAACCAAAGGTCCGCTAAAGCTTTGTTTTCAAGATACAGGGTATCAACATTTTCAAAAGAAATCGTGTTTTCCTAAATATCTTAATAATCCTTTCAGCCTATTTTGTTTAAATTTGGCGGTGTTATTTGGGGTAATAGGGGGCTAATCTAGCCCTAACTAGATTGAAACCATCATATCCAGTGGCGTCCCGGAAGGCACCTTAACCAATATTTTTGACCAAAAAAATGTGCGCCACTGATTCTTTGCAATTTCATTTTTTTTTTCGCATTGAGCTCCTGAAACTACAACTTTTATACTTTCAGCATTTTTTTGGTATCTTGCTTTGTTTTTGAGGAAAAACATAAAAATCACTTTATTGCATGCCCCTGGGACAACATAATAAAAAATTCGAACTACCAGACCATCAAAAACTGTGGAGTGTACTTGTTTTTTTTCATGTCAATAGTCTATTTAAGCCTCAGAAATTGTTATCAAAAGTAATCATTAATTATTAAAAAATGTTTTTATTGTTGTCCATGGATATGCAATAACGAGATTTTCCTTTAAGATTAAACAATTAAAATTACACCAACAAAAAGTCATCAACAAACAAAGGACGTTAATTATTACTGCCGTGTTTTGAAAATAAAGTTAGAGTGATATGGAAGGAAAACAATTGTTCAAACAAATTTCACTTTGACATAACTTGAAACAGTGCGTATGTATTTATTTGATAGTAATTATTTGAAGTGTTTTTGAGAGTTTTAGGCTATAAAATTCGTTTCTGGTATTAGAAAATGGTTCGGTTTACAAACTCAGAAATGGCCGATATAAATTTTGTCCATGGAATGGCCCAAGGCAATTCCAGAGCTGCTAGACGCATTTATCGAGAAAGAAATCCTTATCGCATTGTACCAAGAAGAGAAACATTTGTAAGAATACAAGAATCTGTGCTGTGCAAATCAGGCACCTTCCAAAGGTCGGCTGCTCTTATTGAGAGACCTGCAACGGTAAGAACAGTGGAGCTGGAGGAAGCAGTTTTACGTGAAGTTGAGCGTAGACCCGATACAAGTACACGCAAAATTGCACAACAATGGAACATTTCTCACTTTACTGTATGGAATTAGGTAAAGCATAAAATGATGGCTGCGAGATGCACAGCAGCGTTTTGATTACGTAATATAATGATCTTCGATAATTGTTTGTTTGACGCTGACTCAAAATTACTTTAGGAGCTCAATCATCATTAAGACAAAAGGTTTATTTTATTTCTTCCTTTTCAGTTGATTTTTTCGTCGGTTAAATTTTATACGCTTCAGTACACGACTTGAATAAAAACTTGTCTTCAAAAAGGTTTTTATAGTTATTCAATTTTTTGCTTTCTTGTTAGTTCGCTTCAATCTGTTCATTTCTAATAGAGCATCGTTATCACAAGGTATCTTCCCTGTAAGTTTTGAGCTGAGAGAAATTATGATTTCCGACCCAAAAAAAGAATACTTATTTAATTTTTAAGTTTTCAGTTTTTCATTCATTTACTCAATATTTCTTATTTTATTCAGTTTATTTAGTGCCTAATTATTACAAGGTTTCTTTTCTGTCACTTTGTTGCAAGCTAACTCCTCAATACATAATCCGTTCATAGACTTTACTCGACTCAGGGCCACGTAAGCTTGTCCTTCCTCAAAAAATTTTGATCCTAAATACACAACTGCGTGGTCTACAGAGCTGCCTTGCATTTCGTGGAGAGCGGAAGCCCATGACAAAATTGAGGGCAACATCCTTCTTCCAGCCGTCCCATAAATGAACTTTGCTGGAAACTGTGTGCCCAAGTTTCGAGGAGAAAACGCTAACGACATATAGTTTTTATCCACCCTAAAGCCATACAGTCCTCGGCGCACTTCAACCTTTTGCCTTAACTTGGGTGGTTGTAATTGTCTTTCAACTAACATTCCATCCCGCACACAGAAGAAAAATAGCCGAAGAAATTGCTCAGCAGAAGAAGTGTGAATGAAATGGGTGTAGCTTTTATTACATCATGATGATGTAAAAAAAGGGAACTGGTCGAATGCGCCTGAGAAGGAAGCAAGGACCAAATATTACAAAGAGAGAGAGAGAGAACTTGGGTGGTGTGCCGCTAACGACATATTAAGCCACACAGTTCTCGACACGACACGAAATCTTGACTTGAGTGGGGGATTCATGCTTGAATCACGATTATAAGTTGACAAAAGTCTTTTGTTTTGATTAGATACCTAGATTTCAATTTTAATGTAGTGACTGTCTAAACTCCATGATCTACCATTTTGTTTCGGACGCCATATTGGATTGGGATTTTTTTCATGGTGTACTGTATTCTACTAGTCAAGCCCTTCCATTTGATATCCGTATTGTTGTATGGCCTTCTTTCGGAAAAAGCAACCATACCAATGTAGCAACAGGTTGGTAATACTTCCAACATAAAGTATCTTCCAGTTGGTCGAGCGGTCTAAGGCGCCAGATAAAAACTGGTTCATGAAAGTGAGCGTGGGTTCAAACCCCAGCTCTGGCAGCTTTTTTTTCTATTTTTTCCATCGAAAGTAAAAAATGATTTGTTTGGGGCGAATATTCGTCCCAAAACAAAAAAATTCTCATGTCTAAGAGCTGGCTGCAGAAAACCTGGCCGATCGAGTAACAGAATGAAATGTTTCTGGAATGTTAGTACTCACAGCAAACATAAGAAAAATCATTGATGCCTGGGCAAAAGTTCTGTATGGCCTTTATGGAAAAATCAACCATATCAATGTAGCAACAGATTGGTAATACTTTCAACATAAAGTATCTTTCAGTTGGTCGAGCGATCTGAGGTGTCAGATAAAAACTGGTTCACGACAGTGAGCGTAGGTTCAAACCCCAGCTCTGGCAGCTTTTTTTAACTTTTTTTTTCAAAAGTTAAAACGTGATTTGTTTGGAGCAAATATTCGTCCCAAAACAAAAATAATTATCTTGTCTAAGAACTGGCTGCAGAACAGAATAAAATGTTTGTACAAACTTTTATTCAAATTCATCATATGTATATATCAGTGATCTAACGAATATATTCGCATTCGCAAATATTCGCATATTAATCTTGACTTTGGTGGTCCCAAAACAAAAAAAATCTCATGTCTAAGAACTGGCTGCAGAAAACCTGGCCGATCGAGTAACAGAATGAAATGGTTTCACAAACTTTTAATCAAATTTTACATATGTTTGTATCACTGATGTAACGAATATATTCGCATTCGCAAATATTCGCGTATTAATCTTGACTTTGGTGGGGGATTCATGTTTGAATCACGACTCTAACTTGGCAAAGTCCTTTGTTTTGATTAGATACCTAGATTTCAATTTGATTGTATTGACTGTCTAAACTCCATGATCTACCATTTTGTTCCGGACGCCATCTTGGATTGGGAATTTTCCCATGGTGTACTGTATTCTACTAGTCAAGCCCTTTAATTTGATATCCGTATTGAGGGGGTTGTATGGCCTTTTTTCGGAAGAAGCAACCATAGCAATGTAGCAACAGATTGGTAATACTTTCAACATAAAGTATCTTCCAGTTGGTCGAGCGGTCTAAGGCGCCAGATAAAAACTGGTTCACGAAAGTGAGCGTGGGTTCAAACCCCAGCTCTGGCAATTTGTTTTATTTTTTTCCTTCGGAAGTGATTTTTTTTTATCGGTGCCCCTTTTTACCCATTTGAAGCACGCCCCAGCGTGTTTAAATCGAACTTTAAAAAACGCGCGTTTTTTAAGGTTACCATGACAACATCAACAAATCGAGAAACTGAAGTCTAAATGACAAATTTTTGATTATTGATCTGACAGGAGTACCTTGTAACGTCAAATAAAATATTACTAACAATTTGTTCATTTATATGTGCTCCTCCATCCATTTGATGAACTTTTCATATTCTTTTTTATATATATCACTGGGTTTTCGCGGTATTAACCGCGATTCTGCCTCACTATTCAAAAAATCGATATTAGAATAATTCATTTTTGAGCTCTGGTGACAACAAATATTGATCTTTCATAACAAATTGCAAATGAATATCTGTTTTTCTCATTTCCATGACAACGAAAGGTATACTGATGTCACATCACGAATTCAACCTTCTGGCTTTATTAGTTCTTATTTCTATTTTTTGTAGTATTAATACCAGTATATATGATTTCAAAGTGCACCAATGAAAAAAAATAACATAAAGTATTCGTGGATAACTGGTCTTAAAAACACTTGCTTATTTCGAATTTCAGATCAATCGATCAACAGGAAGGTACTGAAATTTCAATTACTAGATTTGACCCACACAAGGCAAGCTTTAAAAAAAACCAAATGTTTAATAACAAACCGTTCAAAAAGCGTGTTGAATAAAAATTATGAACTACAAGTTTTTCCTCAAACATTTTCCTGTATCTCCATTATGTTTGCAATAACAGCCAAAAGTAAGAAAAATCAAAGAGTTTTTGGATTTTATTTTTATTTTTAGGGCCTTGGCATGGTAAAGAATTGCTTAATTGATACTTCATACATTCTTACCTTAATCCAGAATCCAGAATTTCAGCTATTTTGAAATTTTTATTGGACTTTGGTAAAATATTGTTTCTATTTATTGGATTACAGGAATTATGTGCAACTGAAAACTCCTGTATTCCTCCAAACTAGATGCCTTGCACGAATAGTTTTTCAAACCAAAGTAAGGAAATATATTTCAACCCCAGTTCCTTTTTTTTCTACGATAAGTTTGTACAGCGAATTCTTCCATAGAAAGGAGCACTGTTCAACTGTGAACTTCATTGGCCTTCATTCAATTTCTGGAGTTGGTCAAACTATTTTTCTTCACTCTCGCGAATCTAGAATTCATAAAGAGTGAAACGCTGTGCAGTCGTGAATTAATTGCTATTTGATTGGAGATTACAGTGTTGTGAACATTCACCACATGTTTTGAAAATTCCAGGTTCAGTCTATATGCCGACGATCTCAAGATATATAGACCAGTTACGAGCCTATCTGACTATCAAAAACTACAGGATGATATCACGAGATTGACTGATTATTGCACCTTTCGCTAAACGTAGACAAATGTATGAAAACTTAGGGAATTGGATTTCAAATTATTGCATTGGGAAATCGGAATTTGACTAATGTTTCAAACATTAAGGATCTGGGGGTATATTTAGATGAAAAAACTCTCCTTTGATTTGCACGAACATATCGTGAGGAAGGCTCTGCGTAATCTGGGTTTCATAATGGGATAACTAGGTAATTTCGATCTCATAAATATTTAATACTACTTTATAACTCCCTGGTCCGCTCTCATCTAGAATATGCGTCGTTGATTTGGAATCCCCAATATGTAAAATATATTGAGAGAATTGAGAGAGTCCAGATTAAATTCGTGAATTATTTGAATTTCCGATTCAACAGATTGTATCATCCAAATTCGTATGACAATAATATTGTAGAAGGACTGTTAAATACATAATGTTTTTGCACACACTGGTATCTGGTTTCATTGACTGCTCAGATATATTGAGTAAATTACAGTTCAATGTTGGAAGACGTTGCTTACGATCACCAAATCTGTTCTACCCTCAGAAATATAGAACAAATGCGTCGGAGAACTCACCTATAATTGCTTTGCAGAGGTTATATGATTAATTTTTTTGTCATATTGATAAATTTCATTGATCACTCCTAGTAGCTAGACATGCTGCTCATTCTATTATTTGGTGACTTGTATCACACATTTTTTTCTTTCTATCCCTTTCTTTCTATTATTCAGTTGTTTCAGTTTAGTAGGTATAATACTCTATTATATTATTTCAAACTTATCTTTTTTCCTTTTTCTATACCTAATTAGTAGAATAAAATTTAACTCAATTATTGTATAGCAAAGTCAGAATGGTGTATTTATTTTAGAATAATGATTGTTTTCAGGTACATATTTAATTATATCTGAATAGTGATTGTACCGAAATGACATTATCTGTGTTCAATGTATTGTGCGGTTTTCTGTTATTGGGTTGACTCAACCTGTTGAAAACCCGAATAATAAATAAATAAAAATTCCAAAAATACTTCGTTTCCAAAGAATTCCCATATTTATTCATTGAAACTTTGCTGAAATGTCAACAGGCTATTCTGGACCCCAAATATTTTCTCGAATATCGTAAAACTTCCTAATACCTACTTTCTCATTCCGATACATGAAGTTCGGAGAAGCTTCTGTCTCCCGGACCCTTCAACCATGAGTCACATGTTGTAAATAACTTTCTCATAGCGGGGTGAAAGTATCTCGAGGGGGTTATATGTAAATGCCTGTTATTCACAACCCCGACATCTCTCACACCTATACTATATGGAGTTTTTGTATGTCTGCGCTTCCATCTTATTTGTTGAGCGCCATTGAAAGATACCGCAACGGAGGAGATGCCTTGAAAAGTTTTACGACTTCGGAGACGAACTCTCATTTGAAGAGGTTTGTTTGATCCCTAACTGTTGTTCTCGTATTTCCTAAAATAGAAAGCAGTAGACGTTATTTAAGAGGCGATTCGTTTATGGCCTTTTTTTATCGAAAGCAGACATGGAAAACGATTCCAATCGCGGCTTATTCTTTGTATCATTTGATATTAATCTGATGCACTTTTGCCCCAATCAAATAGAATATATCGAAACGAGATAATCTCAATGGTGGATTTCTTTGGCAAGCCAAAATATTACGAATGTTGGATACAAAAATATAATGAAGGAAAAGTGTAAAATATGAAATAAATACAAATGTAAATAAATCAAGATGCAATAATTCCAACTTTATGTGCCCTCTTGCTCATAGAAGAGTACGAACGCTTCTCCACAAACCAGAGATTTGAAGGATATAGGTGACACCCTTGAATCATTGTATGCATGCTACGTGCCTGCGTATGGGTGCTTACATTAGTCCGTATAGTGTTCAGAATATGTCGTTTCACTATGATTGCACAGAGCATAGAGGATTTATCGTCACGGGGCCATGTTATCTGCTGCATAATTGGACATGTCCAATCCTTCCAAAGGGAAATCGATCATGACTTTTAATTTTCTTCCGAGCCTCTCCGAAGGCGAAAAATTGCTTCAAATGGATCAGTAGTATTTTAGGTAATTTTTATATAGACAAAGACTTGGTGCACTTTCTCTTCTCCTCACAATTTGAACAAGTGGGTTTCTCGTCACCGTTCAAAGTTTTCACGCTGGTGAAAGAGATCACACATTGTGAAAGTCTGAGCTGCTCTGTTCTCTGTGGAATCGGCAGTGAGAGATCCTACAAAGGATCATCGGTAATGGAGCAATACCCACGAAAGGTACATTTTAATGTCGATTTCAATTGGCCAACAAAGTTATCTGCAATTATTGAGTTGTCCATTCTTGGAAATCTCAAGCATGCCTCTTTAGCTTTATCGTTCAGTTTTTCATCGATTTCTGTCAATACCAATTGGGGCTCTAGGTAAACATTGTGATCTCTTCATGAGGGCCTTCGAGGAGGTGTATAAGAATCTCATGTGTATCTTGTTGGGCATAACCCATAAAATGTGGAGCAAATCTTTCTATCTGATTCTTCAAAGAATCGGTGTTCAAATTTCTATCAGACGAATGTTCAGACCCTTCATGCTTGAAATGCTCGTGTTAATATCTCTCATCTCTCTTCTCAAATACTCCAGCAACCATCTGGTGTCCGATAAACATTGTATGACGCTGTTCATGAAACAAGTATTTCCTATGTTTTTCAGCCCATTTAGACCAATACTTTTTATGTTTCCGTGCACTATTTGCCTGATGATGCAAGTGGAGCTGCGTTCCCTGATACGGCGATTCTCACCATCAGTGGATCGGTGGGAGTTGAAGCTGCTTGATAACGAATTGGATTGAGATATGGCAGACCGTGTTATTTTCCGAAAAGTGGACGACATATCATTTTTCAAAGTTTTGGAATTGGTAGCTGACTTGTACTTGATGCTACTACTGTCTCCAAATGAAAGGTGTCCTATGCGATTATCCCAGGATCGAAAACATGAGCTTTGACTATTGGATATTGAGCTACATTGAGATATGTGCTTTTTAGAATGGGGATTGTAGATAAATTCATCCAAATGACGTCCAACACCGAAGCTGCATTACCTCTTTGAATGGCGATGCTAATGCGTTGAAGGAGAAAGCTGGTGGATCTCCTATCATTGGTCACTTGGAACATCTTTCTACCAATCTCTTCAATGAATTCCGTTGCTTGGGAGCCAAATACTCCGTAGGTTTCAATAGCTACACGGTAGAAAATGTAGAGATTTCTCAGGCTTTGATATTTTTTTATGTTCTCACTTTTTCTCAACTACCAATGCATTTTCAATCAATCAATCAAGATATACTTTATTGTCGGAAGAGAAGAGTTCTCAAAGACAAAGCTCCTGTACAGAGTAACTGAAAAGTAAGGTAACAATATATAACACATTTATCTGAAGGTGGAAAGGTGAAATACTGAACATAAAACAAGTAAGATATATGAAATTATAAAAAATATTGAATTATATTTTTTAACATTATACCATACATTGATGAACAAGTTGAGTTCTTCAAGTATTATGAGATAATTTCTGAGTATGGAGAACTAAAAGTTGCAAAGTAATCGTCCAGATCGGATTTTTTTTCATCTCTTCTGAACCGCCTGAGACATGTTGTGTCCCTAATGGTTATGGGCAGATGATTATACATTTTGATGCCATTCTAAATTATTGATTCTCTTACCATATTATTTGTTGGTCCTGTTATTATGATAAAGATACTTCGCCGAATATTATAGTGAAAATCATTCGGTTCGAAGAGATTTATATTTTTGTGTATTACGCTAACTCATGTATGGGGATGATACTGTCCAGATTTTCTGATCTTTGAATAACAACCTATATGAATCTTCTAGCCTTTTTTTGCAAATATACCTTAGATCTCTTTTTTGGAGTACAAAAGCATTTTTTTCCCAGTTCGTTTGGGACTACTTGAATTGTGTGACATCCAGAATACAACTTATTGCAGAGATCATTCATGTGATAATCAAATTACAGTTTAATGTCGATATTGATTCCAAGAAATCGTGTTGTTGTTTTGTTAAGAATATTTTCATCAGCCAATGGTTAATCTGGAAGATTACAGCGGAATGTGATTATATTGTTCTTTTTATGTTAATCACTTGGAAAGTGAAGTCGCACCATTATTTTATTATCATCAACTTTCATTCAATTTTATATAGAAGATGTTGCGATGAAATATCATACCAAAGGAAAGTTGTGTCACCCGCGGAAACAGTGATCTTGCCAGTGATATTCGATTGGATAATTTCGTTGACATAGAGCATAAATGACGGGTCCAAGTATTGAGCCCTGAGGCACTACTAATTTGATATCAGCCTGTTGATTTCATGGCTCATTTTGTTGTGCATGTCTTGTGTATTATTACCCGACTACGGCGAAGCAAAAAGGAGGGTTATGATTTTGACCGGTATGTGGGTATGTATCTATGTTCATCTGTTCCCTCATAACTTTTGAACTACTTATCATAATTTGATAAATGGTATCGTTGGAAGCGTCTTGATCGTCCGCTGGTTATAGGATATGTGACGTTACATTAAATTGTATATGGCGCCGTCTAGAGACATAAAGTCATGGACAACATTTTTTTTAATGATGCCGTTGTGGTTATCAAATGAAAGGGCTCAATTAGCACATTTCAAAAATATATGTATTGTTAGCTGTTGCTCGCGGCTTTGCTTACATGCACTCGATAATTGGGAATGAATTCTAGAATCATGCCTCAGATGTGAGCATGAACCTATCTTCTCCCCAAACCTACCAAAAATACATAATATGAAAAATATGGTACACATGTTAAAATTATATATGAATAACAAAAAATTTAACCGACGAAAAAAATCAAGTCAAAAGCAAAAAATTAAATAAACGTTTTCAGTCTTAATGATAATTGAGCTCCTAAACTAATGTGAGTAACTAATTTTGAGTCGGCGCCAAGCAAACAATTAACGAAGATCATTATATTACTTTGTAGGAGTAATCAAAATGCCACTGTGCATCTCGCTGCCATCATTTTACGCTTTACCTTATACAATTGCTAGTTTGTTTGGCGCCGACTCAAAATTAGTTACTCACATTAATTTAGGAGCTCAATTATCATTAGGACTGAGAAGGTTTATTTTATTTCTTGCTTTTCAGTTGATTTTTTCGTAGGTGTAATTTTTTGTTAAAAATATTTTAGTTTTCAATTTTTTGTGGCTGAAATCTACTCATTACTTCCTACTCAATTTCTGATTACTTCCAGAATACTCACTTGAGTAAGCTAGGTACTTCAACTATTAACTGTTGAATAATCTTTACCTATTCATTGTTATATAATATAAATAATTTCCGAAAGTTCTGGTAAGTTGATTTTATCACTTTGTATATAATTCCATCCTTTCATAGAATGTATTTATTGTGACGGATGTAGGAGGATCTGTTCACAAGTGAAAAATCAATCATCCCCTATTTTTCTACCCATAGGGGTGGATGATTTTATTGAATTGGAATATAATCAACTATGAGGTATACCCTATCTAATGGAAGAAATAATCATCCAAATCGGAAAACTCACTACAAAGTTATTCTATCGTTAACGGACCAAAATTCAGAGGGTGACCGATTAATATCCTCCATTTTGCTACCCTTAGGGATGGATTTTTTTGTTCAAATTCAGATGGGACCAACTTAGAAGTACACCCTATCCAATGAAAAAAGAATCTTCGGAATCGAACTGCTCTATGAAAAGTTATGCGTAATCACACATAAAAAAAAATAAAAAAAATATACGCGTCGACTAGAGAACTTCATCCTTTTTGATTTCGTCGGTTAAAAACAGAACGTGTGTAATAATAATAATGATAATAATAATAATAATAGAATATATTGAATAGTTTGTACATAACAATTTCAGATCAGAATATATTCTTGTTTCATACTTTTCAAAGCGTGATTTTTCAGTAGTCTGGTTTTATTTTTGAAATTACTTTTACATTCTATTATATCACTACTATTTTATCTAAAACTATATCTATTCAATTCGATTTGAGATTCAAGCTTTGTGAACGGGGGGTTCACCTTTGGGCAATGAAGCATATAAAAACAAACAAAGGGTAATATTTGAGTCAGTTGTCTTTGCGGCTCTTGATCCACTAGCAGAATTGATTATCGAGCAAGTCAATAAATTCGTTAGCCAAACTAATATTTCTCATTTTAGGACTAGAAAATCTCACGCTATTCGGGAACATTCAACGTTGGATATAAACGGAACAAACGACAATCGATTTTTGGTTAAGAACTCTCTGCCGGACATTCTACTCTACTAAATTGCACAACAAACTCCGCAAGAATTATGGCTGGATCCGTGTACTAAATTTGTTTGTTTACTACATTTTATAATAGCTTCCAGCGCTGTACTCCTAAAAACGGCGTTACTTGAGGTTTTCTTAATTGTTATGGCGGAAGCGGAAAATAGGTTTGCGGGTATTGTAGCTGACAAAAATACGACCTTCTTAGAGTTTTATGTTCCCTTTCAAACTTGAATGATATCTCAGAAAGTTGAGCCACCGTTTTTATGGAATGATATCAGGGAACACACTTCTATAAAAATCATAGTGGAATGAAACAGTTCCAGAAAATACATATTATCGAGGTAAAACTTCTCTAGGAGCAACAACTCTCATGGGGTTATTTAAAATATAAAGTTTATTTCGATAGACCAGGAAATATTGCAGATTTGAAAGTTAGGATAACGGAAGAAACAAGGTCCTACGAAATGTTGTACGAGCATTCCAAGATCGATTTGCTTATTGTCAAGAAGTGAATGGTGGTCATTCTGAACATTTAATTTAATTGTAAAATAAATTGAAAAATACTTCCTAAACATTGAGTGACATTATTTCATTCATTCTACGTGAAGTATAAAAATTTTACATTCTCAAAATAAATTTTATCAGTTATGATTACACCAAATTTGAAAAACCTAATATTGCTGAACATAGAATAAAAATCCCTTTCAAACAAGGTGCCACACGACCACCCTTCTCATTTGAAATTTTTGAGGGGGTGCGGAAAGGGGGTGATATTTTCATACTCTGAATTGTCAAATTGATAATAGAAATCGACGTGTTTCGGGTTTTTAGAACACATACATAATAACGCTAAAAATGAATTGATTCCATACCTATGGACCGCACTCTATAACATAACTAAAGGTCTGAAATATGATACATACATAAATTCAGGACAATCGAGTGAATATGACATTGGTAGAAAGGTGAATTACTGAACATAAAACTAGTAAGATATATAAAAGTTATAAAAAGTATCAAATTACCATTATACCATACGTTGATGAAAAATACTATAACTTCAGTCTCTTGAGTTCTTTTAGGATTATGAAATAATTTCCGAGTATGAAGAACTGAAAATTGTAAGAAGTCCAGATCGTAGTATGCTTGCTCTATCAGGATTTTTTTTCATCTCTTCTGAACCGCCTGAGACATGTTGTATTCCAAATGGTTATGGGCAGATGATTAAACATTTTGATGCCATTGTGAATTATTGATTCTCTCACCATATTATTTGTTGGTCTTGTTATTCCGATAAAGATGCTTCGCCGAGTATTATAGTAAAAAATCATTTGTTTTAAGGAGATTTATATTTTTGTGTATTACGCTAACTCATGTATGGATTTTCTGATCTTTGAATAACTACATGAATCTTCTAGCCTTTTTTTGCAAATATACCTCAGAGCTATTTTTGTAGGGGTACAAAACTTTTTTTTTGTAAAATACGCGGTTCCAGCTGCGGATAAATCCAGCAAGCAAGCAAGTCATCCAGAATAAAACTTATTGAGACAACTGAATGCTTTGGATGACGTAAGCGTAACGCAAGTGAACAAGCGTGACATGAGCCGGTGTGTATCACATGAATAAGGTGCAACTGGGCCAGAATATGTCATTTTCGATATTCGATTCATGATTGAATGTTTTCCAAAAGTGAAAGAAATGAAAACGGATTAAAAAAAATATATCATTTAAACATTAAGGACTAGTACTGGATTGAATTGGAGTGGCTGAATCACAGGAGTATTTAACACTTTCATCTAAAATAATAAATAAACGGAAAAATCATCCACCTAATAATGCCTTGCCACCCAAAAAAAGTAAGTTTCTATTTATTATTATGGAGTCACTATAGAATATCTTAAATTTCCCCTCTCTCAAAGTAATTTCTCTTGATTAATGAAAAAATTCTCTTCACATTGACCATCATCGATCAAGAAGGCCAAGAGTTGCTCCCATTCCCTTCCCATTCCCAAGAGTTGCCCTCATTCGTACGTGTGAGGGGGAAGGAGTTGGTCCAACCACCATAAACCTAGCAGCACCATTTGCGAATATTGAATTTCCAATTATGCCATAATTTGTAGCTGATGAATCGCTAATTTATTATTACAATTATAAATTATTCGCAGATTTTTTTTAAATCCTTGGTTCTGCTAGGTTTATATGAAGCTGGTAGAACCAGGTTGTACCTATCTACTTATGGAAAATACTAATACTACCATAATATGTCGCTTATTTATCGCTAATTGATTACCACTTCGTAAAATTTGTCGCTTTTCGTTTTTTTCAATCAATGGTTCTACTAGCTTTATATGAAGCTAGCAGAATCACTCCCTATCTTTCAAGCTATCTTAGGAATAAAATTGAAGTTATTCAAAAGTGGATCCTCAAAATCATATCCAATAAAAGTTATCGATATCCAACGGAATCCTCATATAACTTAAGTGACATGCATGACTTGAGGCAAATATATTATATAACAGCAGTATCAAAGTCAGAACCAGATAATTGAATATATATAATACACGATATAAACACAATTAGTTTACACTTCCTAAAGTAAACAAGACTTTAATTCAAAGAAGCTTCATTTACATGGGTCCAAAACTTCTTAACACGCTGCCATCCGATATCAAGTCAATAAATTCACAAAAAATGTTTAACTCAATAGTAAAAAAGTTCGTATACAAGTTGTCAAGAAAATAAATTCACAAACAACTAGAAATTATTAATGAACTCTTTTTTGTTTATGTAAAGGTATTGGTGTATGTATGTATGTGTATATGTATATATTCAATTTAAATATTTTTTACCTGAACGACCGCGAGCGGGTGCTATATCCATGCGGTTTTTCCCATTTATTTATTCATCTATCTTCATACGTAAACATGAACTCAACAGCATGTGAAATTTTATATTATTGTATTAATGATGAATAAATATTATTATTATTATTATTATATCTAATTATGAAAATGAAAACAAATAGTCCATAATTTGTCGGCAATGTATCGCAATAAGAAATTTGTGCTCATCTTTTTTTGTGCAAAAACATTATTTCATCAACAAAATTCAATATCTACTAAAGGCTATCAAACGTATAGTTGATACCTATTAGTTCCATAACAAGCAAATAGGCATGATACAGTAACTTTCCCTGATTTGTCGCTTATGTATCGCATATACAGTCTTTCCGAAATTGGAGCGATAAATGAAATATAGAGTGTTGTCTTAACGACACAAAAAATTTAAAGAAAATTTTTAAAATTTTCCCTTTTTTTAACACTAGTTATCATATATGGCTTGAAATTAAAACGAAAAAACGACACTGAATTAAAATGGGGCTATTTCGTTCCATGATGAAGCGTTATAAAAAGTTATTAATAATATGTGATAATAAATTATGTATATTAACCATCCGCTCTATGGATGCATATTGTTGAATATTCACTCAATACTTTTCACTTTCTCACAGGTCTTGTTACAGGTTCTAAGATGGAGTTATAGCAGATGAATCCACTTCAAATATACAAATATTAGCCTTACATTAGACAGGTAATCGCTTCATGGTCAGATCATGAAGAGATTACCTGTCTAATCCCAAACAATTTTGATTATAAATCCGCGCTTGAGGGTAAGTAATATAAGATGATTTTCAGCAAAAAAAATAAAATTAATTCCGATTTTTTGTTCAGAAAATAGACAATAATTCTATACAGAGGGGTGAATATCCGGTTAACACTTTTCAAAATGATGTTATAATATTCAATGAAGCATCCCCATTACAGTTGATGAATAAAAAGAAATCGGAACCGTGGATCACAAGAGGACTTAAAAACTCTTCTTGTAATCCACGTTGTTCCCACACAATTGGAAAATTTCCCAGCGATAACATTTCTATCATGTCTTACTAAAATAATTACCTCAGTATCTATGAGTAGACTATCAAATTATCTAATTATTTTAACTACAGAAATAGATTGGATCAAGCAGTTAACAAACACAAAGAAATATGGGAACTTACAAATGATCTGAGGGGAAAAGTAACGAATATGAATCATCCAGAAGTGAATGACGTCATAAACTCTCTGAACCAATGTAATTGTTCTATGGCTAACAAATTAACCAAGAACATTCACGATAGATCACCCACAAAAATGTGGCCTCTCCGATTCATTCTCTATTTTTATACGGAACGGACTTGGCTAAGCAGAAATCTGTAATAAGTAACATAAAAAACAAAAATTTCTCAGGCGAACACCAATTATCAGCCAACCTATTATCCCAATTACTGAATGAGTTCCCTAGCTTTTACCACATTTATTTTTTCTTCCAGTCTAAAAACCGCAAAAGTCATACCTCTTCACGAAGGTTGGGCCTCTGATGATCCAAACAACTTCAGGCCTATCTCACTATTATCAAGTTTCCAAAATCATTGAAAAATTAGTAAAACATAGATGAAGGGTTTCTTGCAAAGACATAATATCTGAATATCTGAATATCTGAACAGTTCAGTTTTCAAAATAATAAGAAAACTAATGATGCAATGGATTTTCTTGAAAAAGTCTATATGAGCCTAAACTAAAAACAAAAGCTGCTGCAGCAATTTTCTTGATATTTCTAAGGCTTTCGACTGTGTTAGTCATGACCTAGTATTTAAAGAGCTCTCACATTACGGGTTTTGTGGGTTTCGATCTAGAATTGTTCAGATCCTACCTCACCGATCGAAAAAAAAATAGGCAACAGTACCTCTAAGATAGGAGGAATTGTACGGGAAGTCCCTCAGGGCTCAGTCCTGGGTCCCATTCTCTTTCTACCCTACATCAACGATATAGCCAAGCTTGATATCTCTGGTCAGCTCACATTGTTTGCTGATGACACCACAATCCTCTGGAATAGAGCATCGTGCTGCCTTGGTTCAAACTGTAGACGTAGAAAAAATCGAAATGTAGTGTGAAGCAAATAACTTGGATTTAAATGAAGTACTCCTAGGTTCCCAACCAATTGAAAGCAAGCCTGGAACAAAATTTATTGACAACAATCTAAAGTTCGACTCTCATATTATGGCTCTGAAGAAAAGTTGTCATCTGGTTGCTACATTGTCGAAATAATATCTCGTGAATTCGGAATATCGGCTTCTTCAACGGCATACTACTCACGGTATGAAATTCCATTCTGGGATTCCTATAGCCATGTTCTTTTCCAAAGTATATTCGTCCTCTGAAAACAATATTCAAAGTAGAGATGCATGAATCATCAGTCATGTGGAATTTTCATTTTTGATGCACAAATACAACGGAAATACAATTAGGATACATGGGGAGGAGAAAAACTCACTTCCCACTTCAACTCTAACGAAATGGTCTTCAATCTGCAGAAGCAAGCAGTTCATAATCATTCACCAAATCGAATCAGAGAATATGGAACGTTTCCCGAAGTCTGTTGAAACTCTTCTGGTGGGAAAATGCTTCTACAATTCAGAAGAATATCTTGTATATGTATTCTAGTCATTCTACATTCTATGTTCTGTGATACTGTGATTCATTTTACATATCATTTTGTTTATGTCCTCTAATGTTAATCCACAATTCTGTAAATTTCAAAAAAATTTAATCTTTTAATTAGAATGAGAACTTTTATCTGTATGGGAGCATTTGCTCATAAGGAATTAAGGCATCAAATTTACATTTTACGTACACTAACATTTCAACTTATGATAATTTTGACTTTGTCGGCAAATGTTTTCATCTAGAAAAAAAAGTTTATCTATCTATATATCACGGAACGAAATGAGGGTCAGCTAACTTTCCCCCCCTCCTAATTTTTCGCTCAGACGCGGACCGGTATGTGCGGACTCAATTTTTTAAATACCTAGCCCATGTACAATATTATAATTACCGACTTCATTTCCTGGCTAGTCGTCTGATTCAGTGGTGGTTTGTGACGTCTGGATTCGGATGTCTGCAGGCGGCGTGGTTGGTGGCTGCTGGGCTCGAGTACTACTCACTCTAATTCTTATTCCCTCTGCTATTCTGCTGGTCCGGCATCGCATCGTGACGTAGCTGCGTTCATAACGTCCTAGATTCGGGAGACGGCGTGGTGAACTGCTGTTAGTCTGGAGCTCAACTGTCCATTTTCTTCCTAAGAGATTTCAAAATATTGTTCCCTCTGCTATTCTGCTGGTCTGATGCAGTCCTGCCTTTTCCTGACTTGTAATATTTCTCACCTGATCGATGACTCGTGACTCAGCTGGTGACGAGTTTTCTGTTCCTCGAGAGCAGGAAGTATGACTAATTCTCCTTGCTGCTGCTATTGGATCGATTTGTCTCGATGTGGAGTAGCGTTCACGTATTATTATATGATCACGGCGCGGCGTCAGAGCCGCGTTGTGTAATATTTATACCGGAATGAATACCTTGGTCTGGTTGAGCTCAATTCGCGGATTCAAACCCGAAACTAATAATGTTTCCACGATTTATAATAATGGAGATGTAATTTCAATCATACTTTCAGGTTGTTTTATTCGAACGGAAAAATGGTGATTTCAATACAGTATTCTGCTTTGTAATGACATGACTTTTTTTGCCTCTGGAAGTTATTTCCGAATCCATATCAAGCACAATTCGCTCATAGAAAAAATTAATTTCATCCCTGAATAGACCCACTCAGAGCACATCCAGTCGGTTCTCACTCTTTTATGTCCTTCATTCTCAATCTCGCCTGAAAGTTGAACGTTCATTGCCAATTATCTGACAGGACTTCCTTACTTTGATCTTCCTTTGTCGAACAACTCTAATGATCTCAACAATTGAATTGGTATATTCGAAATAATATCATTCTGATTATCTTCGTTCTGATATCTACGACGAAAAATTCGAACGATATCTTGATGGAAATAATATTTCAGTTTCTATCCAGGCTCGAATTACTTTATGTGAATATATTCTGTACATGTTTCTCTTATAGAACACTTCTTAACAGTTCTCCAAATTGATTATAGCGATGACCGCCGTAGTTTTCAGAATCATTCACTCACCCACTACTCACCCGAGAAAAAAAACTAGATATTGCTAGAGATTACAAGTTCTAGTGAAGGGAATTTGCTGAATCAGAGCAGATGCATCATTGATATCTATTCGATATTGAGATTCCTCAAAATGCTAATATATCTGAGAAAATTAACGTACTTAGAATATAAGGAGGCCATTGTCATTGTTCTCTTCCAATTTTGGTACCTCCTTCCCCAAATTACACGTCATTGAAAATAAACTGACGTATTAAAGCAAATAATGGAAGAGAGGAAAAGAAAAAAATATATGTTGAAGTATTTAATTTTTTATTCCCGGTCGTTTTTCATCCTCCGGCGATTGTGTTGTTTTGTTAACATCATGAGAGTTCAAACAACCATGGGAATTTCAGGGAATTCAAAACCCATTAACAAATTGTGTGATCAGCTTTCACCTCGCCTGCGTTCATTTGAAATAAACAAAAAGTAAAATTGTTTGACTGAACGTGAGAGTGGAAACGATCAAAAGAACAGATAATGTAATTTTGGATTATGATGAACGTGTGGGAATACAAAGAATAAATTACAATTACTTGTTTGTTGATGGCAATGATTTCAGTCTGGATTTACAAATACGTTTGTATCCAACCGAACATGTCTCAGTTGGAATTTCCCTTGAGTTATTTTTTAATAACCCGGGGAAACAAATGAGTTGAAATTCGTTGGGCTTCGGGACGAGTTACGACAAAATCTGCGAATACAAATAGTTCATATGGAACATATATGCCTATTTAGGTTTGTTTAGTTCCAATATAACGAAAAAAAATGTTGGTCACTTGATCGTCACTGTCACTCATATTTTGATTTAATAATATTAACACTGATTCGAATTCTTTTAAGCGCTTCAAAAACAATAACAATAGAATACTATATTGAAGAAATAAATACCAGGCGTGCATACGAGCGGTAAACATGTCAAGTCAGATAGATCTTGATTACTATCGTTTCGGACGTCCATCGTCTTAATGGATTTAAAAGGTTTTCACGACGATTCGAATGCTTGTATCTGCAATCGTCTTCAGGTGAATACTGCAGTATTCACCTGAAGACGATTGCAGATATAAGCATTCGAAACGTCGTGGAAACCTTTTAAATCCTTTAAGACGATGGACTTCCGAAACGATAGTAATCAAGTTACCACATCATCTACAACCTTCAAACAAACGTCAGATGGATCTAGTAAACAGCTCATACAGAGAAGGAACGGAGTGTGTAGTATGCGCGCGCACACACACAAGGGAGTCGTCACAGCATGAGAGAGCATCATGCCGTTTGCCGTGACGGCAATCTGGTCGATTTTACTGCCAAGCTGCGCCAATAGATGTTTCACATCAAAAAGAGATTGAAAGTTGCCCCCGCATCCAAAAAAATATATATAGGGTATATTTTTTCACTCCATGATTTTACTACACTTATTACTTTTCCATTTATGGATTGATCAGCATTAGGTGCAAAAATTTTGAATGGGTCGATATCTTCAATGTCTTTCCGTATTCGTGATGATTGCTCAACGGATAGCACAGGTCAACATGAATTTTGACAAGAGGGTATGGAATTTCAATAGATTCAACGACAGTTAGACGAAAAAAAAATTATAGGTTGTATGTTGATAAGTTGTAATACATTTTTGAATTCAATATATTTTTTTTTCGTGTCTTATTCAAGGTTAAAAAATATAAGTGAAACACATGAAGTCTAGTTCAGTTAAAAAAATAATCTGAGAAAGATATTCCACTGGCAACTATTAAATTTGATACACTGTATATTCATAACAATTTCGTGTTCATGAACTTCACAATGGAGGTGTTCATCAAACGGTTCATCTCCATGCAGATATGCTTCCACCACATCCTATTCCCTAGAGGACCGTGGTAATGTTGAGGTACATAAGTTTCTGACGGAGTTTTGCTTACTTAGCAATTAAAATTGCGTTGCTAGTTTGTGAATCAAAACATCGGTATTATTATGACGTGTAAGATACCTCAGGCTATTTCCTCATAACACAAGTGTACACGTATTTTGTAACTGGCATCATAAATCATAATAATACCATCATTTCTTGATGCAAATCGCATTGCATCTTCACAAAAATTACATAATATAGGAATGAGAATACTTTTGAGGTACACACCAATAAGAACAATTTCACAGGTTTCAGACTGGCTTACAGAGGACAGATGTATCAATAATTTTCATTTTCGAGATACTGTCGAACCAATCCATAGAATTACAACATAAAATTCATAATTATCCTTCGAAAAACAATCATAATTTATACGTTGCTCGAACCAATTAATTGAGAACAGTGAATTATTTCTTTCACAAGTGGTTGTTGTAGGATAACCCTGTGCCTACCTCTATAAAAAAATCTACTTCCATGTTTGATTTCAAATATGAACTGGTAGAACACTTGGAATCAAGCTACCATAGAAGTCAAAGAGAAGAATCCGTATTTGTTGTTTATTGGAAAAATGCGTATATTCAAAATTCAAGTTGTTTGTAATCTTCACTTCACCATTTGTCTATATATGATACTCTGTTTCCTAATGTGAGAGAGTGATAGAATGTAAATTTGCAATGACAGAACCCATTAAACAGGGTGGACAACTTGGAAGAGGAGTTTTCTGAATGAAATTTATGTGACAGCGACGTAACTACAGGTGGTTTATTGGAATAATAAGTATAACAATAATTATACATGATTATAATTATAGAGATAGGCAGATAATTGAGATATTGATTAGGTAGATTAAAACTCATATAGAAGTGATAATAATATGAAAATAGATAAATTAGGATAAATATTAATATTTATAAAAAAAATTTACTATTTATAATACAACGATTTGATTTTTAAATTTCAGCCATCATATTCCGAGAAGTCCGATGAACTATCGTCGTTGGGGTCCAGAGAAATAATAAGGGGCTCGACAGTGCTTTTTAGCATGTCTCACATTCTTCTATTCCAATCACATGTTCGACGCATTAGGTATAGACAAACAATTCAATGCTATTTTCATTAGTGTTCAAACACTTGGGCACAAAATGAACTCTAAACGGCATTCTAAAAGGTACGAGTGACTTTTTCAATACAGAATAATATGGTGTATGACACTACCAAATATCAGTTGACATTTGTTAGCAGTGTAAGCAGTCCTTTTTTGCAGCTGTACCAGAAAAACAGAAGTGTACCACATGTGTTACAATGTGCCATTTCTGGTTACACTGTTTGTTAGTTGTCGCAGATTCATCGCACATGGAGGCGCGTCCTAAGATTTGAAAATATGGCAACGTTGCAAAATTGATTGAAGCTGTCAACTGTGGGATTGGTTGATCGGATGATAACGTTACAACTAACTCAATTTTTTGCAACCCACTGTCTTTATTGAGGTTCTCAACGTCTCTTATTTTAAAAGTAGTGTTTTGCCTTGCTACAAACCCTTTTACTTGCGCACACACCATTCCTATGGGGGTGCGATTTCGTCGACAACAAATTTCGTACAAAGAGGTTTATTGAACGTTATAATCTCCAGTAGCCCCTTTCCTGCATATCTTTGTGAAATGGCTTCTTGTTTAAAGTAAGCCAATGAATGATGTCATGTTTTTCGCAAGATGACATTCTTTTTTTTCGATTTTCTTGAGTGGTAGCTGGCATTAACCATGTCCATACCAGACCCAGGAGGAATAAGATCTAGCATTCGCTGGAAATATTCTTTAAAAACATCAGCGTTCATGTCTTCATGATAGTCTCCAGTCGGTTTTGATTAAAATGCTCGTAAGCCACCATGCCAGTCACATGCCCGAGATCACCTTTCGCCAACGTACTATCAGGAAGATTTTGCTGGGTCTCAACACCAACAAAGCCTGTGGATCTGACGAAATCCCGCCGATTGTTCTCAAGAAATGTGCCCCCGAACTAACACCTGTTCTTTGCAAATTGTTCAACCACTCTTACAATTTGGGGGTATTTCCGTCCAATTGGAAAATTGCAAGAGTACAGCCAGTCCCCTTAAAAAGGCAAAAAGGCCCTACCTAGCAACTACAGACCTATCGCACTGCTATCTATTATTCCAAAGGTCATGGAAAAAGCCATCAACATCGAGCTCATGAAATATCGGGAAGACTCAGGAATTGTCAACGATAGGCAATATGGCTTCCGCCATCAGAGATCAACTGGTGACCTGCTCGCTTACGTCTCACATATATGGCAGCTATCTATTGAAAAGTATGGAGAAACTCCAGCTGTGGCATAAGATATCTCCAAGGCGTTCGATCGAGTTTGG
The DNA here is from genome assembly GCA_018342105.1 of Gonioctena quinquepunctata. Classification (NCBI taxonomy): domain Eukaryota; kingdom Metazoa; phylum Arthropoda; class Insecta; order Coleoptera; family Chrysomelidae; genus Gonioctena; species Gonioctena quinquepunctata. The sequence continues at coordinate 404,853 of JAFIRS010000825.1, forward strand.
CACCAGGACTCCTCGCCAAGCTTCCGTCTTATGGCTTGCCCCCTCAGCTGTATTCTCTGCTTGCTAGTTTTCTCTCAAACAGGTCTCTCCATGTAGTGGTCGATGGAGTTTCATCTGACAGTCTACTCATAAATGCTGGTGTTCCGCAAGGATCTATTCTCGCACCAACACTATTTCTACTTCACATCAACGACCTGTTGAAAGCAACTTCATGTCCAGTACACAGCTTTGCCGATGATAGTACCCTCCATACCGCTTTCTCTTCCAGGGCCCCTATATCAGCCCGTGAAACCAGAAATGAACGAGGAAGAAATGTTAATAATATAAATATGGACTTAGCAACAATTCTCGAGTGGGGATCTAATAACTTGGTAGAATTCAATGCAAACAAAACACAAGCATGTCTTTTCTCTAGAAAAGCCGATCTCACTGTGCCTAACATAACTTTGTCAGGAGTAACCATACCACTGAAGTCATCCATATCGATGCTTGGTATTACTATCAGCAATAACCTTTCCTGGAAAAATCACGTGAGGTCCATTGCCAAAAGTGCATCCCAAAAACTTGGTTTTTTGTTTCGTGCCAAGAGCTATTTCACCCCCACTCAGCTGCTTATGATCTATAAGGCACAGATCCGACCTGTCCTGGAATACTGGTCCCATATTTGGAGCGCGGCACCTAAACATATCCTGAGGCTATTGGATTCTGTCCAAAAAAGGGCAATTCGTCTCGTCGGTGATGCCTCGCTTACAAACTCGCTCACTTGTCTGGAACACCGTAGAAAAGCTGGCGATTTGTCTCTATTTTATAGATATTTCCATGGGCGATGCTCTTCTGAAATATCAACAATCGTTCCTGCTTTGGCAGTCTCTTCGAGACTAACCCGTCAAGTTCAGTTATCACACCCCTTCGTGGTCACTTTGGAGACCTGCAGAACATCACTTTCCAAAGACTCGTTCATCCAACGAACAGCGAGGCTTTGGAACTCAGTGCCTAGGGAGGTGTTCCCCGAGGCATACAACCTCCAGAAATTTAAGAAGAACACCAACTCCTACCTTCTTTCCCTTGGTTCCCACGATGTTCTCTGAACATTACAGGATATCCCTTTTCGTGGGAACCAGAACATAAAAAAAAAAAAATTAACAAATCCATTTTCGCTACCAATGTGAGTAATTATTATTCTTTTAGCTGTTCCCGAGGGTGCCTTTATTCCAGTGGACCATCCTTCCATGAAAGCTTGCCTCGCGGATTTTATATTTTTATCTTGCCATATTTTACCAACGGTATATCCTTCATTCAACTAAGTTTCGTCCATATAATAGACATTCCTGTTTTCCCTTCGCAACTGTCTAACTGCCCTGAAATATCGTAGCCGCCAGCAGATGATTTCGCCTTTTTCTATCAAAAATGATTTTCTATTCTGAATTTTTTGATAACGAAAATTAATTTCCTTCAAAGTTTTCCACACTTCCTTCCAACCCATGGGTGGAATAAAATCATCCTTTTTCATTTCAGACATTATTTTGTTCAAAGTTTGTATTTTTTTTTGAGGTAAACAAGTGTATGATTCTACTGATAACAGTTTCTTCATCCCCATTTATAATAGGTAATTTTCTTTTTTGTATTTCTCTTTGGTGACCTGATGAATCCACGTTTATCCTCGTGCACAAGTCGGTATATTGTTGACTGTCCGACTCCATTCATATTCGAACACATTTCAACTATTTTTGTAACTCGGAATGTTCAGTTTTGGTGGCACACATTGGGAATAATAATTTTATCATTTTTAGAAAGCGCACTTTTACTAATCCGTTCCTCAGCAACAAATTCAGAAACAAGTAATTTTCAAGAACATTTCAACTCTTCGAAACACAGGTAGATAAACTACCTGGGCCTCTACCTAAGCTCATTATCGAAAAACCCTCCATTTGTGAAACAAATCCGACCATATTGTTATCTCTCATCGCATCTACATAATATTATTTGTTACAAAAAACTTTCGAAGTACCTAAGGAAAAGTTAATCAGGTAGGTTATTGTAAATTTATTATTTTATTGAACCTGGAACAGGAAATTGCGGAGCATACTTAAGCGTTGTCCATTGTTAGGTGCTAATCATATTAACAGTCACTAAGCTGGTACGAAATACCTTTGAATCAACTTTACAGGGTTATTGGTTATATTTGGACTATTAGATATCCTCCTTATTTGAAGAGTTGGAAAAATGGTTAGATCAGGAAAGTTGTAGCATTTTTTTCTGAACCGCCAGGAAAAATAAGTAGAAGAACAATTCAACGTCGCATAAAAATGTTATGATATGAACTTTTTGTTTTTTTCCAATGGGACACCGTATATATTATCGCATTTTTGGGTTCTCCGGAAAATTCTAGATATGCTTCATTCATGATATCCTATATCTACTTGCACATTCCTAACTTAGATTTTCATAAGCTATCCAATGACATCAACTTCAGATTTAACCTGGTACACCTATGGAATAGGGCGTAGACGACTCGGTTTTACAGTTCAATAATGATTTATCACTCTCTCGCATTAGGAAAATGAGTATGGGATGTCTTTTTATCAGATAAATACATTATTTGATTAAATCAATCATGTACAATGAACGTATGTAAAAAATGTTGTTGATGGAGCTTCAATAGTTTTCCATCAACCCGTTTAACATTTTCAATCAGTCTTTATTCGTATTTTTTCTTTTAAACTTCGTATAACTTTTTCACTACAACAAATATTATTATTACGTATATTGTGTTATCATCGTTTGGATCTACCGCCACTAGACTATCTCCAACATAGTGATAACTCCACAGGATATGAGCTGACTTATGTATGTACTTCCTGAAAAGTTTCCGAAGAACTTTTGGAATAGTTTCCTGAATAGCATGAACACGGGGAGAAAACAGGGAAGGTGATACCTTGTTTTTGACACAAACAAGGAGATGGCATTGATCCTTCATATAATGGCCAATGAACTTCATCGGAGGAAATTTACGATAGAATAACAAATAACATTCCAGAAGCATGAGAATTACGACCAATCGATCTGGAAATGATCATGGCTTGAATTTCGGTTAGCAAATTAATGGTGTTAAGGGCACAAATTCCTTTCGGAATGATGATCCCTCCAACCCGTTCATAGCCGAATTACAAATTATTTCGATTTCTTTCCAGTCTTAACTGGAAATCAATTGATCATATCGTTCTATAGGAATGCTCATTGAGACACACTTTCCGGTCACAACGATCCTAAAGGATGTGATAGAATTGAACAGCCTGTAAGGCAAGCCAAATGCCTTGGATTGAAGTCTAATCACAGAAATCTCCTGGAAAATATGAAATATATCAGTGGGAAATATGATAATATCGTAGAGTTTTCCAATGATACTATCTATAAATAATAAATATCGCTATTGAACACACACGTGTTTGAATTCCCTCTACAAAGTTTACATAAATTAACTAGGATAATACTCGAATAATTTAAATCAAGTTGAAAAATCATCAAGTTAGTTAATGTGCAGTTATTGATGGAAACATATCCTAGTCTCTATCTGTCAGTACCCAAAGCCTACTATTCCCTAAAACTAATCAGCTGATAAGGGAAATCCACAAATCCAGTTTTTGCCTGTTGGTTCAATGAACTCGTTAAATACAGCAGATCGAACTGTTTTTGTGAAACAATAAACACAATTAGGTCTCAAGGTGTCCACATAATAGAGATTCCCAATATTCAACGAACTGTGAAGTGTGAATGATTTTTACGGAAAACAAAAATTGGAAGAGATCAATAAAATAGGGATGAACTCAAAGGTACAATAAAAGCAAGTGAAATAAGGCTTCTTTTGCAACTGGAAGGATTTTAAACAAGAATAAAAAACCTAGATGAAGAAAATTACATTTTAAGAAACGAAGTCGAATCTTCAGATAGAGAAAGCAGGGGAAATAACATAATTATTTTTGGCTTAAAGAAACCAAATAATGAGATCACAGCAGAATTCTTATGCGAAGACCTGAATAAACTAGTAAACCTAAATATCTCTGAAGGTGACTTGAAAAATGTCTAGTGTTCAGGACAGGGGTCCAACTCTCCCACTGAAGTGGAGTTCCTAACATTTTTCGAAAAAAAAAGTTCAATTCAAAATGCGAAGGAACTGAAGGGTACCGGAATCGCTATCGCGAACGACTTAACACAGAAACAACGAGAAGATTACCGTATACTGAAACGAAATTAAATCAAACATAAGGAAAACCCATACAATCAAACGTGTTTCATCGAAGGAAATAAATTGATCTTAAATGGAGTAGCACTTATATGCGAAGAATTATTACTGAGTGAAAACGAAGCGAAAAACTCTCAAGAAAAATCTAGCAGCATCCCTGCTACCCCAACTCAACCACCTATACTGAGCCCCGAAAGAGTAGAAGAAGACAATCTAGTGGAAGCCCAAACTCAGAAACAGGAAACACCCAAAAGTACAATATCAACTGGAGCCATCAAGAAACTAACAACCAAGATGATAGGTAACTCACGGAAAACTCGAACAACATCAACAACTTCTCAACTGAGTGCCAACAAGGAGTGAACTGCACCAATACCAAGTACTACCTATTTTTACTTTGACCTCACTAACAATATCAATATCTAATCAGTATTTTAATCATATCTCACTACACCCCTCTGTTATATATATAAAATAAAACATTGATGGATTCATTTGTGATTATGAGAACGAATTGGTAGACACCCATGAAATTTCTAATGTAAATTCGTATGGAAAAATTATATCTCGTGTCTATTGCCTGGCAACAAGTTTTCGAAAATCTGTCGGATTATTTTCACTTTATTCTCACTCTCTGCGGTATTTCAGTGATTTTGCGATGTTTTTCGAGTGAAATAAAGTTGAATTCATTCAGTAATGACTCATACATATGACTCCTATCAGAATAAAATACATGTTTTTACATAAATAAGAATTTAAAAAATGTATTCTGTACAGATTCGATATAGTAAATATATTTCGCTTGACATGGATACCCAAGTCTTTCGATTCGCTTTCTCTATTCAGTGGAATATTTTCCAGGTTATAGATGAAAATCAATGGGATTGATTTTCTTGAGAATGACATGCTCTTACATTTCCTTATATTCAGAAAAAGTTAATTTTTCAATCACCGATTTCAACTTATCAATATATTTTTGTAAGAGTATACAGTCCCGAGTAATCACCAATATCTCTGAAAATTTTCATATCGTCGGCATATAGCAGTTTTTTGGAGTCGATAACATCTGTAATGTTGTAACAACTGCTCGTTATTTGTGCCTTAACTATACTGGGCGTTATAAGTCTATTGAACAACCTCCCAGAGCGGCTTGGGAAAGTTATCACCCTAAGTATATAATGAAGCGTGGGCCTCGATTTGACAGTAGAGTTACCAATCTCAGATGATTCAGAAACAATAATACACTTAGGAATCTTGAATAATATAAATGTATTTGCTAAATAATAAAAACAACAACTTATACACCTCGTATAATTTGAGGAGAAGAATGTATGGAACGTCAGAATGAATCCGAATGTGAGATATACTTGATGCCTAGTAGAATTACTGTTATTCAGTTACCTTGGCTATTTCGAACTTTATCACCTTTTGTCGAATCCAGAGTTGACTCTACTATGAAATCAAATGAATGAATGGTTCCTTATAATAATATACCTATATACCTTGCCAAATAAACAGTTTTATTTTCTTACCCTCGACTGGAGAACACATTCGTTTTAAATATTGACTGATTTTTGGATTACCGATTTGTTAACGCGTTCACTGATTCAAACTATGATTATTTTGCTTCTTTGGAAAATTTTATTTCTCTTCTTTTAGTTTTTGCCAAAACAATTTCTTTATAGTATGAGACCGTTTCTGCAATTCACACTTCCACTAATTTCTGCATATTTTTGATGAACTGGCTATTTTATGAATAATTTACGAAGTCTACACTTGTTTCCTATCAGAAGATGGAATTTGATTCTACTCTGATGTTCCTCATACTATGAAGGTTCTAACTGAACTGAACTCTTTTTACCTTTGACTTTGTTCTTATATAGAATCTCTCTACTATGACCCCTTTCGGTGTTGAATATGGGTGGTGTTGTTTCCACCGTAATTGATTATAACTTCGAGCATTAATTGCCTCCGCGGTATATTTCAATCGCATTCCTTGCACGTTATTATTTCATCGCGGCTGTTGGAGAATCCTTAATTATCTATTGCAGTGCGGATATCAACAGCAATATTAATAACTGTCCTGTCGTAGTTATTTTCGGTCTGTTTTACTTTGGAGTCGTCGCTGTTACCGTTAAATATTTATGAGGATTTTTTATGGGTGGTGTTATCATATCAAATAATTTACGAGGTTTCATTTCGGAATTTACCCCGCATTCCTACGTCTTATTTAATAATTTAAGACTGAGGGAAACAGTCGTTCACCTTTTTGTATTGCGTTGTTTCAGTCAGTTTTTACGTCAAAATAACTTGGTTGATCACAATGTCATTAATGCATAACCAAAATAGAAGTGGGCCCAGATTGGAACCCTGGGGCACTCCAGATGTTGCAACAAATGAAAATGATATGATACCCTCAAATTCTACGGATAATTTCCTATCCCAGAGTTATGATTTGAAAAGAGATTGGATTCTGTTCGAAATACCGAAAGCAGATAATTTGTTTAGCAATCGCCTGTGCGGAACTCGATCGAAAGCTTTACTGAAGTCTGTATATATTATATCAACCTGGTTTCGGCAGTCGAGTGTTTCGGAGATATATTTTGTGAATATATGGAGATTTGATACAGTGCTACGATATTTTACAAAACCCTGTTGGTATTCGGATATCGAGGAGCTGACATGATTGTAGATCGAATCCGATCATATTATTTCTATTAATTTTGAAAAGACCGATATCGGATCAGTAGTCTGCGAGCCATTGATGTACTTCCCCATACAGTAATGTCATAGCTAATTCGAGAGTATACGAGCGCATAATAGACTTCGAGGAGTTGTTCTTTATTGAATATCGTTTTCAGTTGGACTATAGCATAGTAACTTGAGTATACTTTCTTGCTGACATTCTCAATAGCAGTTTTGAAGGACATGTCTGAATCCAGATAAGTTCCAAAATTGAAATATTTTGTCCAATACACACAATGAGATTAGATTTTTAGGAATATCACTGGACGAACACCTATGCTGGATATCCCATTGTCGACAACTGTCTTCCAAATTGAATTCTCTGAAATTTCTATTCGTCAGTTTACGATCAGTGTTAGAACTGGATCAGATGATGGACGTGTATTACGGTCAAGTTGAATCGGGACTGAGGTATGGTATTTGCCTCTGGGGCAACTCGGCTGGTTCAAAAGAAGTTTTTATTGGCCAAAAACGGATCTTAAGATGTATATTTGGAATGTCCAATGGGGAAACTTGCAAAACAATTTTCAAAAGTTTCAATGTTATGACACTTCCCAGTCTTTTCATCTTTGAAATGTGTGTTTATGTATTCAAACATAAAGAAACCTTCATAAGGAATTCTAATATTCACGGATATCAAACACGAACAATGCACCACCTTCATGTTCCTTTTGCTAAAAGAAAAATGATCTCCAATGCTCCTGATTATGTTGGCCTCAAATTATTCAATAATCTACCACAAAAACTGAAGGATATAACTAAAATGTCATCTTTTAAATATGAATTGAAATGTTTTTTAATCGAGAGGTGTTTTTATAGTGTAAACGATTTTATAGAAATTTAGCGTATTTATGACAAACTTTCTGTAATTTTATATATCTGCTTGTAGTTTCGATTGTTTCTGTCATCACTTTATAACTGTTTTATTTTCTTAATTTTATGTTCATATTTATTTTATTTTATTTTATCTTGTCGTTTGTTTCATCTATTTACTGACAATTCCTAAACATGTTAACCATGTCAAAAATGGAAATAAAGACTGATTGATTGATTGAAAATTATACTTGCATGATCTACGTCACTGTTGTGATTCATATATTGGTCCCAAATAGTTGACATAATTTCATGAAACGTTTTTTTAATTTCTCTAGGTGGTATACAAGTGGCACGTTCATTTTTGTTAATTATATTTTAATCCAGGAGAGCTATAATTGAGTCCCTTCACTGTGGATCTCGCTTCCCCCAGTAATTCGACGTGAATCGAATAAAGAACTTCCAATACAAACCACATAAGGAGCGCAAAGCTTTGTTCTGTTACATCAAATGGAAGTTCTATATGTAAGAGCCCTTGAGACATTGTGGTAGTTCGGATACGTTGTTATGAACTGAATATAGAGATGGAACGGATGTCTCTTTGCTCAGCTGCATTTATATTGAAAACCAATGTACCAACAATTCCAACATTTTATTCAATCAATCTTTCTTTCGTACTGACTACAAAGAACGTATCGGGTTTCTCCAAAGTATCTTCGATATTGTGCCATTTTGAAATATTTTAAATATCTCAAGATGCCATTTTCTAGGTATTGATCCTAGTTTTTGATGAAATCGGTCAAGCGTTCTGCTCGAGAAGAAGGTCATATCTGAAATTCAATCATGAGAGTGTTACTTTCATCTGTTTTTGTTCATAAAATGCTCATAATAATTCTCATCCCAATAATGGAAAAAGACTCATTCTGGTTTGATTATATGGATATAAAGTTTATGCCACTCACAAAATATCTTGATGATATTCATCATAAACACTCCATTAGAGGCACAGTAAAAAATGCGGAATTATATCAAAGTGTGATCATTCAACTGAAATACACGTGAAAATTAAAGGAGAAGGCTATTACTAATCGAGTTATTTTAACGCGTGAGCGAAGCGAGCGCGTTAATGTTCGGGATCATTATTCGCCGTTTCAATATACAAGTTGATTACAAATATTTTCCGTCGATTTCGTTCCTGGGGTCAACGTGAAATTTTCGATATCCAAAATACATGAAAGGAAAAATTGTGGCATAGCAGACAAATTATTAAATTAAAGAAAAAAACCATCCTCAAGCGGGATTCGAACCCACGACCTCTGAATCTCTAGTGGGATGCTCTAACCAACTGAGCTACTGAGGACATAGACACGTTCGCATATTTGTGAATCGCTTTTTCCCGTAATTTAATGTTAGTGTTAGGACGATAGGAAAGATCTCGAGTACTTATCAATGGTCATTAAGACCAGTTAACCTTTCACATCACCATCGACATGACGGTTTCAATCGAAGTTCAGGAAGATGATCTCCAACCACTGATAAGATTTTGCCAAATATTTAATACGAAGCGGAAAATTGAGTCTGTGAAAAATACATGAAAAGAAAAATTGTGGCATATCAGACAAATTATTAAATGAAGAAAAAACCTCTGGAATTAAAGATTTAAAGGTCGCGGGTTCGAATCCCGCTTACTTACAGTTGATTTTCTTTGTTATATCGGTACACCTGTATCTAATATTTTTGGGGTTACAGGTTTTTATTGAAAAACAAACAATATTAAAAGATTAAAGTTTAAGGGAAAATTGAAAAAAAATATAATATATGTTCGACATGACCACTATCTAATTCAATACAGCTTCTAATTCTTTTTTCGAATGAGCTTCTGACATTTTTCAACATACTTGGAGTTACTGTTTGGAAGGCATTTCTAATCCTCACTTTCATATCATCAGGAGTAGTGGGTCCTGTATACAATATCCTTGATATATCCCCATGAAAAAAAGGCCAAGGTTGTAGGATCAGGCGATCTCACTGGCGAGTTATAAGGACCACCTCTCCCTATCCATATCTGTAAATTTTCTGTCCAGATAGTTCCAGACAACACGTTTGAAATGTGCCGAAGCACCATCTAATTGTAGCCACATCTTCTGTCTCACATTCAAAGGAATATTTGCCAGAAAATTCGAAAAAACTGTGTTCATGAATCTTAATAATTTCCTTCCATTCAGATGCCCATCAAAGGAATAAGGACCAATTATGGTGTCTCCTATGATTCCACCGAATGAGTTAACACTCTACCGGTTCTGGCGATCGACGGTTTGAAATGAATGTCTGTTTTCGTTGTCACAATAATGAAAGTTATGTCGATTCACCAGACCAGTGTTATGGAATGTTGATTCGTCTGTGAATAAAATATGTTCATAAAAGTTCATCTCTCCGCGAACTCGTTCAAGATACCATAAACCGAAATCCAGCCTGCGTTTGAAGACCCTTTCATACAGATGTTGATGCAGCAGAATGTGGTATGGCTGATATTTGTGTTTTCAAATAATTCTGCTAACACTCGATTGACATATACCTGTTGCATTAGCAATGGCTCCGGTACTGGTATTGGGATTTTCAATCACATATTACAAAACTTCGAAATTGAATTGCTCATTCCCAATCACTGGTTTTCGATATCTCAGCCTACTTGATACTACCTGTTCCTCGAAATCTAGCTAATAATCTCTCAAATACATTTGTATCAGGATGCTCTTGATCTGGGTACTTCTGTGAAAAAATCTTCGACGCTAATAAGCAATTTTCGTAGCACTCTCAAATGGTTAAAATCATGTTGCTTCTTTCTTCAAGTGTAGAACTTTTCATTTTACTTATCAAATCTAAGAGAACGAGAGCAAGACGAATTCGACACAAACTTATGACAAAATATAACGCTATTTGGAACATTAATTGAACAGAGTTGAAGGTATTACTCAAGTATATGACATCAGACTACTAGATGAAATAATGTTAATTCAAAAAATTCATCGGATTTCAAAAAGGCTTCGATAACTCCTGAAGCACCACATTTAGGTATATGGAAATATTATATGGTTCGAAAGGAAATCTTGTCACGCGGAAAAATATGGGGTGTTCCATTTGAAATAACAAAGTTATTGGAGTTCAAATATGCGGTGAGTGTTCTTGATAATATACAACACACTGTATATTATTGATGGTCTACTCAAGCCACAGTGACTAGCTGAAAGGAATTTGAGTGACCGGTCAAAATCTCGTACACCTGCCGTGGCTAATTTCAGTAATATTGAATTTCTTTGACAGCGTTACATTTTGTGAAAAAGTTTAACATCTCACAAACGGAGAGAGTTAGGTATAGGGATACTTTAGCAAAGTCAGCTTATTTTTCCTCAAAGAATTTAAAAATGCAAGAAAATACAGGGTATTTCATTAAAAAAAATCTTCGATATGTCACACTCTTTTCAAATTCCTTGTATAAAAATCATTATTTTCAAAATGTAGTTCAGATCGACATACATATACTTTCCCAGACTGAAAAAAATACCATCTGGCCACGAGAGTCCGAGGCGTTCAGCTTGTCTCACCTCTTTGGAATGATTATTATTTTTTATATTCACACTCTGTATCTCTTTCATTTGGTATTCTGATTATTTGGGCATGTGACTGAGTTATCATAATTTGCTGTCATCTTGTCATTTTAAATTGTCACACCGATATCTCTCTTTGTGTATTATTTTTTCTGAATTTCATGTTAGTAAGTATCCTCTAATTATGTAATACCATCATGTAATCATGTATTAACTTTTAGTTACGTCTTGGAGAAGAAAATAAATTTTTTCGAAAGCTCGACATAAAAACGAAGAAACCGTATCAATTGGTCTACCATTGACTGCTTCCCACTAATTTCTACATAAATTATCGAACAGTCACAGAGAAATTTGTTACGGATCCAAGAGAGCCCACCATCCGCCTACAGCCTGTTTCATGGTTTCCCAATCATCAGGACGGCTTGTGGTCTCTTTCAGATTCGTATCAAATCTCTCGTAGTGGTAATATCTATCGGCAAGTACAAAAATGAGAAAAGCATAAAATTCTAAATAGTGACACCTATAATCTGTGCGGTAAAGCTTGGACCTGTTATCGTGGAATTTTAATGACACGAAATTTCGTGCTCTCTTGGATTCGTAAGAAATTTCTGTTCTGGTTATTTGTTTTGCGTTACTCAGAACGCACTAGACCGATTAATGTGCACGAAATTTCGTGTCATTAAAATTCCACGATAACAGGTCCAAGCTTCACCGCACAGATTATAGGTGTCACTTTCTATAATTTGATGCTTTTCACATATATATATATATATATATATATATATATATATATATATATCTATATATATATACATATATATATATATATATATATACATATATATACATATACATGAATAAAATGTGATCCACAAAATTATAAACTTGAAACATACAGTATATGAAATTGTATCTAACTAAAAGTAGCCAATGGGAGAACAGCAAACTTCTTGATGACAATAGCCAATCAGGGAACAGTATGGTCAAATGTAAGATTGGAAATTGTGAGAAAATAAGAACGAGAAAGTGTCAGAGACAATTATCACTGAAATTGTATATAGTAAAAATAGTTGTATTTATAAGTTCTGACAAATAACCCCAAACAGTGAAAATGTGACAATATAGTGAGCGAATTCGAAAATTCAAATCGAAGGGAATGAAAAAAAAGGTATCCAAGAAACGAAAAACAAAGCCAGAAGGGAGATCAAAAATAATTTGAAAACGAATGCCACGTTTTATTTGGGAGGAAGAAAAATTCAATAATTTCAACATTGTGAGCAGAAAATCAACATTACCTTATTTGTACACCATATACAAATATTCCAAAGCTGATCTCTGAATTTGTTTGGTTCCTTCTATTTGGTATTGAAGTTCCTGAGAGCATTGGAGTGAAAGAGAATCCAAATCTGGGTGTATATTGAACAGCGACCGTTCCATCGACAGGTATAAACTTTCCTAGTGCACATCACGAACTGAACAATTTCACTAATAACTCATATCCCATCAGAAGAACTTTATTTCATTTGAATTTGAACTATTAAAGAAAATTTCACTTTCAAGGTGAAAGTGAGGTTGTGTCTATTTATCCATGACCTGTTTCTCATGATTATCCATGAAAATTTGTAGATTGACATTAGAATAAGTTATCGATCGTAGGCCAGGTAAATTTAAGTTTTCCTGAATAAAGGAAATGATTGCTTTTTGATACTTTGTTGCTTATTTTCCACAATTATCAGCAATCGTATTTATAAACACTGAATAGAAATTGACATCAAGCAGTGGCTAGTGGCTCAATTGCCTGAACTGGCTATCTGAGACAAGAGGCGTACCAACTGAGCTTAGCTGTGGTAAGGAAAGTGATAACAATTGGCAGCAACGTGACGAGAGAACAGTGACGTTAGCTAGCAATTATTATTACATCATACAAAATATTATACAGGGCAAAAATACTTATCTATATCATAACAATTTGGCTCACAACGAAGAGCGGAAATTATTAGCGATCTTCATTTTATAACAACAACTATTATTATTCAATTTATCGTTACATTACAAATGGCGCCCAACGCGGTGCGAAAATATTTATATTGAAATAATAATGAAATAAATTATATATTTGCAAATTATCATTATATAAGAATTGGCGCCCAACGCGGTGCAGAAATTTATTTGTAATTAGTAATAATAATAATAAAATTAAAATTACAAATTATCATTATATAACAATATATATATATATATATTTATTTATATATATATATATATATATATTTATTTATATGTATATATATATACAAACTGAAGATGTTGCCATTTATAATTTGATGTATGTCATATATTTGAAAAGTAGTAATTCTTTCAATGTTTTAATTTCATTCCGAGGTCACATAGTTGTCCTGATGATGGGAAAATCATATAGCAGCGGGTGGTGGCTTTCTCGGAAATAAATCAAAAACGCAATCTTTTTCTATCCATTTGAGGTCATTTACGCACCCACCACTATTATTTCGTGTCTAGAATTCGACCTTTTATTTCTTTATAATGAATGTCATGATCGAAAGGCATAACCGATTCCTTCTCTTTATTTCAGGTAAGCTGATCTCCAGATAGTGCGTACCTGGTATAAAAATGTGTCAACATGTGGACGGAAGTACGCTCGTAACATATCAGGTATCTTCTCGTATCAATTTGAGTTGAGTGTTTCATTCATTTTCATTTCAATCTATATCAAGAGAAAATATACAACGAAGTCACGCATTTCTGTTTACACAACAGTGCCATTTAGAACATAAGTTGACGCATTCAGTTTCTGGGAAAATTAATTCACTCCTCTTTATCGGACGTGTTTTTGTTCCTTTATCATTCAGGTGGAGTGGACTTGTCGCAATTAATACAATTCTAGTGACAAGGAGTAATTGAAGTTTGAATGATTTGAGTTTGAATAAAGATCAATCTTTTCGGAATAATTCTATTCGGTTTCATCAAAAAATAGTACAGGAATACGATTGAAATATATTAATCAACAATACGAAGACATGCACAAAATATTTCAATGGATCACGAATTGTTTTATTCGTGGTGTAGAAGCTAGTGAAACAAACAAAGCCAGCACAATAGTTATTTCTGTATTAAGCGTATAGAATGAGTGTTTTTTGATGGCATATGAGAGCGTTAATTTTTGACCGAGACCTCATGTTGAGGCTAAAATTTCTCTCGAATATGACATGGAAACATTAATTTAACAAATAAAATAAAAATAAAAATTTTCTACAACTGTAAAATTGAGTTGAATATCGTCTAAAATTTGTCATAAATAAATACTTTCCATACATTTCGACATGGTTAAAAAATATCTAATTCTTTATTCTATGTCGAAAAGTGAATTTTCTCCACGACATCAAACATTCATGTAATGCTCCCTATACAATTTCAAAGCATTCAGTCATCTAGCCTGTTATCAAGAGAATGGCTGAAAAATTACATGACAAGTACTAAACAACCACAAAATCCAACACCAGACAAGATAAAATATAAAACGGATCAAAATATATCACAAGAATTCGACGATGAAGAACCTGAAACACAAGATGATGCAAACACAGAAAAAAAAAACTTCGCAACAGGTTTTGGCGACAACGAAAAATAAAAATAAAGGACATTTTTTCGGAAGCTTGAGGATGTACTATTGTCACGTTTAACTTCCCTTTGTGACTATCGAGCAAGGCTCTGAGGGCAAAAAGTAATATTTTGGCCTATGGGGGTTTCACTCTGAATAATATTCATTTAGTATCATAGGCTTAATACAATAAGAGAGTTGGGTTGAATTATTACACATATTGAATAAAAAATAAACTACTTACATTATGAATAGGCAGTGTCACACTACCTCCTGCCTCCTACCTCCTACCTCCCACCTACCTCCCCTCCCTACCCTACCCTACCCTACCCTACCCTACCCTACCCTACCCTACCCTACCCTACCCTACCCTACCCTCCCTACCTACCTCCTACCTCCTACCACACTACCTCCTCTTTTCTTTTTTTTCTTCATCATCACATATTGGAGTGCCAGGAGTGTTGTGAGATACAACTCAATATCGGATGTAACTTGGTATATTAAATATAGCAACATATTCATTCAGAACTTGTTTAATGATCAATTAAAAATGATAATTGTCGAAATGGGTCGCAAGGAACCAGATAAATCTCAAAGAGAGAAACGAAAATCATTTAAAAGAGCCAGAAAATATAATTGCAGTCCTGTCCGGGAGAAACAAGAGAGTATTCATTTAAATTTTGACTATTTGGAAATATATGATAGATCCTATACCCCCAGAACCCTCGACAATTTGAAGGAGGGTATAGAAACCATAGAAACCTGAATAGTGTCACAATGCAAACATTTCTCTATATAGCCCAATTGCTTTTTCACAGCATCGTTGGAGATTTTTTTTATTGAACTTCCATTTCAAAATTGAGGAAAAGAATAAAATGGATCGAAAATCTGGTAAATATATAATTGTATCTGAATATTACCCATAGAATAATTATTTAGGTAGAAATAAGAATTGATTTAGCCGTTGCCTTGGTGGAAAATCAAGAACTTTTACTGAAATCATCTACTAACTGAACAGAAATAAAAATGAAAAAAACATTATGTTCTTCAGCGTTGAACGTCGATCAGAAATATTAAGTTAAAATTTGTAAAAAAGTCATTGAAGAATATCATAAATCACAAACGACAAATATGAAGTATTATATTTATTTCACTTGAGACCACCAGAAGATTTCCAAGAAAAACATCATATATATAATGAACCGCAGAGACAATAACTGCATAATTTTTGCCGACAAGTACAAAGTGAGAATGAACTTAGGTCAGTTTTTGTTGTTCACACATATGAAGTTGATATTCCTGAAGATTTATAAAAAAAACAAGAATTCTCAACGCCAAAACCAATCCAAGTTTCAATATAAATCAGATACATAATGCTTTGAATTAACGAAAATGAGTCTAATTGAAAGTTCAGTGAAAAATACCAAAATAGAACTAGGATTCAAAAAAATATAAATAGAAAATAATATGGAAGTAGTGATGTTGAGTGAGCATTGGCTAAGACTGGAAGAACAATCTATATATAACTTGAATAATTATAACATGGCGTCTCGCTATTCCAGAACCCTTCACATTCATGGAGGTGTAAGTATTCTAGTTCAGAACCAATTTAAAAAAATAAATGTGGACAAATAAAATATAGAATAGGTTGTTGAGATCTGTTGTGTAAAATTTATCGAGAAAAACTGTATCTTAATATGTGCATATCGTTCCCCTTGCGGAGACTTGGAACTATTCAAGGAAAGTATTCATCAGATATCAGAGCTTGTCTTAAGTAATCATAAAAAAAATAAAAATATTATAGGCGCAGATTTCAATATGAACTTTTCTGATAGCTCGAGAGAGAGTAAGGAAATCATCAATATGTTCCCAACCTTTGGACTGAAAAAGCAGATTACAGAATATACCAGGATACAAGGTAATTGAAAGACCTGAGTAGACAATATTTTCAATAATGTAGAATCGATAAATGCGGATATAATAAATTGCCTCTTGTCTGATCAGAAAGCACATATAATAAAATTCAGTAATGAAGACAATACCAAATGTCCTAGTAAAATTATACACAATAAATCTGTAGAAAATAAAAGTTCATTCCCCAATCACTTAGCTTTCAAAAGCTGGGCTGAATTGTACACAAGTGCAGTAGGCATATTCTATAACACCCTAAAATACTATCCCGATATATCTTTTCCCTTAGTCGAAATGAAAGCGAACAGCGAAATCTGTTTTTTCAGAACATCCTGAAGAAGTCAAGATAAAGGAGCAATTAACGGAGTTACATGACTTCATCGATAAAACCATTCAGAGAACGATGAGGTTAAAATTTAATAAAAAAATAAAAAATATGAATATGAACAACTTCTTATAACATTAAAAAGAGAACAAATGACCGATACTCACATCAAGTAACAAAAAACCATCTGGAAACATGTAAACAACAGTAAGGAAAACAAAGAAACAGACTCAAGTAATAAAATCACGAGTGAAGTATATAATGAGTGTTTTGCAAATATAGCTAGGGAAATAATAGGAAAAATTCTTGAATCTCGCCGATCTTACGAAAGCTACTTACAGGAGCAAAAAAACCTTGAAAATACACTTCTTTTTTCCCAGTAAACTGAAAATAGCTGAAATTATACCTATTAACAAATCAGGAGATTCAGAAATCATTTCTAATTATTGCCCAATTGCCCTAATTCCTATCTCAGCATGAATCAAAGAAAAAGTTATTGCCATCAGAATAGCAAATGTTCTAGAATCACACGAACTATTCACGGAAGCATAATTTGGATTTAGGAAAAACAGAAGCACTTCGAAAGCATTGCTTGAACTTGTCTATCAGTCAGCCAAGAGAGTTTTGAGAACAAACAGTTCACAGTAGGAATCTTTTTAGATCTCAGTAAAGCGTTCGGCTGTGTTTTCAAGGATTGAATATCCTGGAACACTATAGACGAAGAGGCAAAACACAAACACTACTATCATCATATCTATCGGACAGAACACATAGGGTATTCTCCAGGGACAGTCTGAGCAAGAAGCTTTCAGTTATCAATGGTGTACCACAAGGAAGTGTCTTAGGTCCCTCCCTATCTCTTATAATAATAATAATAAAATTATAAAAATATTTATGCAATTCATTTGCATAAAGATTATCAATGTAAAAATAAACAGTTTTGAATGAATATCAGATTCTGAATAAATATCAGATATTTCAAATTTCTATGTCCAGGTTCACTTCAGTCTAAGCTAGACTGTGTTCCTAGACACAAAGCGGTATTTGATCTTTTTGAAATATATTAAACTAATGGAATGAAAATTAAGTCGTAGTAAAATAATATAAAGTTACTAAAGGTACTTTAAAGTATGTGATTTATATAAATGTAACAAATAACAGTGGTCACAGACTGATAAAATAGTGAACTATAGATTTGCTTAAGATTGTTTAAATCAGTTCTTTTATTCATATTCTTTATCATTTTTTATGTGAACCATCTCTAGAAATATTCTTTCGTTTTCATTGGTCTCGTTATCTAGAATTTCCGTATTATCATATCATGATCTCTCTTATTCACATGTTCAGAAAGAGCACATGAATTAACATTACGTTTATAGTCGCTCTTATGGGATATGATACGACTGTTGAGGTTTCTTGATGTTTGACCGATATACGTTTCAGAACAGTCTCTAAAAGGTATTCTATAAACCACATTAGATTTTTGTTTATTTTGAATCGAACCTTTCACCTTTGTATGTTATTGTGATATGGTTTTAACATTTCTCTTTGCAATTTTGATATTTTCATTTTTCAATACATTTATTAGTTTTGAAGTGAGTTCATGGAAATGGGAAAGAGATCTAAATATAGATGTTCTCATTTCTTCTGTTCTGGAATTTCGTTCGGATATTGTAGGGATTAAAGAATTTCTGTGGTTAAAAAGTGGTTTATTAATGGGATTTTTTGGATAGGCATTTTCTAGTAATATTTTCTGAAATTCGGTAGGACATTTTTGTCGTAAATTGATATGAGTGATTCTTTCAATTCTAGTTTTCATAGCTATTATCAAATTGATTTTAATTTTTTGTGGATGGTATGAATATATGAACGACCTTTCACTTGCTTATTTGTGGGTGACACAACTTTTGCTGAACGCTTCAATACATGTAGTGATGTGACATCTCTTGTAAATGACATTGCAAAAGGCACATCAGATTATTTCAATGCAAATAAGCTATGAAAATAAGACAAAAACGTTAAACTTTGAAATCAAACAAAACAATACAGGAGCTGATAATGAATGAACTTATTACAAATAGAAAAACAAAACTCTCATTCGGCGTTTGTTTTCTGAAGTTATATGTATATGATAATATATTGGCAGTGACAAAATTCAAAACTCAAAACTTGTTGGATATAATTGATGACTACCACCCTAGATTGAGGTCAACCATGGGATGTATAGAATGTGGATGTAATGGTGTCCGCACAAAGTGATGGAAGGCTCTCCGCGATATGGTATAGGAAACCCAACAGTGTCCTAAGCTACCTTCCCGACCATCATTCTCTATATAAGTTGAGCCCAATCGAAAACTAGTATCATAATTCAAGTAATCGTATAAATTTCGTTATAGACTAAATCGTGAACTGGTGACCTCTGCAATATTCATTGAAATATACCTAAAATGGAAAATCTCATGTGGATATCTCAAATAGAATGCTTTCGAAGTTTCAATGCAATTCCATAGATTCATTTTGCTTTACTCTGTTGTGATATTTTACATGTGTGAAGGGGAAATATAGGCCATTCCAACCATGGCACACACGTATTGTCAGAAATGATTACCGAACAAATAATTGATACCTTCTGTTGGAATAAAACCAATTCAGTTCGCATAGACAGGTGAAGGTTACATGATATCACGATAACATGGAATTTCCTGAATTGTGTTAATGATATGATTCATGAAGAGCAATTTAACTACCCAATGGATGGAGAGCTGGCTACGGATATTAATAAAATAAACCTTCTTAGTCTCAATAACTAAGCTCCTAAACTGATGTAAGTAACTAATTTTGAGTCTGCGCCAAACGAACAAGCAAATGAATTAGGTAAGGAGTAAAATGATGGCATCGAGTTGACATTCTGATAATTTTTTTAAAGTAATATAATGATCTTCGTTGATTGTTCGTTTGGCGCCGACTCAAAATTAATTACTTACATCAGTTCAGGAGCTTAGTTATTGAGACTAAGAAGGTTTATTTTACTTTTTACTTTTCAGTTCCGTAATTTGTCGGTTTAATTTTTTGATAAAAAGTTATTGTTTTTAATTTTTTGTGGCTGAAATCTACTAATTACTAACTACTTGTTTTTTGATTACTTCCAAAATACTTACTTACTCACCTTACTTCAACTATTACCACTTGAATAATATGATTATCTACTTTTACTATTTGTTGTAATATAAAATTTATTTTTGTTTTTCTGGTTAGTTTATTCCATTACTTTGTATATCATTCCATCCTCTCATAGAATATAATGATTGTGACGGATGTGGTACAAAAATAATGACAGTAGCGATCTGTCATTGTCAACTACATATGTGTGTGCCAATGTTCACAAGTGGAAAATCTTTTATCCACTATTTTTCTACCCGTAAGGGTGGATAATTCCATCCGAAATCCAAATATGAGGTACACCCTATCTATTAAAAAAAGAATCATCGAAATCGAAGAACCCAGTACAAAGTTATGCCTGATAGAATCGGTTAACGGACCAGAATTCAGAGGGTGAGTGATCATTATCCTTCATTTTGCTACCCTTAGGGGTGGATTTTATTTTTCAAACTCAAATGGGACCAACTTCGAAGTACAACCTATCTACCTAAGAAAAAATTATCGGAACCGGACGTCTCAGTAAAAAGTTATGCGTGATCACACATAAAAAAAATTATAAAAAAAAATACGCGTCGACTAGAGAACCTCCTCCTTTTTGGTTTCGTCGGTTGAAAATGATAGGGGACAAGCGAAATTTTTACATAGAAACCTTCCTTACTAGCTGACAAATGTGTAACTCTGCAGGCAGAAGAAAGTCCAGGGGCTGAATGCGGGAGCGAGCGGTCAAATATTCTTCCAGAGCGCTGCCTGGCGCTCAGATAACTCCAAACACTTCATTAATCCACCAAGGCCTGATAGCCCATCTGGATGAAGCTACAAGGACCTGGATTTGATCCCGAACTGGCTTACGCATTTTTTTTATCACACTCAAATCAACCTAAAACTACTACAAGTCTCCAAAATATGCTACCTCGGAACATTCACCCTCACAACCCAACGAGACACAAAACAGCATTTGCACAGAGCATTACTTGCTCCGCAGTGCCCAAACGCTGCTAAAAATTTTCCTGAACCTGGTTTTTTGGCGTACTTTTTCCAGGAAATAGCTCTAATCTGTTCAACGAAAGTATTATCCGTAAATTTCAATTGATCAAATTACAGATATTTCTCATAAGCGAATAGCAGAAAGGGATATAATGCTCTATTTGACTTGAAATAATTTATTTCCACATGGGGTATGGCAAAACATCGCGAGGCGACCTCCTACTGCCTCTTCACAGGGGCATTTCCCCATTTCATCCTTGAAATTCAGAATTAAGGTAGTTCCGCCACGAGACAGTTTTGTTTGACATGTGAACAACACCTCCATAAAAATTTTAAAGTTTCACCATCCCGAACCCGTATATATATATATATATAATTGAAATTGACTCGATTAACACGTAACATATGGACCATGCATAGGCAAACAGCACATTATTGATTCCACCGTTAGTACTAAAATTAGGAAGTTCTTGAAAAACGAGGAGGAGCTAGAGCAGGATATCGCAGATATTATGAAAAAAAATCAAAGTGATTGACCATCTAGTTTGACCGATATAATCAAAACTACTCTCGTTATTCAAAATAGTCCTCGGGAAAGCGCACATTATTAATTCTACCGTTAGTACTAAAATTAAGGAGTTTATGAAAACGGGGAGGAGCTAGAGCAGGATATCACAGATATTGTGAAAAAAAATCAAAGTGATTGACCATCTAGTTCGACAGATATAATCAAAACTACTCTCGTTATTCAAAATAGTCCACGGGGAAGCGCACAGCCTACAGGGGGGGTCGTAGAGAAATGCGGATTGTGCCAGGGGACTTTTTAAAGAAGGACGGGGGACCATTTGAGGGTCTGAACACGAAAAAAATCCCCTTCTCCTAGTTGACCCCATCGATTTCAACGAAACCCCCCTTCCCCCCCCCAAAAAAAAGTTCAAAAAGAGTACTACAAAAAAGTCCATTGAAGTTTCATCGAAAAACGATCATTTTTTCCCATGGCGTATGATTTCTAGTGAGTGGGGGAGGAGGCGGGTGTGAATATTTTTTTTTTGCTGCGCTTTTCTGGGACATTAATTTCTTGAATCACCGACTTTCTATAACGGGAAAAATTTTCTAGAGACGATTGAGGGGGGTGGGGCAATTCGCTCCAAAATTGTAGTTTCTATCGCCTTAACAAAATCAATATTGTCTATTGGGTCTTCAGTAGACATAGTCGCTGTTCAAACACGTTACAATTACCACGGAAAGACATGCACAGAATACCGCATGCAGCTTATGTGTTCAAACATGTGCATGTGCTGCACTAGTGTGCGCTAGTTCTGACGACATCCACGTGATTATATTGTTTTTATGCGACACAAGTCTGTACGCGGTCTTTACCTCATGTCGTATGTTGCATGCTGCGTGTTTGATGTATCCTTGGTGATGTATCCTTGGTGAGGTGGTTGAAGTTCTCTTTTATCATTACCTATTCATAGACGGAAGTGTAGAATGCTCTTGTGATTCAACCATTCCAATTTAATCCAGCACTATTCTCTAATGTTTTCATGATATCGTTTTTACACGCTTTATATTAGCTTCACTTGTATGTTTGTTTGTTTGTAACCGACTCCTTTGGGCGCGATTTTGACCCACTTCCGGACGTCCGAATGATTTGAAATTTGGCAGGTGTACATAATTCCGGTGACAATGCATTAAAAAATTTTGTGTGAAGAAAAAACAGAATGGCGGCACCAATATGGCGTACGAGTTTTGTGATTATGGTCCGATTCGCTTTAAAATTGATATCCAAGGGTTTTTGTAGTCGGAGATTATGATTCTTTTGTCAAAATTGAAAAATTCAAGATGGCGGCTCCAAAATGGTGGATGAGTTTCGTGATTATGGTCTGATTTCATTCAAAATTGGTATGTGGGGATTTTCGGGGTCGAATATTATGATTCTTGTGTAAAAATTGGAAAATTGGAAATGGCGGCTTCAAAATGGTGGCCGAGATTTGTGATTATGGTCCGATTCCATTCAAAATTGGTATGTGAGGGTTTTTGGAGTCGAATTTTATGGTTGTTCTGTGAAAATTGGAAAATTCAAGATGGCGGCTTTAAAATGGCGGCCGAGTTTTGTGAATATGGTCTGATTCTATTCAAAATCAGTATTTGGGGCTTTGGGGTCAAATATTATGATTCTTTTGTGAAAATTGGAAAATTCAAGATGGCGGCTTTAAAATGGCGGCCGAGTTTTGTGATTATGGTCTGATTCTATTCAAAATTGGTGTGGGGGTTTTTGGGGTCGGAGATTATGATTACCTGATTTCATTATTAATATCGATTATTCCATCTTTTATTTTTATTAAATTATAGAAATAATAGTTTTAAAAAAACACGCTTTTATAAATAAACCACACTAAAAAGTAGGAAATAAATAATAGTTTAAAAAAACTAAAAAAAACGCTTTTATAGAAAACCAGATTGAAAAATTAAAAAAAAAAAAAAGTATTTCATTTAAAAAAAAGCGTGGGGTGTATGGTATTAATAATTAGGTATATAGTACATTACACACCGAGGCGATACCATGCACTCCACGCTTTTTTTTAAATAAAATACTTTTTTTTCTTATTTTCAATTTTTTGAGTTTGGTTTTCTATAAAAGTGTGTTTTTTAGTTTTTTATTTTAAATCCGTTTCAATCACTCTCAATAAAATGTCAGGTCATAATATCTCAGTCAGCTGCACGTTATCCACCTGAAAAAAAGCGGATATTGAGGAGTTGATAAAAAAATGATATTTTCCCAGTTGCTATGATATTTCAATAATTTCGCACCCCGTTTTCAAAACTTTTCTAACTTCATTAATTTTGGAAATAGGAAAACTAATAATTTTTTGTTAAAAAAGGCATATTTTTTTCAGGTGGAACGTTGGTCCATGTCTTACCGACAAGAAACACTGTTTATGAAACTACCATAAAATGTAGTTTTTAATTTTTGTGTAAGTAGTTTATTGAAATTTTAAAAAGAAGTTGCTCATCTAATTCCTACTGGTTTCATGGCAAAACCACCCCTTGAGGGCAGGTTTATATGGAACTTGAAGCAGTGTTATTTTTTTAATACATTTAAAATAAATCCGGACATTAAGGGATAGACGATAACAGACTCAGTCTATGCCTCTTCCGAAGCTAATTTCATACTGTCGGATTTCCGTAAGGATGTGCGCGCGCACCTCCCAATTTTACTCTCAACTAAAAGCGCCAGAAGAATTATAACTTTAAAAACATCGTTTGTAAGACTCATTGAGAACATAATAAATACCAAGCCATGTTCGATCATTCCCACGGTTATTAGAGAGTGTGTTCATTACCATAGTGCGTCATTTATTTCTATTGCTATGATCGCTATATACGCCTGTAGTTCAGAGTGTTCCATATTTCACTTCCGGCCCAAGCCGATATTTCATTCGATTCTTACACGAATTCGGAATTCACGGCGATTAAATAAATTGCAATCACAAAACGATCAGGTTATTTCTGTCCTCAGGCGAACCGCATTTAGCCTTTTCCTGGAAATAAATAGCACTCGAGGTGGATTTTGAAATTATTATCCTCGAGTTATTAAACCATATGCCGGTGTAATGATATTCCGAATGGATGTTGAAGCTTCTTCAATAGTGAAACGAACATAATCGTTAGTGGTGGTTAATTAACATAATCAAATAAACGGTCTACTCGAAATAAAAGCTCCAGGAAATATTCTGAGCTTTGCAGACGATACAGCCATACAATATAAATCCAATACATGGCCGGAACTGGAGGCTCTTGTAGGAACTGATATTCTGAAAATAAAAAAATGGTTCAGATGTGATGAATTGGACGCATCCGAGTTGGGTCCCAAACCATATCCACTTATCTGCCTTCAAAAAGCTGTGGGCTGAATTCGGTCCCAAAGAAGATATGTTGAAAATTGAAGAAATTTGGCCTTGTTCAAATTGCTAACAAAATATGGGGACGTATGTAGGAGTACAAAAAACAGTACTAATTTAAAACTAAAAAGCAACCCAAAAATCCAAAAATATAATTACATAAAACATATTAATAATGAAATATTATTATTTCATACATTTTTGGTTCTGAAATCGTTTTAACAAATTCAAATTTGTCTACCTTATTTTCACGTGAAGTTTTTCACCAATAAACTGCTTTTTTGGTTTAGTTTTTTGGCTTTATACTTTTGTAACGCTGGCAACACTATTTATTTTCACATAGGTTTCCAGTTGAAAATCTGATAACACATTCATAAATTGGTGAATATTTGGGTGAGCTGAATAAAAGGATGAATTAAATTGTTTATGAAAAGACTCGCAAGCATTAGCCGTGTGCTGAGGGGTGGAAACCTGGAATTTTCATTAACGTTATCATCTACTAAATAATCTGAAAACTTGATAACTAGCTCATTTTGTGGTACAATTGGGGCAAAATCAATACCATAACAATCACCTACATCCTCTGGGGGTAGAAATGGTAACCCAAAAATATATGTCAAATATTTAGTTGTTTCTGATGCTGCATTTTGTTTTTCATATTCGGATGACAAACCAAGCTCCTAAACTAATGTAAGTATATAATTTTGAGTCGGCGCCAAACAGAGAGATTTCCAGATCTCACAAGTTCAGATTTTCCACACAAAAGGTTTACAAAACCCGGCCAAGAAATGGAAACTTTGTGCAAGAATCCGACAGGAATGTGCAGAAATAACCCCTCAACAACTAAGAAATGTAGTTGGGAATATTCGTAAACGCTATGATGTATGTATCGAACTATATGGTGAATTAGTTAAGGCAACAACGATTCAAATCAAAATATTCCAATAATTGATTTCCACAGTTACAGTAGGGAACACGCATGTGCCCCTTTCATGAAATGACTTGATTTGCACATGAAGATTGTCACCTAGAAATATTATCAACAAACTTAGAAATCGAAAAAATGTTCAATATTTAATCTATTCATCACATTCAAAAACGTACTCCTAGCGTCTCTGATGGACGTATGCATCTTTACATACAGTTCAAACTTTTACTGCTGGTTGCTTTGAACTGTCAACTATAATTTCATATGTCTTCGTTTATATGTTGTACTTATATTTTTATTATCATAGTATTTTCAATTGCTACTGAAACATCAGAAGTGAAGTTGAATTTATGTCTGGGTAGTGAGAAATATAATTGTCTATCAATATTTCTGAAACAACCACAATTGACGCTAGGGTTTGGGAAAAGTTATTCAATGAATGTCACATAGAGTTTGGATTAATAAGGACGTTTGAATTTGAAAATTTCAACAAAATTCTGGGATTTGAGAAATTATTTTCACCAAATGTTATTTTTGAGGACCGAACTGATGCAAAAAAAAATCACGCCTGTTGTCTATTGTTGAATTATTCAGGTTCATTAGCTGATTGCATTCACTTATGAGGTTATTAGAAAAAGCGGACTTGGTACTCTTTACCAAGAAACGTAAAATATGAACTCATCCAGATATACGTATCTCAGGAAGACAGCTTCCGTACAAAGGGTCGTCGAAACATCTTGGAGTCATCATAGACTCTAGGCTGACCTGGAACGAGCAGATTGAAAATCGCACCAAGAAGGCTATCTGCTCTTACTGGGTATGCAGGAGAGCCTTCAGCAAGACGTGAGGCTTGACACCAAAAACCCTACATTGGATATATACGCTAACGTACGGGTCCATCGTTTGGTGGACCAGCACCACAAGAAGCAAGTCCAGAAATGAACTAGATAAAGTACAAAGACTGGCTTGTCTAGGAATAACAGGTGCTATGAGAACGACGCCTACCAGAGCTCTGGAAGTCCAGAAATGAACTAGATGAAGTACAAAGACTGGCTTGCCTAGGAATGACAGGTGCTAAGAGAACGACACCTACCAGAGCTCTGGAAGTTCTGCTAGGACTGCCACCTCTGCACCTAGTCATCGAACATGAAGCCATGCGTACTGCCCACAGACTCTAAGGTACAGGCCAATGGATCGGCTGGGAGGCAGACCATGGACACAAGGCAAAGGAGGGCTGTCCCATCCTACAAAAAAAGACCAAAAATCATCATCCCCACGAGGGATGAATTGAAGACGCTGTGCCCGGCAGACCCCCTATCTACGGATCAACCTCATATACAGATGGATCAAGACTCGGGGGAATGTCCGGTGCAAGAGTATACAAGGAAGGTACAGAGAGATGAATCTCAGTTCCTCTAGGCAAATACTCAGTGTTCCAGGCCGAAGTATATGCTAACTTCCTGCGTTCAGCAAATCCACGACAACAGAAGTCGAGAAGATGAGAATAGATCTCCTCGGACAGCAAAGCAGCAATCATGGCGATAGGATCAAACAAGATCACATCCAAATTGGTGTCCGAGTGTATAAACGCTATAAAAAGTTTGCAAAAAACAAGGAAAGTCAGCCTCATATGGGTATCAGGACACACAGGTGTTCCTGGGATTGAAGAGGCAGAAGGCGTAGTCAAGATTGGATCGGGAAAGACTCCGGTCGGACCGGAACCAATCTTGGGAATACCCAATAGTATGGCCATCTCAAACATGCAAGGACTGATGCAGAAGCAGTTCATCAAAACATGGCAGGAGGCGCCATGCATGAGGTTATTGAAGCTCCAAATAGAGGGGCCTTCGAAGAAACTGTCAAGAGAGATCCCGTCACTCAACAGACGGGATATCAGGACTGTGACTGGGCTCCTAACAGGACACAATCACCTGAACAGGCACATGGAACTCGTCGGGACCACAGATGATCCCTGATGCAGATGGTGCCTGGAAGATGACGAGACATCGTCGCACATCATTACTGAGTGCTCCGCTCTGGTGCACCAGAGGAAGATCAATTTGGGTGGCATAATTCTGAACCCAGAAGATGTCAAAGAGATTCAGCTGAGGAAACTGCTGAGTTTCGTCAGAGAAATCGGCATGCCCAGCTGATTCTCAGATCACGTGGGCGCACAATATGCCCAAGTAAACCAGCCCACCATGTGCACAGAAGAAGAAGAAGAAGAGGTAATTATTCGAAAAATAACATAATTTCCATGAGTACCTATAGTCCATCCAATATCAGTTGCAGAAGCTGTTTCTATAGGGAGCAAATGAAAATTTACTTCGCTAACACGAGCGTATATGCGAAGAAACGGAACGAAAAATAATATGTTCTACTCGTAAACATTCTCCGTCGGCAAACGGTAGATCAAAAGAGCCGATAGTCAACGTGGACTTGAGTGACCGCTGTCTGGTCTACAACCGATTCGTCTGGGTTAATCAAGTCGGACATCAATGCTGGCAGGTGTGTCTATATGATGGGACGTCATAAATCACGCGTTATATTTGTGTTTCGATAGCTCTGAAAGATTAAAAACCAGTAGCGTCTATGGTCTTGGTGTGTGCCGATCGAAATACGTTTTAGGATATAATAATAACCTACATCAAACAATTAAAGAAATTATTTTTCTTTCTTAATGTATTTGTATAAATAAAAGCTTGTCTTTAATTTTTTTTCATTTTTCATTATTTATGAAGTATTTTTAAAATCTTAAAATATCTAAATGAAATTAGTTATCTCCGCCACTGCTGCTCACAGGATTTCGCCGCAAGACTTTTTTATGCTTCTTCAATTGGTATTGGGAAAACTATACCTATTTACTTTTCGAATACCTGATGAATTTCAAAAGTATCAATGGAAAAAAAGGAAATTTGAATTAGGACTGAGAAATTGATTAAAAAAATTAAAGCAACATTCTTGACTCTTCAATATGATAACATTTCATAGAACACAACGAATACGCCAAATTTCGTTGAACTATTGGTTCTTCCTGGCATAAAAACACAAATAATTGGTCTTTTCGATCACAAGAATTAATCAAATTGAATTCATGCGCTGTGAACCATTCATTTTCACTTTTTCCCACTGAACAATTTCCGCAAATCCCCAGATATCATTATGGATTTTGCTATATAATTGATTTACCTGCAAAATTCTAGAACCGCTGCCAAAAAGGAATGGAGTGGGTTGTGGGAAAATGAGTCTGAATGGAAACATATTCGATTTTCAAGCGGATACCAGAATTTTGCATTTAATTGAAATTTTAATTGTTATTCACATGATTGAGTTGCTATCGTGGATTGATGGTTACAAAAAAATATGGGTAAGGTAACCGAAATTCTCATACCACTGAAGCGACATCAACAAATGCGAGGTCAATGGCATTGTCGTCTAGTGTAAAAATTGGAAACTCAAATATGGCTGCCAAGCAATACCGTATTGCTAACCGGTTGAAATAATAATTGTATATAGGGTGTTCCAAAATTCAGTATCAAGATTTCAAGGGCGTATTTTTCAGGTAAAAATAAGACTTTTTTTCCATAAACATGTGTCTGCAAACGCTTTGTTACCAATCTACAGAGCGTTAAAGTTTCAAGTTTTTTTTCCTCCATAGCGCTTTCAGTTTTTGCGATATCGATATCAAATTTGAAACATAGGTTACGTTTCAGGGTTTACATCATCCAGTATGCCGATTTAGTAAGAATCTACATAGAGATATTTTTTCAGGGGTCAAACCCTTTTTCGCCTCACAAACTTTATTGTAGTGCACCGCTGGTGGATTCTGACACTTATGCAATACATTCTCTGTTCTGTTTTCGAATTTTTCTGTCTTCAGTAATTTTTACGCATCTACGACCGTTATCAACAAAAAAAGTAAAATCATTTTTTGTAATTCGCCACATTTAATTGAAATTTTTAACAAAAGGGGCAACCTGTTATCACAATGAAAACAAAAAATGCTAATGATTTGGTTTGTGATCTAAATTACAAGTTTCCTCAAACATTACCTAAAAAATAAGAAACCTAACGAACCTTGAATTTTTATGAAAGGTGCTGGAAATGCTTCCTCTTTCTTCGATACAACCTTCCACTCTTCTTCTCATAGATTGCCGAACGCCTAAAATTCCGGGAGTGTTTCTCATGGTGTGGAAGGCATCCATAATTCGTTAAGTGAGAACTTCCATGGAAGGCACGGTTCTGCACCATAAACTAGGCCCTTTATATGTCCCCATAAAAAGAAGTCCAGCGGGTTGCGAACTGGGGACCGTGGGGGCCAAGCAATTGGACCTGCTCTGCCAATCTACCGATTGGGAAACACATTTAAATAATCGCGCACGATGATTCAAAAATAAGGTGGGGGGGATCGTGCATAAACCACATTTGTTGACCAACTTGTGAAGGCACGTCCTCACCTAATGCAAGCTATTCGTTTAAATATGTGACACCATTCAAAATTCGCGGTAAAATTCAAGGACCAATTGGAGTATCTCCTACCCATTCCTGCCCATATGTTCACGCTGAACTGTGCCTGGTGTCGGAAATGTCTGATCATGTGTGGATTTTCTATTGCCCAAATATGAACGTTGTGGTAATTCACTACTCCGTCGCGTGTAAAGTGAGCTTCGTCAGTGATTAGGATACGAGATAAAAATGCAGGATCCCTAGTACAGTTGCACAGTATCCATTGGGGGAACTGTAAGCGCCGTATGGGTATAGAATGTTTTCTTGTAATACCCTCCAGACAGTTGAATGGGAAACATCCAAAACCCGTGCTATTTGTCGAATACTCATACCAGGATTTTCCTCGATAACATTTAAAATTTTTTCATCTCTTACTGGATTGTGTGCTTGTCACGGTCTGCCAGCATCGTGCCTTGGAGTGCTGAATTTATGAAAGTTCTATAGTTGGAAAGCCGGCGATTAGGAAATCTTAGGGCGTACAACCTCTGAGCTCCAAGTGTGTTACCATCAGCCAGACCATAAACAAAATGGATGTCAGCCAGATGTTCGAATGAATATGGTTCATTTTCCATTTAAATGTTAAACAAATACACGATGAGGCATCCACCAACTTTCAAATAATCCTACATGCTTCAAAGGAAACCCACTAATTCTCCTTTTCATTGTTTCCTTGAAAAATTTCATTAACTCTAGCGAATTTCGAAAAATGATTTAACTTTTATCCTCGATAACGGTCGCAGATGCGTGAAAATTACAGGAGTCAAAAAAAATTTATAAACAAAACAAAGTATTCATTTCATATGTTAGAATCCACCAGCGGGCTTGACCCCTGAAAAATATCTTTCTGTGGATTCTTACAATCACTCGGCATACTGGATGATGTTAACCCTAAAACGTAACCCATTTTCCAAATTTGATCTTGATATCACAAAAACTTTTTTTTTATTTAACGCTCTGTAGACCGGTAACAAAACGTTTGCGGACACATGTTCATGGAAAAAAAAGTCTTATTTCGACCTGAAAAATACGCCCCTGAAATCTTTATACTGAATTTTGAAATACCCTGTATAATACAGCACTATTCTAGTTCAAGCACCAGTTTTGAACCCGGAAATATTTTTCTCAACCATGATTATATATACATGTTTTCATTAAACCAACAAAAATTACAATTCAGTTTACGTGAAGTAAACATACTTTGGGTGCAATATTAAAATTTTTAGGTCGAATTTGAGTGTAACGTTTTCCAAGTGAAACGTTTCTGATGCAAAAATTACGGAAAATGGGTACTTGGCCAGGGAGAGAAAAAGAGAGAACTATGCTATATAAATTTAGTAGTTCCGGCAAAAATTAAAGAAAACTGTAATAGAATCAATGAACATCTCCCGGCCGGAAACAGGAAGGGAAAAGGTCAATTTCCGGCATTTTAAGCCTCCAAAGGTAATTCAACTAACTTTATAATGGATCCCGCTTATCGTAGAAGCCCTAGAGTAGTAATTTCGAACAGTTCAGACAATACATTAACTTATAATATCCGACAATAAGGCATATTCTAAAAATATTTCTATTTATATACAGGATGTCCCAAGATAACATAAGTTCTGTTTTTCAATGGCAACCCTTGTACTTTCAATAATTGTACACTTCTGATTGTTATAGTACGGGAGATAGTGTTGATTTGGAGAAGTCATTTCATACCGACTGAAAATCATAAGGATAATAGTTTTCTACTATTACATAAGAGATCTGACCGTCAGCCACCCTAGTAGCGGTTGAGCTAAAGGTGTCAGTAGGGGAAAGTTGCAAAAAAATAAGTAATTCCATACCGTGCAAAATGTATGGGTTGATTTTTGAGAATTTAAAACCGAAAAATAATCGTTAGCTGTTTTGAAGAGGGTGGGTTATACGTGAGTCACGTGTCTCAACTGTCTCAAAAATGTTGTGTATGATGATTTTTTATTCCAGTCTTAATTATGAACTCATAAATGAGGCAAGGAAGAATGTTTCCCAAAAGGGGAGTACTCACCAGAAAACATTTGTAACATTGATGCAAGAGAGGCATTGCATTCAATAGGTCTTCAGACCTATTGAATGCGATGCCTC
The DNA here is from genome assembly GCA_018342105.1 of Gonioctena quinquepunctata. Taxonomy (NCBI): domain Eukaryota; kingdom Metazoa; phylum Arthropoda; class Insecta; order Coleoptera; family Chrysomelidae; genus Gonioctena; species Gonioctena quinquepunctata. The sequence goes on from JAFIRS010000825.1 coordinate 437,693, forward strand.
TAAACAAAAAAATGGATTAAACTTATTTTTTTCTGCCCAGAAATCTCATATTCCACAATAAAAGGCAGCTGATTTTTCCAGATTTATTTTGCAATAAAAAGTATTTTTCCGGTGTTTTCAGTTTTTTTCGTGATGCTGCGTTGGCGCTTCATTATTCAAACAAATGAAGTATGAATGAAAAATTGCTTGGGTCTTATTTGTAGGAAATTTCATACTCTACAACTCTTAATCAATTACATTTTCTAGGATATCAATACGTTTTGAGTTATTCATACAAATTTGGGGAAACTTCAAAATTTACAGCAGAAAGTTGGCATAACTTATGTTAAATTATTATAATACTCATTGAAATTAAAATATAGAGTTGTTTCATTGTTAACAACAATAAAAATAGCCCACAAGTGAATGTTTGGGGGTCAGTTTACCTGTCAAAGTTGCTATACAACGCTCAGATGCACTGGGCGCCTAGCTTGTTTGAACCGCTGACCATTATTTTGATTATTTAAAAAAGTATAAAAATTCGACAGTAAAAATTTCATACGGTATAAAATGAGTGCATACTCAGCATTTTTGACATAGTTGAGACACGTGACTCACGTATAACCCACCCTCTTCGAAACAGCTGACGATTATTTTTCGGTTTTAAATGATCTCAAAAATCACACCATAAATTTTGGCACGGTATGAAATAACTTGTTACTCAATGTTTTTTTTTCACAACTGTCACCTGTAGCTCCACCGTGGGTGATGGTCACTTTGATAACTATTGAATATTAATCAACTACTTAAAATGAAATTCATTGGGTATAAAATTCGTCGCAAAAATGCAACGCTACCTCCCGAACTATTAATAATTAATTCCACTAGCGAATAATTATTATGTAATCGAAAATCCTCACTGGTTGAGGACTGTTGATGACCAAAAGCAATTATGTTTGGGGAGGAATCATTGGAACTCACTTCTCTGACAATGTGCTGAATAGTGAAAGATATTTACATTTTCTTCGTGAAAATCTTTCCAGAATGTTAGAAGAAGTGAATTTAAACACCAGAAGGACCATGTGGTTGCAACACAATGGTGCTGCAGTAGATAACCATATAGTAGTACGATAATTTTTAAGATCAATTCTATCATAAAAGTTGCCTAGGCAGAGGAGGTATTATTTCTTGGCCCGCTCGATCCCTAGACCGTATATCTATAGATTTTTCTCTTTGGGGGTTTGTGAAGGCTAGGGGTTTCCAGAGATCGTCCAATAACTACAGATGATATAAAAAACAGGATCATAGAAGCCTTCTATTCAACTGATGAAGCAATGCTTGCTAGAGTTCGGGTCTCATTTACGAAAAGACTAGAAGCTTGTGTGGTGACCTATGAATTCAAAATTGGCCACCTGGTATAACTGTACTCAACGAGAAAATTGCAGCTCAAGTGGAATAAATTATTTTTTAATAATTTGAAAAATTAATGAAAAACGATAACTACATCCGCCAACCTGAAGGCATTTGAAAATGGGAATGATGAGGGGCTTTGCCCTATCTGTTCTATACTATTATAAAATTGTAATTGTCTGTTTGTTTGTTCGAGAATCACGCAAAAACTACTGGACCGATTTTGCTGAAACATGTTTTGTTTGGAAGTTTATACTTGGACCTAAAAACTCGTATAGCACTTTTTCGCTTCGATAACGGGAACAGGATATCTAACAATAAAACCACATTTCTTCACAAGCAAGTGCTACCAAATAAGGGTTCAATTTTTCAGAATAAAGGTCTGATTCAGTCAATTTTTAAAATCCCTCTCAACGACATTTCGACATAGTTTTTGTCATCTTCAGGCTCAAACACAAATATTCTATTTATATTTCTGCTTTCGTATTGTACGAATATTGTTGAAGATGTGTGATTTCGTTGTTATCTGGAATGGTAAATCTCTCATGGTTTCCCACCTCATGAATACAATGGATCATTAAAAAATTAAATTATATGAGCCTCACGGTATTTTCATGGCAACATGTCAAGGTCTGTTTTCATTATTAAGTACTATAAACGAAGATAAACAAGGTTGGTATATATCTGGCCTAAGTTTTTGATATCATTTCTATTGTTGAAACTGTTGAGGTCTTTTTTTATATGTATCATTTCAAGAAATGTTATTACCCTTGGATTTCTTTCTTTGGTTGAAATCTCAACGTTGTTAATGTCAAAGTTGCGTTCATTTTTTTTCGTCTTTGGATAAGACTGGATTATTTAGAAGATTAAGTTATATGAGCCTTACTGTACTCTTATAGCAACATGTAATGATCAATTTTCATTTCTACTAATATAAAGAGATTAAAAAAGTTTGTTGTTAATCTGGCTTAAGTTATCGATATTATTTCTATTATTAATACTGTTGGGGTATTTTATTATATGTATCATTTCAAAGGATATTCTTATTCTTGGATTTCTTTCTTTGATCGAGATTTCAATGTTGTTAGTGTCAAACTTATGTTGTTTTTTTTTCGTCTTTGGATAAGGCTGTCATGTTAGTTTTATTCTTGTATTTGTATTCGCTTTCTCAAGTGTTGTTTTGTTTGATAGTCTCTACATGGTATTCTATAAACTGTATGAGTTGGTATGTTCTTCATTACTTGGTTTTAATTTTAAATAAATGGTGTTATTCGTATTTTGTAGTCAATGCGAAATAGTTTCGTTCATTCGAGCATCACGCAAAAACAACTGGACCGATTTTGATTATCCATTTAAGCTTATGATTGGACTCAAAAACTGCTATGTCTCTGCTGGGAACCACTCATATATCTCTATCTATAATATTATAAAATTGAAATTTGTTTGTTCGAGCATCACGAAAAAACTACTGAACCGATTTTGATACAATAATTAAACCACATTTTTTCACAACCGGGATAACTGTATAACAAGATAACGTTTCAACGAGATAACGGAAAACTGGATAAAAGGATATAGGATAACGGATGACAGCAAACGGAATAACGGATACCAATGTGATTGAACAACCCACCAAATATTTGATGATTTCAATCTATGTAGCTGTTAATAAAAAAAAAACCGCAGAACATTTCAATTTTATGTTAGATTTTGCCCAAAGAGAATTTTTTTCATTTCTTAAATTTGGCAATAAAAAGTAGTGTAACGTAAATAAACTTAACTTGGTTTAACTAATTTATTTAACACTTAATCTACAACTTAATTTATATTACTACGCCACTGTATAGCTCGATGGTATGGGCTCGTTCAGACTGTTCACTCCACTTGAGGGTCGCCTATTTATCTCCGATACAGCATTCTCGATGTTTCGAATTCTGGCATGTTCCAATTGTTTCCAATATTGACCGTTGTTTTCCGTGGCAGAGAGACTGAATGGTTCTCGAATATCTCCGGGGATGATCTCATCGTTGTCGATGGCAACACGTGAGGCGACAGGTCCGGCCTAGGTTCGTTACATTGCCCCCTTCTTAAAGACATTTCGTCCCGAAATTTCATCCTTGGAGTGTGACGATATCTGCATGACTCCCATATCTGCACCGTGAAGTTCGATGGAAGTAACACTCCACGGTCTTCATGATCGGTCGTGGAAGAGGGTTACAGCAAACCAAAATCTTGACGCCGCTGGATCTGAATATCGCCTCCAGCATACTTCTTATGACTCTCCAGTCCAACCCATCAATACCACAGGATAATTTTGGAATTGCTAGATCCACCAGGTTCTGGTCCACCATAGTATCTCTTAGTTTGGTGAGACTCTTCCAGACATCTTCATAGGACGGTTTATCTTGGGAATGCCTCTTGGTAACTAGGTAGTAGATGTTTCTCTGGCCTTTCTTCAACTGTAGCACCCCACCAACTTCTGGATTCTGCTCCCGCAGTGTTTGGAGTTGACCAAATTTCTTGGAGAACACTACGGCGATGCCCCTGGACATTCGAAGATCTTCTGCCACACAGTGCGCTAGTGCGTAGTCAGCAGGCACCTCGAAAAGGTCTCGTGACTCCTCTCTAGTAACCCCATGTAGAACTTTCTGCCCGTTTGAATACAAGGACATAAACTTCTCGAACGTCATATCATCCTCCGGTGGCTTGAGGGTGCGAACTTGGTCATGGTTTCCAGCGTAAGGGGCCAACCTGTTGAAATGGACGACCCTTGGTTTCCTCGGGTGGCTTATGGATTCGGTACACAAGGTCGTTTATCCTTTTCACGATTTTATACGGGCCTTCCCACGAGTTCCGCAACTTTGGTGATAGTCCACGACGACGTTTGGGGTTGTACAGCCAAACCAGGTCATCAACTTTAAATCCTCCAGCGTCGGCCTTGATGTCATAGGTCTTCTTCATTTTATCGCTGGCACTCTGGATGTTCAACCGGACTCGTTCGTGGATGTCGTCCATTCTCTGCCGAAGTTTGCTGACGTAGTCCTCTTCCGCAGTGTCTTGTCCTGGCGGTATCCCAAACTTCAGGTCACAAGGCAGTCGCAGTTCTCGGCCCATTATAATACTAGCAGGAGTTTGACCGGTTGACTCGTGTACTGCGGATCGATAGGACATCAGGAACAAATGAAGATACTGGTCCCAGTCTCTTTGATGGTCAGAGACAACCTTGGACAAGTGGCGGTTGATCGTCCTGTTCATCCGTTCCACCATTCCATCGGACTGCGGATGTAGGGCCGTGGTTCTTGTCTTGCGGATGTTCAGCAGTAGACATATTTCTTGGAAAAGGTTGGATTCGAAATTTCTGCCTTGATCCGAGTGCAGCTCCATTGGAATACCGAATCGACATATCCACTCTTTCACCAAGACGTCGGCGACGGTGATGGCTTCCTGGTTGGGCAGGCATAGGCTTCCGCCCACTTACTGAAGTAGTCCATTGCCACAAGGATGTATTTATTCCCGTGGTCGGATACGGGAAACGGGCCGGCGATGTCAATGGCGATTCTCTCGAACGGGCTGCCTACGTTGTACTGACGCATCGGGGCCTTGGGTCGTATTCGAGGTCCATTGCTAGCAGCGCATACAGCGCACTTCCTGCACCAGTCCTGGACGTCAGCTTGACAATTGGCCCAGTAAAACCGTTGCCTCACTTTCTGCAGGGTCTTCGTCACTCCCAGATGTCCTCCGGCGACTCCATCATGGATTTCACGCAGCACTTCCTCTCTTCTGTTCCTGGGAACAATTATTTGGCGTCTGTCTTCCCCACCAATATCGGCCTCCAGCACACGTTTCAGGATCCCATTGTCCAGAATAAGAGAGTTCCATTGTGCCCAATAGGACTTAACAGCCGGCGAGTAACCTGCGACTTCCTGCCATGATGGTCTTCGATTGCCCTTCTTCCAGCTGACGACTAAGCCAAGGTCGGGTCTCTCTCTTGGTCTTTCTGGATCTTGCTGTCATTCCAGTTGTCATCCATTGCCGCGGTTCTACAAAGTGTTGCTTCTTCTCTCTGCTCGTCGGCAATGTGAGCAATCATCTGGACATGGTCTTCGCGACAAGGCATCTGCATTCTTATGGCTAGTTCCGGCTCGATGTTCGATCTCGAAATCGAATTCTTGGAGTCTCTCGATCCAACGTGCTACTTGACCCTCAGGATTTTGAACTGTAAGAGCCATTTGAGAGCTGCATGGTCAGTTCTCAACAGGAATCTTCTTCCATACACGTACTTGTAGAAGTGTTCCACTCCTTTACAACAGCTAACAGCTCTCGCCTGGTGACACAGTAATTGCGCTCTGGTTTGCTAAGCGTCTTGCTGAAATAACCAATGAACTTCTCCTGTCCCTCCTGGATCTGAGACACCACAGCTCCAAGTCCCAAGTTGCTGGCGTCCGTATCCAAAATGAATTTCCCTTTGGGTAGGGATAGCTCAGTATAGGTGCGTTGATCAAAGCTCCTTTCAGCTTCCTGAATGAGTCTTGACATTCTTCGACCACTGGAACTTTGTTTGGCCTTCCGTGAGCTTGGTCAGTGGTTTAGCGATGTTGGCGAATCCCAGCACATATCGGCGATAGTATGTGCATAAACCAAGGAAACTTCGAAGTTGGTGAATGTCTTTGGGATGGGCCAATCCTTAACAGCTTTGATCTTCTGGTCGTCCACTGCTACTCCTTCCCAGAGACAACGTGGCCGAGGTATCGTACTTCTTTTTGGAACAGATGGCATTTCTAGGCTCAGTTTCAATCCGGAGTTCCTCAGTCGCAGGAATACTTCCTCCAAGTTTTCACGTGGTCCTCAAACGATCTGCCGACCACAATTATGTCGTCGAGATACACTAGACACGTGTTCCATGAGAGTCCCTTCAGTACCGTTTCCATCAATCTTTCGAATGTGGCGGGAGCATTACAGAGCCCGAATGGCATAACGGTGAACTGCCACAATCCTGAGCCGATGGTAAAAGCAGTCTTTTCTCGATCTTCCTGAGCCAGTTCTACTTGCCAGTATCCACTCTTCAGATCAAGGGTCGAGAAAATCGTGGAACCAGCCAACGTGTCTAGGGTGTCATCTATTCTCGGGAGAGGGTAACTGTCCTTCTTCGTGACATTATTAAGTTGGCGATAGTCTACACAAAAGCGTGTCGATCCATCCTTTTTCTTCACCAGTACGACTGGAGAGGACCAGGGACTGTCAGATGGTTCGATAACTCCTTCTTTTCCCATATCGCTGACTATTTTGTCAGCCTCTTCCTTCTTGGCAAGAGGAAGTCTTCTTGCTGATTGCCGGATCGGTCGGCACCCCAGTATCAATCTTGTGCTGGACCACATTAGTTCGACCTCCTTTTCCTTGTCCGGTATCGAAGATGTCTTGGTACTTCTTAACTAAATCTCTTAGTTTGGGCTGTTGAGCTGGTTTTATATCTTTGGAAGAGATGGCAACTAATTTTTCTAGTTCTGTGGGCAAGTTGTTGGGTTGGCTAATCGTACCTCGTACACTCCGGATCACTGAGGAAACTGGCGAGCAGTGCCCCAATATTGTTCCTTTCTTCAAGGTCACTGGAAAATAATTGACATTCATAACCCTTACGGGCACAAATTTGTCAGCACGCAACAAGGTCTTCCCTAGTGCAATCCCTCGTCCAATTTTCTCATCATGAAGTTTGGGCTCGAACATCACCACGTTTCCACTGCTCGTACTCCCGTCCAGGCGAGCCTCCAGAATGGTTTCAGCCCTCTCAGGTACGCTTACATCTTCAGCCAACAACACACGGATCAACCCCTCACTTCTCCCATGAAGCACCAGCTCTTCTCCGTTGACACGTAGGACGCCGTCTTTGAAATCCAATTCAAACCCTCTGGAATTCATGATGTCCATTCCGATGATTGCATCGTCTTCGATGTCCGCTACAAGTGCCTGATGTTTCACTTTAGTGCTGCCCAAAATTATTCCAATCGGTAGCTCGCCATATACAGTAGCTGGCTCCCCTGTTGCTGTGCGTAGCTTCCAAGTTGTCGGTTCAATCCGTTCCGGTGTTCTGGCAAAGGAAGGCCCGAGAATTGTCCTAGTCGCACCTGTATCTAGCAGCATGGTGCAAGGCTCGTTATTGATGAGACCGTCTACGAAGACACCTTTGTTCTGTCGTTGAAGGATAGCGACATATGCGTTGTTAACCGAGGCTTGCCGGACACATGCCGACGATTGCCCCTTCTCGTCGACCTTTTTTAGTTTTCCTGCATCGGAGTCGATGAATGTTGGACATTTGCTACGCACATGTCCAATTTTGCCACAATTCCGGCATCTTATCTGTCTTTTCTCAGGCAACACTTCCTTCATCACTTTTCTTATGGCAGCTTCCAAGTTAGCAGGCTCCGGTGAGTCTTCCTCAATCGTTTGAACTTTACTTTGGGTTTTGCAGCATTGTTTTGCTGCTTCGAATTCCAAAGCTCGTGCCAGTGCGTCTACAAGATGTGTTGGACGAGCTAATATCAACGCTTGTCTGGTTTCTTGGTCACGGAGTCCATCCAAGAATGCCTGAACCGCTAATCGCTCCATTACATTTTCCGGTATGGCTGGATATGCGAGACGAACCAAGCGTGCAATGTCAGTTTCAAATTCTTGTAAGGATTCGCCCGATTTCTGACAGCGATTTTTCAGCTGGGAGTGGTATACGTGTTCCAAATGGGCGTGGCCATATCGTAATTCTAGATGTTTAATCAGCTGATCATAGTCCTCCTGTTCTTGGCCGGTAAGAGTTTGTAGACTATTCGTCGCTTCTCCACGTAATGCAAGTGTTAGTGCTACAGCTCTTTCCCCTGCATTCCATCCATTTGCTTTGGCCGCTGCTTCAAACTGTCGGCGGTAATTTTCCCATGGAGTTTTTCCGTCGAATTGAGGCGGCTTCATGGAAAGCTTCCCTATTTCAGAAATGACCTTGACATCTTTTATACCCTCTTGAACTTTATCCAAGTTCAAACTCAAGTCCAGCATTGCGTTTTCGTTAACCATCTCTGTGGAGGGCGCACTATTAATTCGTTTCTCCAGCTTACTGATCGTTTCCTTTATTTTATCTACCTCCGTCTCAACGGTTCCCATTCTTTCTTCTAGAAATTTAGCCACACCACACAATTCTTTTTTTAGACCTTCTGTGTTTTCCAGGAACTTCTCTTCCAGGCTTCTTGAATTTTCTAGAAGCTTTTCTTCCAGATTTCTAGAATTTTCTTGAAGCTTCTCTTCCAGATTTTGCAAGCTTCTCTTCCAGATTTATAGAATTTTGTTGCAGCTTCTCTTCCAGATTTCTAGCATTCTCTTCCAGGCTTCTTGAATTTTCTTCAAGCTTCTCTTTCAAGGATTCTATTATCGGACTCAAATCACCTCCGGGAACTTCGAATAAAAATGTTTCGGGGTCCTCACCTTCTTGTATAAGTCCTTCTGCAAGTCTTTCCTGGAGTGCTTGCTTTTTACCCGTTGTTTCCAGTTCCCTTTCCTCCAATTCCTGTTTCAATTCCGCTACCTTCAAATCCGCAAGGCGCACTTTCCTTGAACACATTTTGTCTTTGACGAGGTATCAGTCTGTTTCACACGAAAAAGTTTATCAGTTTGTTAAAAATTCACTTCGCGAATTCTTTTCCACGGGCCACCAGTCTATTGTCTGTTTCACGCGAAGAGTGTATCAGTTTATATTCCCACGCACAATTGTCCACTTCGCGAAAACCGGGCCACTGTCTATTTTGGGCGTACAAAAAGGTCTATCAATTTATTTTTCTGACTATCCACTCCACGATCACGTGTTTATTTTCAAAATCCCACTTCTGACACCAATTGTAACGTAAATAAACTTAACTTGGTTTAACTAATTTATTTAACACTTAATCTACAACTTAATTTATATTACTACGCCACTGTATAGCTCGATGGTATGGGCTCGTTCAGACTGTTCACTCCACTTGAGGGTCGCCTATTTATCTCCGATACAGCATTCTCGATGTTTCGAATTCTGGCATGTTCCAATTGTTTCCAATATTGACCGTTGTTTTCCGTGGCAGAGAGACTGGATGGTTCTCGAATATCTCCGGGGATGATCTCATCGTTGTCGATGGCAACACGTGAGGCGACAGGTCCGGCCTAGGTTCGTTACATTAGATATCATTAAACAGGTTATATCTGAAAGATAATCAGTATTAGAAGAATGACATTTTTTACATTCCAGGTAAAGGTACGTACTGAGAAAAGATTTTGCCAAATTCGAATCACAAGCGGTTTAAACTTCTCTCTGAATTTTTGAATGGTTTTTATCTCTCAAATAATTAATTTTATAATTTACTGTTTCCTTGCGAAGTTTTAATTAGCAACCAGTAAAAGTTTTGTGTTAATATATTATAAAGAATACATTATCTCAACGAACATTATGGTTGGCTGAACTGACGTCATTTTGACCTTCAAAAAGGTCGGCGCTGAATTTCATGTCATATTTACGTCAGATTAACCAGTATAACATTCAGCCTGATAGGTCATATTGTCTCAATAATGGTCGTTTCAACCGATTCATCACCGAAAATAAACTACGAGGAATAATGTGTTGGAAGTTGAAAGAAGAAATGAGAGATTTTGATTAAAATTCCATTTGCACTAATTAATTTGGCTTTTTTTCAATTAACTCACGTTAAGAAACGCGTAGTGTTGACATGGCGTCATTTATTGAAATTGATTTTCACAAGTATTTAGAAAATTCTGGAATCGAATGAAAAAAGTTTAATCTTTTTGAAAACCTCGCAGACAAATTCGCAGGCAAATAAACGAAGAAAAACATATATATGCCAATTTTTATCTACGAAACTATTAGTTTGAAAAAATCGGCAAAATGCGTCATTATTTTTATTTTTTTGCTGAGATTGATTTCATGTCATGCCCTTACCTACCCCTATATCCGAAGATTGTCGTTAATAGGTTGATTTATGTTGAAAAGGGAAACATTCTCAATTGAATATTGATAGAAAGATTTTTCTGTGGATTGAAAAATCCACGATTAAAATGAAGTAATTTTTTGTGAATGTCTAACAGAAAACAACTACTTCCCCGGCTAAAGCCACGCTGGACATTGAACTACATCTGATTTGTTGAAAATATAAATAGGATGTTCATAAAATCAGATGTGGAATCATCTGCGACTGAAAGATAAACTTGATTTAATTTTGCATAAAGGTTACATTGCAGGCGTACCAAAAGAGAATTCAACAGAATTCGAATCCTGAGGGGTTAAAACTGTCCCTGATGATTTGCATATTATTTTTCTCTGAATCTGTTTTTTTTTCAAACCGTCTAGATGAATAAATTTCACCAGTTTTTTTTCAAAAATTGAAAATAGTTTTTATGTCTGGACTTTGCACCCCAGGGATGAAATCTACCCCTATTATAAAACAGGTTATATCTCGAAAAGTATCAGTGATGGAAAAATTTTATTTTACAATAGAATATCATTCCAAGGGCGTAAAAAGTTTTTTTTTCCCAAATTCTAATCGTTGAAATTACCTTCGAAATATTAGAATAATTTTCAAATTTGAAACTGTTATTTTTTGTGCAGTATTTCGTTTTCTTCCATGTTTTAATTTGAACCCAAAGATGGTTGTGAGACAATACATAAAGTTAAAATTATCCCAATCTAAATTATGGTTGGCAGAATTGACGTTATTTTAGCCTTGAATAAGTTGGCGCTGAATTTTTCGTCAGATTCACCAAAAAATTCTAAAGTCGAGATTTGGCCCATTCAATCTATTCATCACCTGAAATCGGCTATATGAAATAATAAAATTAAGGAAATAGTTTTTTAAAATTATATCCACACTACTATGAAATATTTTCAATAAACTCACGTAAGGGAACGATTACATACATATATATATATATTTATCAAAACTGTATTTTGCATCGAACCAAAAAAGCGTATAAATGAATAATAGTTTAAAAGAACTAAAAAACACGCTTTTATAGAAAACCAGACTAAAAAAATAGAAAATAAGAAAAAATGTATTTCATAAAAAAAAGCGTTGTGTGCATGGTATCGCCTCGGTGTGTAATGTACTATATAATTATTGATACCATGCACCCACGCTTTTTTAGAAATAAAATAATTTTTTTCTTATTTTATATTTTTTTAGTCTGGTTTTCTATAAAAGCGTGTTTTTTAGTTCTTTTGAACTATTATTTATTTCCTACTTTTTAGTGTGGTTTATTTATAGAAGCGTGTTTTTTTAGTTTTTTTTAAACTATTATTTTTATATTTTTTTTGCAAATCAAAAATGGAATAATCTTATCAAATTAGGTAATCATAATCCCCGACCCCAAAAACCCCCACATACCAATTTTGAATAGAATCAGACCATAATCACAAAACTCGGCCGCCATTTTAAAGCCGCCATCCTGAAATGTTGTATACTCAAACAATATACAGGGCATGACTACAAAGAGCGACCCAACCAAACGAAATGTTGTTAATATATTTTCTGCAAAGTGTTTATTATATATATATAGGTATTTGTTTAGTTTCGACACAAACTCATGTGATCCAGTTGAATGAAGCCATAGTCAAGTAAAATCTGGAATTTTTCATTGTGCTTAATTTTTTTCTCAGATGTTTTTTATTTTCGATATCTTATCAGTAGTTCAATTCCCAATTCCCGCCAAACTATTTCAGAAATCAACCCACAGAAAAGAATAGCGCATTGAGTTTTATGTATCACTAAAATATTTTTTGGTGTAGTCTGTTTAACGTTTCATATCGACATATACAGGGTGACCTAGGGGTACGTGCATGCTCCTTAACTTTTTTTCTATCCAAGCTATCGACTTGATTTTACAAGCTTTTATTTAGTTTCACTTGTTAGTTCGTGTCAAATCTTGCGAGTTGGTCTATATTGATGGCAAGTTAGAGTAGTTGAAACGCAACAGGCTCTCAACATACTCATTTCTAGAAAAACATCGAAATTGAGCATAAATGTTAGAAATTCTATAACTTTTGATTGGTTGAAAATAAGGTGGCAAAAGTAATTATTTAATGATCCACAATTTCGTGTCCAACAATTTTCCTGAGAAACGATCGTGGGAAGCACTAGAAGAAATTAAGTATTTTACAAAAAGAGTGGCGTATAATTTTTTTTTGAAAATGATCCATTATCAATAACGGATATCTCGAAAACCGTTGAGAATTGACGATGTATGGAAACAATGTCATACGAAATTTAATAAGCTTGCATTTCTATTTGAAACATTTTTTTCTTCAACACACCGTTTCCGGGACTTTCCCCTTTATATAATATCCAAAGCAAAGTTGAATCGAGAAGCACTGAAAAACTACAGTATAAACATTGTTCACGACCTCCCTCCTGAAGATTACACCGCTAATAAATTCTTGCTGTCGCATCTGAAAAAAGCTAAAATCCAAGACATAACATCAAAAGTTGATTTGCGTAAAAAGATTTTAACAACAAACGGAACTGAATATACATTTGCTGAATTGAAACGCTCAGAAGAAGACGGCACACAACTTTTACCCTGGACTTCAATAGGCGGAGAAAATAACAAAAGAAAAGTTGAGGCTCGGAAAATCATCAACACCCGATCACTTTCTCAACGGAATAAAAACATTCAATTATAAATACGTATCAGATATATTGAATTCTAGAACTTGCTCTGTTGTTTCGTTATTTATCTTGTAGATTTTGACTTCAACAGATTCACGAAAATGATCACTACTTAGTTTATTGTATTATACCGCAAACGAAACATCTCAAAAAACCTGTATCAAGAACGTTTCGCAATTTCAGAAATTTTAACATTGAAAATTTTACATATGATTTGGGTTTGATTCCATTGGATCATATGTTTTTGATGGTTGACATTGACAATAAAATTGAATACTTTTGTTTGCATATTCTCAACTTATTTGATATTCACTCTCCATATATCACAAAAAACTTCAACAAGCCATTTACTCCATGGATAACCGACAATATAAAACTCATGATGAAACTTAGGGACAAAGCTCAAAATAAATATAGAAAAATTAGAATTTCATCTGATCACGGAGGCTGAGTTACTGACCTTCATGTCACAAATAAAAAGTAAGTCTTGAGGAATTGACGATCTTGATAATTTTCTTGTGAATCTCTGTTGCCCATCATTATTACCCATTCATCTTGTCTTATAAATTTCTGTCTGGAAAAAAAAATGTTTTTACTAGTATGTGGAAAAAATCTATTGTGATCCCAATACCAAAAGTTAAGGAATCAATGGAAAATAATCCTTGTGTGTTTCAAAAGTTGTTACAAGCGAAATCTACTATCAAAAACTATTATCAAATAAACATCATTATTAAATATATATGTGTTCTCCACTATAATAATTATCACCTATTATTTTTGTAAGTTTCATTCATTCTCTTTCATATTGTATTTTTGTTCTGTATTCTTCAATGTTTTTCTTTTTCTCTCTATCATTGTCGTTCTATATAATTCACATTATTATTATACCATTATCAATTCAATATTGTTACAATATCCATAAAGTATTGTATACTTTTATATGTATGGGAGTGGATCTCATGATTTGATTTTATTCCAAAATTGTTTTTAATAATGTCTCATGGTGTAGTTGATAAAATCTTCATCGAGAAAACAATGGAATAAACACCCTTCATCATAATTATTATAATTAACTTCACGTCTATATATTTTTTCCCTATATTTTTTCTCTTTCTTTGTATTTTTATTTTTTTCATTTATTATTATTTATTGAGGTGCGAGAGTAAGAATGGTTTATACCAATCTTGTAACCTATTGACAGGTTTAATTTTTTTTTCTTTCCCCAAATGTATTTAGTTATTATTTTCTGTCAATAAATGTATATTATTATTAGGGTCCAATTTGATTCAAAATTGGTATTCGGTGGTTTTCGCGTTCAGAGATTTTGAATTTTTGGTGAAAAATTATTAATTTAAGATGGCGGCCCCAAGATGGAGTACGAGTTTTCTGATTATGGTCATATTTCATTCAAAATTGGTATGTGGGGGTTTTCAGGTTCGGGAATTCATAGGTTTTTGTCAAAACCTATAAATTCAAGATGGCTACTCCAGGATGGCCGACGAGTTTTGTGATTATGGTCAGATTCTATTTGAAATTGTTGTGTGGGAGTTTTTGGGGTCGGAGATCAGGATTTCTTTCAGCTCAAAACTTACAGGGAAGAGACCTTGTAATAACGTTGTTCTATTAGAAATGAACAGATTAAGGCGAACTCACTAAAAATAAAAAATAAAATAACAACTGAAAAACTCTTGTGAAGACAAGCTTTTATTTAAGCCGTATACTAAAACGTATGAAATAAGTTTAAATCATCGCTGAAAATGATTTAAATGATTTTTCGTTGAATTATTTGGTATCAAAAAGCTTGTCGCTCGTTTTGTAATAAAATCAATACTTCGACAAGTTGTTACTTACCAACCAATCATTGTCCAATGAAATTAATGGGTATCTACTTTTATGAATACTTAGTGAAAATTAAATACTTTGACAAGTTCTAACTTAGCAACCAATCACTACCTAATCAAATCAATTGGTAGCTAGTTCTATGAACACTTCGCGCGATAAGGTTTTTGAAAACAAATAGTTCAACAAAAAATAAATAAATTATTGTCACCGATGACTCAAGCATATTTTATACGTTTCAGAACTGGTCTTTGAAAAGGTTTTTTATTAGTTATTTTATAATTAATAGGTACGACAGTGAGGCACATTCTAGAAATATTTCTATTCATATCCAGGATGTCCCAGAATAAGATACACAACTAAGTTCTGTTCTCTTAAATGGCAACCCCGCCATTTTTGGATTCGTCACTGAATTGTCGTTAGACTTATCTGCAATAATTTTTTATTTAGGTCAATTTATGTGTCAAAATGGCGTCGTGCATGGACCACCAGAAATATTGATAACTTCACAACCATTCAAGAAAACTTAATAAACTTCTTTCAGTCGATTCCTTAGGCTGAGCGCATCTTTTCGGATGAGTTGAACTCGGAGTCTATGTTCCATCGCCCACTACGATTTTTTCAAAACGACAAATTACAAATGGCAATAACTCGACTTTTTCACCTTATATTTTATTGAATAATTGTATGGCTTTCTTCTATATTCAAAATTTGCAAGATTTGTTGCAAAATGAGGAATGTTCAAGCGACTTAAACCAGCACTTGAATATCTGAATGATTCTTATATATAACTGTTAATTTCAAAAATAGCAGTAAAAACCCGAAATTTCATTCTAGGTATATTTTTTCGTGAAAATATACTTTTTTCATGTATAAATTCTGCACTTCGGCCGGAAAAATATAGCCATAAGGCGAAAAAAGGTTATATAAAAAAAAAGTAGGTCGCTGTCTACACATCCATACAATTCTGAAAAGAATATGTTTCAACATGATGAAATTGTAATAGAAACAGGAGTATATCGCAAAGGATTGAATTCTAGTAATATTTACAAGAACAGGAAAGGATGATTAAAAGGAAACAATGTGAACATTCTGAGGAACATCGACTCTCAGTTCGCTTGCATTTCAAAAGATGCGTTGAAGTTGTTTTGGGAGGCACTGGGTCTATCGTCAGTTGTTGGGAGTTAGTGTGTTATGAGTTATGAGTTTGGTGGTTGTTGGTTGTAGATTTGTGTAGTAAGTATGTGTAAATAATGTTGAGTCCTATGCCTTTTTTAGAGTTAACTGCTAGTGGTTGTTTGAATATGTTGGTCATTTCTAGGAAAATTATTTTGTGTGTGTCTAATATTTTGACGTTTCCATATGACAAATAGTGATCGTTATCCCAAACGTGTTCAACCAAAGTACATGTTTGTTTATTGTTCCTCGCATCACTTCTATGTGAGGTGATCCTATCTTTGGGGCATCTGCTGGTTTGTCCTTGTCACAATCGGCACAGGGAATGGAATAGACCACGTTCGACAGATGTAATAGTTGATCTTTGTCTTTTAATTTGGAGAAAAAATTGTTGGCTGTCTTATAATTCCTGAAGGCTAATTTAATATTGTCATATTCATGAAAAATTCTTTTTAATTTGTATGATAGATTTCCTAGGTAAAGTAATGAATAGTAGGAGGTGGGTTTGTTCATGGGTACTCGATTATCGGTGGTGTTTGTATCTGTTGAACCTGAATGTGTTGAGGATCTGTGGAATAGTAGATGATTCAGTGATTTGGCGGGATAACTACTGTTGTTGAATAATGTTGGTGGTTTTCTTCTGTTGTTTTTGGTGGAATGATTCATAATGTAGAAATCTGTCAGAAGAGCCCGGTTTTGAATACCAGGAGGTGATTAACTTATTATCATCTTTTCTTGATAATTTTGTATTTTAAAAGGGTACGCTGCAGTTGGAGTCTTCTTCTTCTATGGTGAAAAATATAAATTGGTTGTGATTGTTAAAAACTTCCAATATTTCATTTTTCCTATTGTACGGTATGCTTAGTATTATATCATCTGTGCCGATTGTGACAAGGAATACATAGGGCAAACCAGCAGATACCTCAAAGATAGAATCACCTCAACTTCCTCATTTTGTTTGTTTTGATTCAATATTCAGTTACGACAGGTATACAAATGTTTTAGTATGTTTAAAGTATTTTGTGTATTTATTAAATATTTTTTAGAATTTGTATGAGCGTATAGATGTATGGTGTGCAAATAGGTGTAGTAGTTGTGTATATGTATGTGTATATGTGTTGTATATACATTTTAATTTTTTATTTTAATCTATTTTAATCTGAATGCATGCTATATATCGTTCTCATTGTAATCATTGCAATGACTTTACAATGTAAATTAGTAAATGAACTAAATAAAGGATTTATATATGAAAGTGATGCGAGTAACAATAAACAAACATGTACTTTGGTTAAACAAGTTTGGGATAACGATCACAATTTATCATATGAAAAGGACAAATCTTTAGACAAAAAAATAAACACACACAAAATAATTTTTCTAGAAATGACCAACATATTCAAACAACCACTGGCAGTAAACTCTAAAAAAGACATAGAAGGACTCAACATTATTTACACATATTTACTACACAAATCTACAACCAACAACCACCAAACTCATAGCACACTAACTCCCAACAACTGACGATAGACCCAGTGCCTCCCAAAACTATTGGCATTACTGTAAGATGTCAAGAGTCACTGTCACTGTACAACATCAGTATGAAGTGTGACAGACGTTCCTGTCAAAAAAAAATTCACTCCGGTATATCTTCGAACATCTTTGCAGTCGGGTATAAATAAAAAAATATTCAACACAATAATTTTCAGAGTAGTCAATGTCTATTGAAATGGCAAACAATCAAGTAGGTTAAAAAAAACGAATTCATGGGATTAACTTAAACCATTGTTAAACTAGGTTTATCTCATATATCCCTATTGAACAACTGAAACAAAATTGGTAATCCTGGTTTGAACCAAATCACTTGGTCATCCTTGATTGAACAACCGAGCCTAAGAAACCCGTTGGCGTTATATTAACAATTTGGTGGCGAATCCAAAAATGGGGGTTGCCGAGTAAATAACCAGAACTCAGTTGTGTGTCTTAATTTGGGACATCCTGTATATAAATACAAATATTTTTCGAATCTGCCTCATTGTCAGACCTATCGTTTGAAAAAGTCGATGGCTTGCATATAAAAAAGTTATGGAGATTGTACGCACCCCTGGGTATCGCATCCCAATCAAGGTTCGGAAGTAAGCTCACGGATCATTTTATTTTCTACACACTCAAAAACTATTGCAAAATGCACAATTTTCGATAATATGAATCGGCAATATTCCTCGATTCTGAGCAGAGTAGTCATGAAACTTCCAGTTCAACACACCCTTTATGGCTTCGTAATATCGCATTAGCCTTGTTTATCGGGCCACATTGGCATGTTATCCAGAAAATCCATGTATATAAATGTCCGCCTCCTCGTACTTTATCGAGATTTAAACGGAGAAATGCATCCGGGTAAATGGGATTTTCGCCGTTTATCAATTAGTTCGAATCGGGATGAAAATACTGGAAACGCTGGATTTGGGGTAGTGGGGGGATAGTCGATCGGTCTGTCTACAACAATCCGAGTTATACATTGACGATTCCGGAAAACTAGATGAAAATCATTTGTGCTGAATGAGTTGGAATGAAGCTAATTAATGCAATATTTTCCTTGAGCATTTCATGCATGTATGAATTTCTGTACGTTTCTTGCAATTTTCGCACTGCTCAGGGTGCTCATATGGAAAAATGTTTTTAAGTGGAACGTTCGTTAAACAAAACGCGTCTGGCGCAAAGAGAATGGAAAATAGCTACTTGGCTAGATAGAGAGAAAGATAGAACTATAAGCTCTGAAGAAACGAGAAATATACTCGCGATACGTTAGCAAAAACGTAGAATAGTTTTTTTTGTCCAACACCCTGCAATACCTCAAATATAACTGATTTGGACGCAATGCTACATCAGTTCGTGGGAGCAGTTAGTATAGCATTGTTTTATCCTGTTCCAATTATGAAATTAAATTGTCTGTTTATGACCAAATTGAAATTTAAAAAGTGAAGTGATATATTTTTGTGAATAATGGAAGAAGGATGAATGGTGATAATGATAATACAATAAGAATGAATAACTGATGTGTAGACCCAATTAACATCACAGGAAAATTATACCAACCAGGGAAGCGAAATGGCTTCAAGAAGTGTGAATTCACCTATTTTTGGCCAAATATTTGATCTTCAACTATTAACTAACTCCAAAGTTAAAATCCGAGTTATAAAAACCGTAACTAAGACCACGGAATCTCCTTCAGAAACCATAAACTCAATAGGCGTAGTGCATAGTATGATATTCCTTGTTATGTACTTCAAATATACCGTCACAGCCGTCATGAGTCAACAGAAGTATATATTAGGTTAAATTGTACCTAAAGGTAACCAGCAGAATGTGTTCAAAATACTCGAATTTCCAGGGAAGACTTTCTAGTAAATATTAACCTAATTATTACCACCAACTCCTATCGATTAGCTGCCAGAATGGAAATATAATCCGAAAGCAACCTACACTTCCCAGAGTCCAAAGATCAGAGCCATCAGAGCCACTCATATGGCACATAGGAATATTCTACTATGGGCTCCATGTCTTTTTATGACGGCAACTGATACCAATTATTATGAATGAAAATATGAAAGCAAATTATTGTTAACCATCGACGGAGGCAAAAAAAAGTTGGGTAATGCAGGTAATGGATGGAATGACAGAATGAATGCGTAGATCATCTGCGTTCAGCTAGCTTCGTCTATCGCGAGCGGTAAACTACTGTCGTGACGTTTTCAATGATGCGACAAAATTAAATTCAATGAAGTTGGTCTAGCTGAAGCAAATGGGTGAAAAGAATTATATAGAATAAGGTGCAAGAAAACGAAAGCAAATAGCAAAAAATAAGAGATTGATGTGTTGAAACGATGATTTCTAGAGTTTCAACACTAATCATTGCGGCGTCCAGAAACGTCGAATCAAAGTTTGTAAGCAAATAATAATATCTGGATTATTTGAGAGGTAATCACAAATGGCAAAGAAGTAGAAAATAATATTTATTTTCACTCCGTATCAGGATTCAAAATGATAATTTCAGTGTTTCTAATCAGAATATCGAATAACAACAATATAAATTCATTATTCACGATTCCTATCCAACCAGAGAACGGAACGTATTGAATATATGAAACATTTTCACCGACGATCAAATAGAACAGGTCTGAAAACCGAGATAAGGAAAAATAAGAGTTACTTCGACTTCTGAACGATAGCTAAAACATTTTTAGGAAATGCAACCTAAAGGTCTCAATATGGAATTAACGAACATAGTTTTTCTGATTTCCATGCAGAGTTGGACGCCTCTAATGCGGCTATTTTTGTCCTTCACAGATAAAACGATTTTTTTAGTTTTCATGAGGGTGGAACCACCCCTTGTATGCCTCCCAAATCGGAGTCGTTCATACAGTGTACTCTTCTGATATATAAAACACTCTCTAAGAAATATAAACGCAACTATTTGTTTTCTTCATAGAAAGATAGTTTTTTTGAGTTTTCATGAGGGTAGAACCACCCCTTCGACGCCTCCCAAATCGGAATCAGTCATACTGTGTACTCTTCTGGTATATAAAACAATCTCTTTCAATTATAAACGCGGCAATTTTTTTCCTCACAGAAAAAAAACCTTTTTTTAACTTTTATTATTTTAAAGTATAACTGGAAGCTCATTAATGGTTCAAATATCTTTTAAGGCAATGTATATGAACATCACATATAAGACGACATGCGGTAGAGGTGAAAAACTCATACCTAATTGTTTAATACTATATTCAATGTAATTTATTTATAACCGCCGCCACTGGTCATTTGGCTGCTGGGGAGAAAATGGCTGCTGAAAAGTGACTGCTAACTTCACCCTGGTGTCATCACATGGGTAATTCTAATATTACACCGCACAACTATTCGTCTTCCCCACCGGCGCAGTCGGGTTTGCCGTCGCATCTCTATGAAAAGTAAGTAAAGAGCACCTCACGTTTATTTCTCATAAGCGGAAATGTTTTCGTCTATGACATTATTCTTGTTATTTTCAACTTTTTAGTCCATATATAAGCGTATGCTTTTGTTGTATGTATGTTTTTTAAACTATAATTTCATTTTTTTCAGAAACATTTGTGTTGTTTGATCGTGAAGGATCATTAGAACATCTCTCGAATCCGGAATAAAATTTTAATCAATCCGGTGTTTGGTCGAATTGATATAGTTCCATCTCCATATCCATTTGATCAACTGAACCGATGAAATTCTGGAAACCCTTGATTATGTCTTGCTGCTGTTTCACTGATTGCTGTATCCAATTTGTCGTTTCCATGACTTACCCTTTGTTAGTTGTTCGGATAGGGATTCATTCAACTCAATGAGTACGATACTGAAACTCATAGATCGTTTCTATACGCCAGTTAAATTCGGTAATCTTGATGCTGCATAAGCAGAAGCAGTGATCGTTCGATAGGGTTGTGCTTAGTGTGTGCATATTTTCGTCCTCCTGTCTCAGTGATTTGTGATTTATTCAGAATGGATATCTCAAACAACGAACTCTTGGATAAACTCCTGAACAAGCTATCTGAACTCAACTAATCGAGAAAATGAAACAATAATGAAAAAATTAATTTTGGTTGAATGAGCACGTATCATTCACCAAAACTGGATGAACGATTCCTACAATTTGGTGATTGTTTTTTGGGGACATTTGAAGTCACTAGTCTATAACACTCCAGTAGCGAACGAGGGAGATCTGAGAAACCGAATAGTAGACGCCTGTGAAACAATAAGAAATACACCAATAATTTTTGAGCGGGTACGAGATTCAATGACTAGAAGACTGAATGCCCGTATCTTCGCTGAAGGTGGACACTCTTGAACAATTCATTTGAACACAATTTAGTTTCCTTCATTTTATTTTATTCTACGTATTCAAAATTTCTTGAAATACAATGTTGATATTTCTTGCAAATTTTATCAAAACAAATACAGATTTTGCACCATTGATACAAAAATAGCTATTTCAAACGGGTGAAAATGAATAGAATAGGTGGCTTCCCCTACAAAAAACTAAAACTACTTACTGAAACTCAAATTAATTCCCTGAGCATTCTTGTGAAGAATGCAGAATAATGGTCAACACGCATCGATTATCAAATAATCGATTTGAAATATCTAGAAAACCGTTGCTTATAGCGACTTGTAACAATTGTAGCTTTTTTACGTAGATATGATATAGGAATTGATTTTTCACCGAAAAATGTGCTAGAAGTACGCTCAAGAAAGTTATGAATCTTCAAAAAAGAAAAAGACGTGTAGGTAGCGCTCCCTACGAGTAAGAGCAATAATAACATCAGGTTCGAATTCGACACCTCAAAAAACCTCTCTATACCAATTTTTGTTTATTTGAAAGTTTTTTGAAAAAAACGAAAATAAAAATTAAACTTCAACACCCTGTATCTCGGAAAGGAATCGTTTCCGGACACAATTCATATTAGAATATTGTTAGGAATCACCTCCTGAAGTTTGTCAAAGTACTTTTGAATCACCCTGTATAAGTAGGTATATTCTCGGGTCATGACAGAATTGTGTCAAATGATGGAGGAAAAGTCGGCTGATCTCAAACAATGCGATTTATGTTGCCCTAGCCGATAACTTGAAACAATTCAATGAAAAGGTAACCAGCCTAAATGATACTGTGTCTAAACTGCAAAACTGTGTTGATCATTCAGAAAGTTCCATAAGAGCCAAAAATATAATTATATTTGGTCTGCACGAATTTCCTTCCGAGAACACAGAATAAATTGGGCTAGACTCAATCAGCAGAAAATTGGGCATTCCTTCAAACAGTAGTGATATTGAGGATTCTCTTCGAATTCACAAAAAAGTAAATAATCGCTGCCGACCTGTTATTGTAAAACCATTGAGCTTTAAAAACAAACGAAATATTCTCCAAGCAAACTGAAGGTACTAAAATTATAATAGACTAGGGAAAATCACCCCAAGAGCATATACACTATAGACCCACATATAAATATATAATTTTTATTATTCTCGTAGTAGAAAATATATCTCAAGATGATAATCTTCCGAATACTCATTTTTGTATGAAGTTAATATAGATGGCCATGTATTATGTATCATATCTCTGGAGTAATTCTCTTTTATTATCTGGTAGATTTATTTAAGAATGATGAGTATATTTACTCACAAGATATCGACTCGCTTGTTTTCACGGATAATTCATTCTGTTATTTTGGCAAGCTATTAATTTGGTTGTTGGACGATCATAGGCCACCAGTATCAGTCGTGCGAGATCAGTGTTGCCTATCGATAGTTTCTAAGGAACAGCTGATCGATTCAAAGCAGCGAGAAAATTTTGTTCGAGCAATGCGAACTGACACTATTGTATTGTCATTAAATATACCCTGTCCTTTTTCTTCTCCATAGATTAGAAAAAGTGATTTGAATATGGAAAGAATACAGGTTGAAGGTTTGGAGGTGAATTTGAATTAACCACGGAGTTTGGACTTCCGGTTCTCTGGTGGAAAAATTAAAGTGGAAGAAGGTTCCGGGAAAGGATTTGCTCTTTCCACTGAGAAAGTGATGGCTAGGTCAATTGTGTAGTTTTCTTCATTCTGACTAGTAGTTTTGAGAAAGTGGAGATTTGAATACAGTTTCCAGTGGATATGGTTTAACCCTTTATCGTAGTTTTGATGGTAACTATGACAATGCGACTACACCTTTCTGGCGAAATATCCTGTATTTTTCGCGCCCGACAAACTGTTTAGGAGATATATGACCAAACGCTTTTTCCAAGATGACCGCTTACGCACACCCCTCCCGTTCCGCGCCAACTGAGAGTTATATTCAGGACTGACCCCTCTTTCATGTGGGAAAAAAATCGCTACTATAATCTCAAGCAGAAAAAAAAAGCCCTGCCGATTGAACACTTGTACAATCTAATGACTTACCACGAAGAGGATATTTTTTCGAAAGTTTCCTGGGGCAAATAATAAATGATGCCTTCAACTCAGATGGTGATTTGGATTGACGAAAGAATTCTCACTCGGGCCGGTATCTTCCAATCAGCCTAACGCTCACATCTGGGCGCACGAAAATCCTCGTGCTATAAAAGTCAGCAATTTTCAACATGAATTTTCGTGAAACGTTTGGATGGCATTATGCGACGACTCAATCATCGGAACATATTTTCTGCTTCCGAGACTGAATGGTCCAGCTTACCTTCATTCTCATGTATGCCGTACAATTATAACATATCAACAGTGCTTTCGTAAAGTACTGAATAAATTCATTTTTATCCAAACTATCCATTTCTGAGGTATCTCCTGCAACATGTCGATTTTTCATCTCAATTTTTCACATTCATAAGGCACAATAAAGTATCAGGGTGATCCACGTTTAGCTATGACGTCCGCGACAATATTTTCAAATGAACACCATATAATCATTCAATTTTTGGAATCTCCATGGAAAGTTGAATTCAAAAATATATCACACATAGGG
Source organism: Gonioctena quinquepunctata (assembly GCA_018342105.1). NCBI lineage: Eukaryota > Metazoa > Arthropoda > Insecta > Coleoptera > Chrysomelidae > Gonioctena > Gonioctena quinquepunctata. The sequence continues at coordinate 462,301 of JAFIRS010000825.1, forward strand.
TTTGTATACAGTGCGTTCGTTAAATTCAGTGCTCTCGTAAAGTAGTGGATAAATTCGTAAAAAATTATGGAAAGGAATAATTTGTGGAAAGAACGCTCGAAGCCGTCGAATTTAATTTTTATTTTGACATTCCGAATTCAATTAATACATACAGAATGATTCGTGTATTTTTTCAATGGCATCTCCATTTTTCATTACGGAATGTGAGAAGGTGTGGGTATGAGTGTGGGTGAAATGAAATTAAAATAAGAAAATCAATTTTGAAATATGAAAATACTAAATTTGATGGCACTGATAGCTGCAAACAACGATCAAATTGATCGTTCAAATTGTGCTATCTGACTATTCCCATTGCTATCTGACAATTTCCATTACTTGACAATAGCCATAGCGACCAGAATTCTGTTTTTATTGCTGAATAGTTTTTGTGAAGTTATTTGTTTGAAGAATAACATATCTTATCGTTTGTCGATACATTATTGAGTAGTAACTTTGTAATTCCATGGGAAATGATTGAATTAAATGAACGAGAAAGAATTTATATAAATTATTCGCATGATAGGATTTGGAGACAGAATGCGCACCCGAAGAGAAGTAGTTGGAATGTTCAATGCATGAAAATCATCAGTGCATGAAAATCATCAGTGCATGAAAATCATCACACAACACTCAACCAATTTAGTCCACAAAATTCTAAGAAGAGCAAAGCACCATCCTTATAAGGTACGCATCATCCATGAGCTGAATGAAGACGACTCTGATCGGCGAAATCAATTCTGCGAACAACTGCAACAGCTATGCAATAATGATAATTTTGTAAATTTTTTTTTTCTGACGAATTGATTTTTTTCTGAAAAATGTGCTAGAAGTACGCTCAAAAAAGTTATGAATCTTCAAAAAAGAGAAAGACGTATAGGTGGCGCCCCCTACGAGAGAGAGCAATAATAACATCAGTCTCGAATTTGACACCTCAAAAAACTCATCAATTCCAATTTTCGTTCAATTAAGGTCAGTAATTCGAAAGTTATGTGAAAAAAACGAATATAAAAATAAAACTTCAACACCCTGTATCTTGGAGACGAGGCGTTTCCGGACATATATTCATTCAGACAATTTATATTAGAATATTGTGAGGAATCACTTCCTGAAGTTTGTCAAAGTACTTCTGACTCACCCTGTATGCGTGTTTTTTTTTTAGTTTTTCCAAACTCTAATTTTAGTCCATATTGCTACAGAAGACTGAAAGACTACGGGAACAAAACTCTTCGATTGATTCACCACTTGAGGCTGGAAGTTATCAATAGCCAAATTCTGGCGATTATGCTGAGAACCATCGCATTCGCCATATATTTGAATTGTAAATTATGCTGAGAACGGCCTCAGTGCAAGAGTTCTACTATTCACCTCCTGGTTGTATCATCACATCCGCTCCAATATACCAAATTATAGTATTGTCATCCAAACTACATATACCTACACTCCGAATTTCATTTCGAAGTAGGTTAAAATTGACTTCCATGGTTTGATCACATTGTTTGTTACTTAGAAGTGAAGCAAAAAAAATCTTGTTGAAAAGAGCCAGTCATGCAAAATGAAACGGTATATTTGCCCGGCAAAAATATCAAAATTATAAAGAACTCAATGTATTCAGTCATTTTATGAGTTTTTCGTTTTCATGCGCTATTAAAATTTCTGTCCAATTATTTGCACGGGCAACTTTATTGTTCGGTAGCAGATTGAAGTTGAGATTGAAAGCAAAATGTTGACTCAGGAGATTGTTGGTTCACCAAACACAGACAGGAAACTGGGATGCTGACAAAGGATCGAAAAAATCTCCATCCACGTGGAAAATTGAAATTACGTCAAATGTATCGTAAATAGCAGTATAATTTCGGTTAATAAAAAACTGTAGAATAAACAGTTCCTTGAAGCGGGTTGAATAATGCAGGATTACGATAAGTTACCACTTTTATATCAGGCGAAAATTAAACGATTAATCTGTGCATTCAGTCAGGGGGGGTATTACTTTGGTTTTTCAAATCCAACCTATTTTTAATGTTATCCGTAGTCGATTGAAAGTGCTTCCTACAACTTTTTTGAATATATTTACGATTCTATAAATGAAGGAAAATATGTTGGAGCACTCTTTTTTGATCTATCAATTCGATACCATTGACCCAAACATTATCGAAAGCAAACTCTACTCTTTAGGATTTCGTGGTAACTTTCTGTCGTGGTTAGTCTCATACAGGCGCTTTAGGAAAAGATCTGTCAAAATTGAAGGGCATAGGTCTGATTTCTATTCTGTGGACCTGGGAGTTCCTCAGGGTTCCATCTTAGGTCCACTGATTTTTTTATTATTCATAAACGATCTACCACTTCATATAAGGACACAATGTATAGTTCTGTATGCTGATGATTCAACTTTGGCTGCTGATGCTGACAGTCCCGAGGAACTCCAAGGTAAATTGAATATATTGTCAAAGGAATTCACAACCTGGTGTGAAAAAAATTCTTTATTTGTGAACTCAGACAAAACGGTGTGTATGCAGTTCTATCGCAGATCAGAAATTATGACAAATTTTCAAGTAAGAGTGATGGATGATGTAATTAATCTCTCTGAAAATACTAAATTTCTCAAAACTTTCGTAGATAGTGATATGAGATGGAAAGCAAATATAAATGCTGTTTGTGAAAAGATAAATAGTGGTTATTATGCCATTCTACAACTGAAAAATATTTTTGATATAACTCAACTGATCAATATTTATTATGCCATGATCTACTCCCACAACTGCTGTTATATCAACATCTGGGGCAGCTCCAGCAATTCCAACAGAATATTTATTCTACAGAACAGAGTCATCAGACTCATTCTCAATCTGAAGATTAGAGATTCCTGTAGATAATATTTCAAAAGATTCATTATCTTTAAAATATCCATGTATATATATATATATATTTTTTTTTTTAAATGTATAATGTTATTTCTGAAACAGAAACATATGTACGACCCTGTTTCCCAACATCATAACTATTCCACTAGAAACGGAGATCCCATCAGGATCCCGACTCATAACACATCATTCTTCAAGAACAGTCCGTCATATACAGGAATTACATTTTCCAACAATCTTCCAACTGATCTAAGGAAAATTCAAAACAAAAATTTGTTCAAATCAAAATTGAAGGAATATCTGCAAGAAAACTGTTTCTACAGCTTTCCTGAATTTTTAAACTCGAGATAAAATGTAAGTTATGTCTGTGTATATATGACATTTATATTTTACATTTGATTTGTTTTGTATTCAAGATAAAATGTTAGTTCTATCTGTGTATATGTGACATTTATATTTTGTATTTTGGTATTCTGAGTATTTGTCTACCTTTTTGTGTTCCTGACGTATCCTATATCATGTATTTGATCTTAAAGGATTCAATAAATTATTATTATTAATATCCTCATAATTATAGAGGATTTGATAATATCCGCCTTCTGAAAGAATAGTAGTTATGTTGTACCTACATTATTATTTGATGTTTTCAATTGGGAAGTAATTGAAGTGGAGACATATGCTCTTACCATGCTTGAAGAATTCCACTATTAAAATTACCAGTGCCTGGAATATTATCGTTTTTTTTATTATAATTTTCTTCTATGCATGAGAATCATCATGCGAAGTGATTCACTGCAACTTGACACTTTTCATTATTCCAAGTTACGTTTATGGACTCTGAATCTTGGAAAGTTCCTTTGATTTCTTCACTGAGTGATGAACCTGGTGCATATTGAATTGATTTCGTGTTGATCATACAGGGTGAGTCAGAAGTACTTTGACAAACTTCAGGGGGTGATTCCTCACAATATTCTTATATGAATTGTCCTAATAAATATAGGTCCGGAAACGCTTCATTTCCAAGATTCAGGATGTTGAAGTTATTTTTTTTTTCGCTTATTTTCAAATAACTTTTGAAATACTGACCTCAATTGGAAGAAAATTGGTATTGAAAGGTTTTTTGAGGTGTCAAATTCGAACCTGATGTATTATTGCTCCCACTCATAGGAAGCGCCATCTACACATCTTTTTCTTTTTTGAAGATTCATAACTTTTTTAAACGTACTTCTAGCACATTTTCCAGTAGAAAAATCGATTTCTCTAGCATATCTACGTAAAGAAGCTACCCTTGTTATAAGTCTCTATAAGCAACAGTTTTCTAGATATTTGGACTTGAAGATTTCAAGTCGATTATTTGATAATCGATGCGTGTTGAAGTTATTACCATTATTTTGCATTTTCACAAGAATGCTTGGGGATTTGGTAATTACATATTATGTGACAGTTGAACGTTTTGTTGTTTTGTTGAAGTTTCTGTAAGTTTCAAAACACTAATTTTGGAAAATGGATAATTTAAACAATAATAAATGATAAAAAAGAAAGATTTTATTCAACTTCATGGAACTTTTTGAATTAAAGCAATATAATAAAATCACCAATAAAAATGATCGCCTCTTAGATTCAGTCTTAATGAAAACGGAATGCGATATTGAGAGAAATATCGACCCTCTTGTGAGCGAGGATAGCTATCATCCAGCCCTACAATTCGAGATCAGAACCCCACATACGCATGTCATAAATTTCCCCCATTCTAATGACATATCAAGAAATTTTAATTTTAGAAAATCCAATTTTCCGTTAATGTACCAACAGTAGCCAGCATGGACTGGACTAACATACTAGAGCAAACTGACGTAAATATTGCATGTGAAAATCTCAATAATGCACTGTATAACATTTTTGATCAAACTGTTCCCCTAAAAATGAATCGCACCCGTAGATACCCGCCCTGGTTACTACGCTCATTATAAAAACGATTCGGAAGAAAAGCAATCTCATAAAAACTATCGAAAATTTAGAACACAATTTTATCTCCAACAATTCAAATCATTAGAACACAGGTAAAAACTCAAATAAATGAAGCATACCAGAACTTTGTCAGTGAAGCTGAGAATGAAATATGCGAAGATCCGACTGCCTTCTGGAGTTTCATTCAGAATAAAAAAGGCAACTCGAGAATACCAGGAGTCATCAAGGACGATCACAATGTTCACACTGAACCGCAAAAAATAGTCGACGCCTTTGCAAACTATTTTAAGAGTGTCTACCTTATATCTGACGAGTCTCTAACTAGTGCACTCGAAAACTTCACTTTCACTTTCAATGTATCAATATCAAACAAGTGACGGATATGGATATCATAGAAGCCGCAAAAAAAATTAAAAACAAACTCATTATCGGCCCCGATCAAATACCAAGCTTTTTAGTTAAAGATTGCATTCAACCTCTACTGACTCCATTACGCCATATCTACAACTTGATATTGAGAACTTCTACATTTCCGGAAGTTCGGAAAATAGCCCGAGTCTGTCCAATTTTTGAAAAGGGAGATAGAACTTTGGTAAAAACTATAGGCAAATCTCCGTGCTAAGTAATTTCTCTAAAGTATTTGAAACAATCATATATTACTTCCTCTATGACTCAATCAAAAATGTTATATCAGATGATCAACACGGATTTGTAGAAAAAAAGTCTTGCGTTACCAACTTAGCCTGCCTATCGCAATGTGTTACCGACGCTCTGGATAGAAAACTACAAATCGATGTTATTCACACTGATTTTCAAAAAGCCTTTGACCAAATTGACTTTCACATTCTTCTACATCGGTTAAAGGCATTTGGTTTTTCTACGAATTCAATAAACTTATTTATTTGGTAGGAAACGATACGTAGAATACGAAAGTTCCAGTCCCCTTTGTATACCCCCAGTTCCGGTGTTCCCCAGAGTTCAAACTTGGGACCACTTTTGTTCCTATTATTTATTGATGATTTGGCAAAAAAATTAACTGCTCAAAACTTCTATATGCTTACGACCTAAAGTTATTCAGAGTTGTCAAAACAGAAATAGAGTTTCCCTATCAATAGATGACAATATCATCAACAGAGTCACGGAGATAAAAGATCTTGGGATTAAGTTTGATTGTGAATTCACATTTTCTCTGCAAATCGATGAAGTTGTATCATCAGCCAATAGGATGATGGGATTTGTTATGAGAAGTACTAGGGAGTCTCGCAATTTCAGGCCAATTCTCACATTGTTCTATGCGTATGTGAGGTCCAAACTTGAATATGGGGCATTGATATGGTATCCCATATATAACTCTGAAATTAAATCTGTGGAAGCTGTTCAAAGAAAGTTCTTGAAATTCCTGCTATTTAAACAAACAGGGACGTATCCCCAAAGAGGGATCGATAACTCATTTCTTTTGAACCGCTTCGACGTAGTTTCTTCAAACACCCGTCGTCTTTTTGTGACAATATCATTCCTTTACAAATTACTACACAACAATATTTCGTGCGCCTCACTTTTACAAAAAATCAACTTCCATATTCCTCGGCTGAATTCTAGAAGTGAGACTACCTTTTACTGTGAAAATATTCGAACAAATGTTATGCGTAGGGCACCCGTGTCATTAATGTGTTCTAATTATAATTTCATCTGTGATTCATGTGACATCAATGTGAGCACTCTCAAACATATTATGGAATGTATTACCAATAGATCTTGAGCTTCTTATTTCTTATTCTCATTGAACTGTCGAGTAATTTTTCGTTACTTCTTCAGCAGTAGCTTTTCTTCATTCTATAGATGATTAATCATTTATTTACATACACGTATGTACATTCATTTAATTTATTCATTTGGACGTTCATGCATTCGTATATATGTGTGTATGTATGTGTGTGTGTATCTATATGCATATGTATATGTCTGTATATACATTTTTTTTCTCTTTTCTGTAATTCGTTATGTTAAATATTACCCCCTTAGCATTTCCTGTAATTGGGTGTACACCTGTTGGGAATAAAGAGCTATCCATCTATCTATCTATCTATCTATCTATAACGCTTATTAAGCCGATATGCATTTTGTTTATGGCCTTGCGGATGGCAATGCGCGCGAAGCAAGACGTATTTACCAGGAGCGATTTCCCAATCGAGTACTGCTCCAATATTTACCAGTCTCTACCGTCGTATGGCAGAAAGAGGGCGGCTGATATTATTGGAAGACCACGAGCAGTCCGAACCCCAGAATTGGAAGAACGCTCTCGAGGAAAATCCAGAAACAAGTACAGGAATAATTGTTGAAGCTCTCAATTCTACTCAGTCCACAGTTTGGAGAATTATCCATACCATATTCAGAGGGTACAAGCTCTTTTGCCACGAGTCATTCCCCAACGCATTACTATGTGTCAGTGGTTTTTGAGAAAATTGGCTGGAAATCCTCAATTTTTGAAATATGTACTCCTCACGGACGAGGCAAACTTCTTCCAAAATGTTATCACGAACTTTCATAACAACCATGTTTGGGCTCTGGAAAATCCGCAGGCAGTTAGTGAAAGACATTACCAGTATCAATTTTCTGTAAATGTATGGGCGGCAATAATTGATAATTACTTGATAGGTCCTTTCTTTCTTCCGTTCCGACTGAATGGCGCAACTTACAGAGACTTTTTAGAAAATGAATTGCAGGGACTAGTTTAGAATGTACCATTAGAAATTCGTATCCGCATCTGGTTTATGCATGATGGGGCTCCAGCCCATTTTAGCGTTGTAACCAGGGAATTCCTCAACACTGTCTATCCAAATCGATGGATCGGTAGGGGTGTAGAACCTAACCAGGCGTGGGCACCAAGGTCCCCAGATCTCAACCCGCTAGATTTTCATTTTTTGGGATATTTGAAATCACTAGTTTATAAAACTCCAGTAGCGAACAAGGAAGATCTGAGAAACCGAATGGTAGACGCCTGTGAAGCAATAAGAAACACACCAATAATTTTTGAGCGGGTAAGAGATTCAATGACTAGAAGACTGAATGCCTGTATCTTCGCTGAAGGTGGACACTTGGAACAATTCATTAGAATACAATTTAGTTTCCTTTATTTCATTTTATTCTACATATTCAAAATTTCTTGAAATAAAATGTTGATATTTCTCAACACTATATTCCGGGATGTAAATCTCCAATCAGTTTATAGTAAAAGAAATAACTTGCAACCTTTATTAGGAAACCAGAAGAACGAAACTGACATATTAGATAAGTCGGGAATTTATGAAATTACAAAACTTTCAATTTCCAAAAGATTCCACGAACCTTTGGCCCATGCAACTTGCCGAAGGGAAAATATGTCAAGTGTGGCTGACCATATGATTGAATCTTGTCACAAAATTAACTTCATTCATTCAATCGGTCAACGACACTAGAAAATTAGACTGCCTGGAGAGTATAGTTACCCACAAAAACAACAATAAAAATTTACTTAATGAGGAAAATGAGCCTATGTATTCACCTCTGTTTTCCTTGATCCCCATAAAACCATCAAGATTCCATTAGTGACTTGAGGAACAGTAATTAGTATAAAATAACCCAATTAGAAACAGCAGGTATACATTGTAAGATAATGTTACAATTAATTTAGAGTAGTTAACCTACTGATGATGATAACTTAGTTATCGAAATGCGCATATAGGTGTGAAATGAGTTAGTGTGGTGGAGGGGTTACTTGTGCAATTTTTTTATAACAACATTATATGGAAAAAACATTTATTCACACTATATCAGTTACGATGTGACATTATGAACAATAATTGACCTTATTATGTTAATCCGTGATAAACAATAAACGATCTTGTTAGGTTAACATTATAAACTTTTTGAATTATAATAACAGCATCAGATAGAATTCATGATCATGTTTCAAATAAGAAAAAGCAGCACTGAATTAAATGAAATATTTTTTTCTTCATTATTAACTACCGTATTTCGTTATGATTTTGGATTATAAATTCATCATTTATGCTGAGAATACACCAATGATAGTCAAGCGACGTGAAGTGATTATTGTTGAAGATGCTGTTATCTCACACAAATATGTTTTTTCATGACAGTAAAGTCTAGCCAAGAATTCCACATCCAATTATCATGGACCGTTTGAATAGAAGTTCATCCAAGCAAATTTGGTTTGGATTAGGATAACGACCAAAGGACTACCGAGTGTCAAACCAACGATATCCAGTATAACTTGCACCTTTAACCTGCCCTTCAATTCACCACGTGGATATTTCTCATGAGTTCTTTTTATATTTTCGGTTTGAAAGTATTCATCATTGGATATTTTCCAATCACTGGATATTGAAACCTCAAAAACTAATTCCATTGACATAATTAACAACAGCAATCTGATATCTACTGGAAAAATCAAAGTCAAATACAAAAAGGGAAATGTTGGATAACAACGATCGATCAACAAAAGAGATAAACTGTGCCAGCAGTTGCTAAGAGACCCATTGAATAACAATTTGAAGAATGAGTATATACGTTATGGAAACCAATTACCACATGTCATGAGACAAACCAAATGTGGTTATTACAAAACAAAAATTGAAAATTATGCAAAAAATACGAAATGCCTCTGGAACACAATAAAATGAATTTGTTCCCAAAATAAAAAAAATTCTACGTTACACACAATAACGAGTAATGGACACATTCAATGAACATTATATCTCAGTTGGCAAAAACTTAGCAAGTCAAATAGTTACAAATCCACAATTCACCTATCCTAAAAGAACGGGCATAGCAAATTCCATGTTCATCAGGGCTACTAATACTTCAGAAATAGCGCAAGTCATAACATCTCTCAAAAACAATGAGACACCTGGCGTGGATGCGATCAAATCCGAATTATTGAAACAACTCACTGAGTCAATATCTGAATCATTAACACTTATTATCAGTAGTAATATCCCTAGGACATTGATAATAGACGAGATAATTTTATGACAATCGAAAGCTCGTTCCTTGATAATAGCCCGAAGGCGAAGGCTGAGGGCTGTTACCAAGCAACGAGCTTAAAAATTTGTTATAAAATTATGAGGCATTTGTCAATGTCCGAGGGATATTCCACGGAGGATTTTTTGACCAAAAAATTTATAACCATCATAAAATTGTAAAATTGTTTTTAAATGCTCTCTCAGTTGTTTGACCAACCCTCAGAAGTTAATGAAAACTTGTACGAGTTAAGATCACGGGGACCTTACCTTTTATAGTGGGATCCGAAACCACTCTTGGGACCTTGAAAAATTTTCCACCAGCTGCGGGAACTCAACACAATGCACATTTATTTATTTATTTGAAGTACAGTTAGTAAAAGTACAATTATCAACATTAACATTAGATTCGTTGCAGTGCTCTACTATAGAAGATCTATTACCACGCATAATATTTATGATCTTGATTGATTCGTTGAAAATATGAACAGGATGTTGTGGTGCTCTTGATCGAAATTCAAGAATGGTTTTATAGAATTTTGATTGATATGACCAATAATTTTCAGCAATTGTTGTTCTTCTACACCACTTTTTGACAATTCGCTAACAGCAGTTGATCTATTCGAGTGATTTGTTATCTTTCTGTCCTTTACATTCGAACCAATTGCCTCAGCAGCAGATTCAGTCCATCCATTTATTGTATTTCTTCCAACAGGTACATTATCGTACCATTTGTCATTTTCATTTTTCCAGTGTCGATTTTATTTTAAGAACAGTCGTGGTGAGGTAATATTGTCGCCTCGTTTTGATATCAGTTTATGAAAAAGACATACAGGGCAGCTTTGTCTTTCACTATTGGAAACCAACCATTTATTACTTGTACAGCTCTAAAAACCACCTTGGCAAGTTTTACTGCAGCGGATTGTATTCAATGCGATTTGTTGTTATTTTTCTTGATTTGAAATAAATCCACCAGACAAGCAACTGCCTCTCCTCCTCGCCATGCTGATTCTACAGCAGCAATATGGTCAGATTTACGCATAAGACCTTCAGGAGTATTTTCATCCAATAACGATATTATTTTGTTAACTTCTGACAAATTTAACGAAACTGAACTGGACTTAAGTTTACATAGATCTGCTTGTAGTTCCTTCCTGATTGCATCGCGGGCATCTCGGGCTGGTTCAAATACTGTATTGTTAAACGGGTCAATCATAATATTATTTTTTTTTTTTTTATGTTCTGGTTCCCACGAAAAGGGATATCCTGTAATGTTCAGAGAACATCGTGGGAACCTAGGGAAAGAAGGTAGGAGTTGGTGTTCTTCTTAAATTTCTGAAGGTTGTATGCCTCGGGGAACACCTCCCTAGGCAATGAGTTCCAAAACCTCGCTGTTCGTTGGATGAACGAGTCTTTGGAAAGTGATGTTCTGCAGGTCTCCAAAGTGACCACGAAGGGGTGTGATGACTGAATTCGACGGGTTAATCTCGAAGAGACTGCCAAAGCAGGAACGATTGTTGATATTTCAGAAGAGCATCGCCCATGGAAATATCTATAAAATAGAGACAAATCGCCAACTTTTCTACGGTGTTCCAGACAAGTGAGCGAGTTGGTAAGCGAGGCATCACCGACGAGACGAATTGCCCTTTTTTGGACAGAATCCAATAGCCTCAGGATATGTTTAGGTGCCGCACTCCAAATATGGGAACAGTATTCCAGGACAGGTCGGATCTGTGCCTTATAGATCATAAGCAGCTGACTGGGGGTGAAATAGCTCTTGGCACGAAACAGAAAACCAAGTTTTTGGGATGCACTTTTGGCATGGACCTCACGTGATTTTCCCAGGAAAGGTTATTGCTGATAGTAATACCAAGCATCGATATGGATGGCTTCAGTGGTATGGTTACTCCTGACGAAGTTATGTTAGGCACAGTGAGATCGGCTTTTCTAGAGAAAAGACATGCTTGTGTTTTGTTTGCATTGAATTCTACCAAGTTATTAGATCCCCATAGTCATTATATTATGGGAAATAGCTTTTCGTGAATTTGGCTGAATTTGGTATGTTGTAGTTCTTGATGAGCTGATCAGAAGTGTCTATGACCACAAAGCTCAAAAAATGGACAGTTTTCGAGATATAAAGCTTCAAAAATGAATTTTTTCCATTTTTTGCGGTATTTGCTCATCAATCGGAGAGCTCTCATTTCTGATTGGGATGGAGTTTGGATGTTTGGCGCCCAGAAACCGACTGCAATATGGTCTGCCTCAGTTATATTAGGCACGGCTATCGATAATTTTTCATACATTGCTCCACGCTGGCTATGAAATCAGATACAAATCCAAGATCTTCCATACATCTCTTCATGCTACAAGATAACGCCAGAATAATTCACATTTTCGAGAAATGACATATTTTAGATATTTTTTGAATAATTGAATCCGAATACATCTGATGTCCAATAATATCAAATATGTTTTCCAAATTGTTCATAACGAGGCTCAGCGAGCTGTAATTGGGGCAAATGGGAAAATCATAATCATATATCCTCAGAGATAACAATTGTGTTCACTATTGATGTCATTTACATATGATATGTGATTTGTTTCTCACAAATCTTGATAATCTGACAAGACATTTTCCTCAGAATCGCTCGAAATGGATGATGGCATCTCACAGACAAACGAATCCGTGGAAATGTCTGCATATATTTGATACCTTATAGTATTTTCCAGGTAGAATGGGGAAGTCCAGGTGTCGGAAGCAAGAATGGAACTCTCGATATTCACCTCCGAATTCTTGGAATACTATATTTTTTTATAAATGTTGCATTGAAGTTTACACATACGAATGAATACTATCTATTTGCGAATTCGCTGTATACCTACGGCTATTGTATGCATTGACGGAACTCATATACCTAAAGCAGCAACTTTCGCATCTTGCGTCAATCGATTGCGTGCACAAAGGACGTCATTTGGTTGAACCTGCTTTGATTGTTGCCCCGAATGGTTTCATTTTGGAAAATACAATGTCCATATTTTCCAGACTATCATGATAACGATGCGGAGATGTTACGCCATGAGTTCGAAGACAATAAACCGTTATGGGAATGGTTTCAGGAGGGTGATCTTTTTATTTTGGATAGAGGATACCGAGACCTCACACTCTTGCTTGATAACATAGGTATACACTATGAGATGCCTGTTAACCTAGAAAGAGGACAAAGTCAACTTAGTACGGAAGAAGCCAATAAATCTAGATTGGTCACAAAGAGCAGATGGATAGTGTTTTTAGAAAAATTAGAGCTGCTTTTGAGTAAATTACCACCTGAGGCAATCGTCATTATGGCGGGTGACTTCAATATTAACTTTGATGATGATAATTCACTTTTATCACAACAATTAAAAAATCTACTCGCTTCGTTCAACTTGTTCATTCACACTAACGGTCCGACCAGGTTAACTCGAGGCTCTGAAAGTAAAATTGACTACGTTTGCACAAATTTGCAGGAAGAAAATGTCAGAAGCTCTGTTATACCAGTGAATATTTCAGATCATGAGGCTGTCTACTGTGAGGTAAAACTCAATCATAGCACTACCGAAAAAAAAAAAATTTGGAAGGTTATTCAGTAAATCAAATCATGGAAAATTTTATAATATATGTTTGAATATGGACTATGTTTCTGTGTTATACTCTGACGATCCCTTTCTTCCTTATCACAATTGCCTAATACATTGTTTTAAATCATCATTTCCTGAGCAGAAAATGAAAAATAAAAACAAAATTAAAAAGGTTTGGATAACTATAGGAATTCGTACTTCTGCCAAGAATCTGAGAAGCCTGCATTACATGAAAAAATTCACCAATAGTGCTCATTTTCACCAATACTACAATAAATTCAGAATTTACAGAAAAGTAGTAAAATTAGCAAAAAGTTGTGACTATCATAACAGAATCTGCGAAAGTAAGGATACCATCAGAGAGACATGACGTATACTCAATGAGTTTCGCGGCAAAACTCCCACTTTGGCAAAAAATATCACCTTGGATGGCAACACTCTGAATGAATTCTATTGTTCCATAGCTGACAAACTATCAAAAAATATAGATAAAGCACCAGATCCATTATCGTTTATAAACAACATAAATATTTCTGAAACATTTGTTTTATATGAGACTAATTTAATAGAGCTAATAGATACAATAAAACATATCAAAAATAGAACTTCTTGTGGCATCGATAACATCTCGATAAGAATTTTTGAGAATATGGCAATTTTTGCTCTGGAGTTACTAGTCCAACTTATTAATGACTCGTTTGCCAAAGGAACTTACCCACAATTCCTAAAAACAAATGTTGTGATCCCTCTTCACAAGGGGGGTGACACCACAGATCCATCAAACTTTCGATCCATCTCGCTCATTCCAACCCTTGGTAAAATCATAGAGAAGTTGGTTAAAATTAGGTTGATGAATTTTATAACCGACCACAAAATCTTGAACCCTCAGCAATTTGGCTTTCAGTACAAAAAGAGTACAGGGGATGCCATCTTCCATCTGCTGAAAAGACTTCACACTGAGTTGAACTTTAAGAAGGTGTGTGCGGCAGTTTTCTGTGACTTATCGAAAGCTTTCGATTGTGTGAACCACGAAATACTGCTGCGCAAACTCCAGCACTATGGTATCAGAAATCAAAGTCTCAACTGAATCCAATCATATCTAAGTCAACGAACCCAAGTTGTCAGAACTGACACACTATCAGACATTGGCTTTGTCAGACACGGTGTGCCCCAAGGCTCGGCACTAGGGCCAGTACTGTTTTTGTTATATTTCAACGACCTGGCTTATATCAAATCTAATGGAATGTTTACAATATTTGCGGATGATACAACCATCATGTGGCATGATATCAATGAAACAAATCTTCACAACAAGATAGCTCAAGATATTGCCAGTGTGATAGAGTGGTGCAACTCCAATCTGTTATCCCTCAATATAGACAAAACCAATCTCATATCATTTGATTGCAACTTATCAGACATTCCGCTGGGTAATAATATTATATCAAATAAAAAAAAAAAAAAACTTGGAATCAATTTGGACAGCAACCTCAATTTCAATAACCATATAAAATTACTGAACAAAAAACTAGCTTCGGGATGTTATGCTTTACGAATGGTGTCGAATGAATTAGGTATTGTAACCGCCAAAATTGTGTACCACGCTGTAGTTGAGTCGCATCTAAGGTATGGCATATCATTCTGGGGCAACTGCAATCAACAGCACTTCAATACAGTATTCATTCTTCAAAAGCGCGCCATTAGATATATGTGCAAAGTTGGGCACAGAGTATCTTGTAAACCCTTGTTTAAAATTACTCACACTCTCCTCTTTATACATACTAGAAACTGTGTGCCTGGTACATGAGAACAAATCATCCTACGATGTTGTTGTTGGATCCACCCGCCAAAATGACAAGTTCCATCATCAAATTTGATGAAAAAATCGCTGATCTATGATGCAGCTAAAATATATAATCATCTTCCGACTCATTTTAAAGATATCCAATCAATTGATCAGTTCAGAAAGTCTGTAAAGCAAGTTCTCATTCACCAGGTATTTTATAGGGTTCAAGAATACTTTGATAAAGATATGGATGGCATACTGTTATAAAATCATTTCTTTTTTAACCATTGTATATGTCCACTACTAATAGTCACTACGAATTACAAAACAGTGTAACGACTATGGGTTCAAACTATCTTATTAATGTATATACTTTATTTATTTACTCCTTTAATGTTCTGTTAACTCATGACTATTCGTTCACCTACGATGTATATATGTTTGTGTGAATTTATTTATATTCATTTGTGTTTTTATCTTTTTTTTTAACATACAATGCTTTTTTGATATTCCTGTGTTGATTCTCCTGAATTTTCTGTGTTGCTTCTGAACTTATTTATTATTGCTTTATCCACGAGATTTTATCTTTTGACATTAAAGTATATTTTGATTTGATTTGACATGATTTGGAATCCCGAAATGGCCACATAAAGAGTATGTTTCAGTTTTTTCCCAAAACAATCAATATGCCGCATGTGTACAATCTCAGACAATTTTACCGTATAGCTGGAGCAATCATCAATGAATATCGTCCGCTTATCATCATGGAAGGAGCAAATGAACAGGTTGCAGAGGGAATTGCTACAGCGATCACGATTGCCCAATGTTGTGCAAGCTCGGGTAGAGGTGGATCGGCTCAAAAGTCACACACTTGTGAGTCTAGACTTACTTTGGACTGCAAACTCTTCCTAAGACAACTGGCTACGAACAATCACGTAACTCTGATGTGGGTACAATGGTCACAAGGGCATCAAAGGCAATGAGAAAGCTGACAGCTGGCCACATTGAAAAAGAGTTTTGGCTCTGGAAAGATGATCAAATGAAAATCCCCTGGACTGAGGTACAGGAAAAAGACGAGCGAAAAGGTTTCTGGGACTAAAGAACTGAGAGTTTTGGAATCCCGGGTATAAGGGTAATGTACATAATATCTTATAGGCCATATCGACTTCTTCCCTAACAGAGGAACTCTTTATTGCATCTTCTTGAACATGTCTTATTTTTCAATCAAAATATAATAAAATGTGGCGGATGTTATATTACTTTTCCTTAGAGAAGCATGTAGGAGGAGATGGATTATATACAACTGAGGGAACTTACATCAACTTTGTGTTTTCAAACTTCATAACGAAATATATAAATCACAAACAAACAAACTCATACCACAAGCAATGAAGGGAAAGAAAGACTGCCGAACTTGATTGATTGAGTGAAAGGAAATAATTGAATGCGATCCCTATGAAGAGTCCTCAGGATATATTTTGCGGAAATGATCACAGAATATAGTACAACTATGGTTCACAATGGAAGTTGTACCTTTCGAATATCTTTTTTCAGCTCGTTTAATAATTCATGAGCAAAAATGAGATTATGACCTACACTGTGATTTGGATGAAATGTTACATATTCACTAATATACGATCTGCTGCCTAATCATAGCTATTTCCTTCCGAGTGGACGTATCTTCGAGTTTTTTATATAATTCAGATATGTTCAACTGCTGGAAGTGCTTCATGTTCCTAACAACAATAAATCAAAATTCATACTATCGACCTCAAAATATGCTTTTCCAGCATTTTAATGGAGATTGGGTATGAAATAAAACTAGACAACTCATAGGAGATTGTCTACATGTTATTCGGTCGATTTCCCTTGGCAACTTCACAATTTACCCAGCTCCTAAACATATTCGGAACACAATGTAAAATTAGTCATATGTTCCTGTTCAACTATAAATGAACTGATCCGCTAGTTCCTGTAGGTGCTTCCGGACGGCTAATATGTTGCCATAAATACATTGTGTACCAAATGAGTCCCAATCAGAATCAGTCCAGTAATCACGGTTGCGGTGATAAACAACTGCATTGTAATATCAGGTATTTGTGATTCTGTGTTTATTTGCTCCGAGATCGATACAAACGTTACCAGCATCATATTTACCGATCATCGAATAATTGTTCATTCCGGGAGAATTTCCACGAAAATGAACAACATTGAGTGTCATATACCTCTACTAGAAAACACTTAGAAATTAAAATATGGCGATGTTTCGCAGAGGCTTCATAGCTATGTTAGTAATGGTGGATTTGCTTGAACTGTAAACTGCCATGTTATAATCCACACCTTAGTTCTACTATTCCGATGTTAAGGCAGCCTATAAATAGAATTATAGTGAAGAGTAGAGTTTATTGATCACATTCTATATTTTATCAATACATTTGTAGCAGGTCTTTTGAAATAAAAAGTATTTCTATATCTAAGAGTTACAACTACTATTACAATCACAATTTGAAAAGACAAAACACAATCCAATCTGAATAAAATAAATCGAAGTACAAAAAAATAACACCAAGTTAACATTATTGAAGATAAAACACAATTCAACGTGAATAATCCTCGATCGTAAATGCACTTTTTGTTCAAAACTATAGAAATTCAGCCCTTTCATTGTTTCAGGTAGTTTGCTGCTAACACACGAATGATCCTTTTTTGGGAAATGAACATTTTATTTGAGTGACTTGAATTGCCCTACAATATGATTCCATAGGTCAAATAACTATGGAAAAGTCCAAAGTAGCTGGACCTAAGAATATCAATACCAACTAAATTATTCAGTCTACGAATCAAAAACCTAACACTACATAATTTATTCACCAATTTATCAATATGGCACTTCCAGGTTGTCGTCAATATATATATATATATATATATATTTATATATATATATATATATATATATATATATATATTGTTATGTTATGAAAAACCAGTTAAATATTTTAAAAAAGAAATAACACACAAAAAAGAATAATTATTGATTAGTTATTAGTACCAAGAGATTTTTTTTGAATAACTTTTGAAGTTCTATTTATTTATAAGACTTTGTATAATATGGATAGATGAAAATGTCAAAGTACGACAAAACAATCAATTGTATACACTGTCAAAATTATCATAACCCATAATTGCTCAAAAGACAACTAAAAGTCTAGATTTACAAAATTTTCATGTATAAAAAGTAATCAACACATTTATAAACTTGAAACACACTGTACATGAAATTGTAGCTAACTAAAAGTAGCCAATGAGAGAACAGCAAACGTCTTTATGAAAGATAGCCAATCAGAGAATAGATGGTCACAGGTGTAAAGTTAGAAATTGTGAGAGAATAGCAACGAGAGGGTATCATAAGCAATTATTATTAGAATTTGTAAAAAGTAATAAGTATGGAAAAATAGTTGGATATATAAATTGAGTAAGATAAACCTAAACAGTGAAATGTGACAATTTAGTACGCGAATTCAAAAACTCAAATAGGAAAACAACAGGAAAAAGATGTATCTAAGCGACAGAAAACAAAGCGTCGAGGAAGATGAAAAAATATTTCCAAGCAGAGAGCACGCACAAATTTTCATAGTGTATTTCCGGTCCAGAACTATTTCACAAATAACCAATTGCACATTCGAAGGACGCTATTCCACTTTACTTTGAACAATAACAGAAAATTTTACATTCACGAAAAGTGAGGTTCTGTTATCTATCCATGATCTGATTTATTATTATTATTCGTGAATATTTGTTTGATTCACTCTAGTATAAGTTATTTCTCATAGGCCAGGTAATTTTAAGTCTTCCTGAATAAAGGAGATAATTGTTTTTGATATTTGGTTGTTTATTTTCTCACAATGATCAACTAACATAACAAAGATCATTCAATAAACTGAAGTTAGTCACCAGTGGCAGTGTATCTATTGCTTTGAACCGGCCACCTTTTGAGATAAGAGCGTACCAACTGTTGTCTAGCCGTGGCAAGGAAAATAATAATTGTTGGTAGCGTGACGAGAGAACAGTGACGTTCGCTGGCAATTATTATTACAGGGGCAGAAATATCTATTTATATCATATCAATTTGGCTCAAAGAATAACCAAAAATAATTAGCAATTTCAATATACAAATACAATATATATATATATTTCCAAATTTATCAATACATAATAATTTGGCCCAAAAGGGAATAATTTGTTATATTCATCATAACATAATAATTTGGCGCCCAACGCGGTTGCAAAAATATATTAATTATAATAATAATAAAAATATATATATTTCCAAAATTCTCATTACATAATAATATATATATATTTATATATATATATATATATATATATACCAAGTAACTTGACATTATGCCCATCTGTTAGAGTGGCATTGGAAGATATAATGATATTCTGGTTTTTCTCAGAATCAAGCAAAGCTTGTTAGAACCGAACATCCCTCTAATTCTGAAGTGTATATGTATATGTAGAGCCTCGAGGCATCCCAGATTCGATTCAACACCGTTAGTCAAAGAACACTGTCTTCTACCACATAAATAGCATTTGGGAAAATCTAGAGGAAGCCCCCGAATACTATAATAAAACAGCTTCCTAAGCCTTTAACTACACTAGAGATAACATTTGTGATAGCTTCAGTTGTTGATCAATTCGACCTGAATCCAAATTGTCCAGGACAAAGCAGAGAGTTTGCTTCTGGGTATGAAATTATAGTTTTTCAATTAGGTACTCTATAATTTTAGTTATGACAGGAAGTATTGAAATTGTTCGAAAGTTTTCAACCTATGGTGGATCACTTTTTCTCAGTGAAGGCAAATTCACTGCTATTTTCAGCAAATCAAGGAAAAAACAATTTACCCAAACCATTGTAGACAGTTGGTCAGTCCCAATGGAGATCGTGTTTTATTCAATCGCGCGTGAAAAGAGCAGGGTTGAACTCACTTACGGTAAAAGCACAGTTGAACACACTTTTGTTACAACTAGAAAAATTTGCCTTCTAGAAGTTTGCTAGATAATTAATTACCGAGACTGAACGGTTCCTTGAAACTTTATGTTAATCAATTATCGAAGTAGAAACATTTAATGATTCTCCCAAATGATGCATACTGGTGTTCGCATCGAATGTACTTGCAAAAGTCTATTTCAATAGACCAGACAATATTGCAGATTCAAAAGTTAGGATAACAGGAAAAATCAACAACATAACCCCTGACGTCCTACAAAATGTTGTGAATGGTGGTCATTTTGAACATTTAATTTAATTGTAAAATAAATTGATAAATACTCCCTTAACATTATGTGACATTATTTCCTCCATTCTACAGTATAAATTTTACTTTCAAAATTTTTCTGAGTTTGCAAAATTTAAATTTTGCTGAACGAGTAAAAACGAAGAAGGGGCATTTCTCGAGTTTAATTTTTGGGGAAAAGAATGGGATTTTGAATGAGTTAAAAAAAAATTAAGAGTGCTCTAACTCGGAAACGGTATGAGACCGCCGCATTTTTCTTCCGGATTCGTGTTCAGGAGGCAAAAACACGTAAGAAATTTTGTTTACCTATATTCAGAGAGCATGTGTACGTTAACTTTATATTTACCCAAACAATATTATTTGTATCTCATATTTTGGAAGAAAGAACATTTTTTCATTATGAATGCACTGGAAAGATTTTTTTTTCAGCATAACCGTAGTAACTGTATTTGTATAGTGAACTCACACATTCTACGGGTTACGGATCTAAAAAAAGGTAGGCAAGAATACAATATATATGTAAATTTCATTATCTGGGTTTTCCCAGTTCACGTTATTCATTCACCTCTGAAGACTTTCTTGCATGGTAATTTTTAGGATATTTGACAACAATTCATGTCAAGAGATCTCCCCAAGCAATCTAATGTAATGAAATTACGGTCCAAAATATCTGATATCCCAGTTACTTTCATTACAGCTGCAAACCACACTGAACTCGCTATGAGGTAGTTTATTTCCATTCATTTATATTCAGTCATTGCCGTTCTCCGTGATAGTTTCATTCTCAGAATATTCCATTAGGTTAATTCCATATACTCGTTCTTGGGAGAATATATGCTTTATGTTTAATGAAAAGCTCATTGTCACGATTTTGTGATGAGATTCACCATGTCTCCAGAACACAGGAGCTCCATTGCTTTGCATCCTGAAATAACAAGAACTTATTGATTTCCAATATTTAAACGGATAGATAATATCACTATCATAATAAAATGAAAGAATTTAAGAATTCGAATAAGTTCAAGATGCTTGAAATGATGTTTGTTTCAGGTTGGATTCGGTTATAATTTCATTGTTATTATTGCCAGTTCTTTGAAAATATACGGAGAAGAAAAAAGGGTAGATGGAGCCCAATTTATATAACTGCCTATTCATATTTCCTCTGCCTCTCAGAGTTCTCCGACACTATGCCTTCGTCAGAACAAAATCAGAAAACGTTTCTATAATTTGGAATGCATCCCATAGAGGAAAATTTCATCAGTTCAACGACGTTTCCTGAAACTTCTCTCCTACAGATCGGACAACAAATATCCACGAATTGGTTTTCACCATGATGCATTATCAACCAGACATACCATGAACAGCTTGACATCCCGTCATAATTGTCACTCCATAGTTTTCTTATTCAAACTTATTAGCAACCTAATCATTGACCCACATTTTTTGCAAAAACTCAGTTTCAATGTACCCACCTAGATCTTCGTATAGAGTAGACAATAGGTTTTATTTACCACTCTGAAATACTCACCGCTGCATAACATGTGTGTCAAATACAATTCTGCAAGTTGTCAACTTGTATATTTGACTGCTCATATCTGCGATTAATCCTTCTACTTCAGTGATTTAGTTATGATTTATTATCTATATTGTACTGTAGTTGTAACTTACTCCTGTTCTGTAGTTGGTACATGAAGAATAGTGTATGAGTAAATGACTCAATATTGATACGTCTGTATTTATAAAGAATCATCCAGCTCAGGTTCGTGCTGGATCATCAACTGGCAATCTATGAATAACAAACTAATTCATTACTTGCCTTTCTCAACTAAAAAAGGAATGAAGTGATTTTGATTTGATCACAGAACCTTTCTCCTCCAGTATGGAAAATTCCCCTGCAGTGCTAGTACAGTTCGCAAAGCTACAATGTTTTGTAGGCATTGTGGTTATACAAAAAATAAAAAATCATTCATTGAATTATTTCAAATAATTGTATCACTTAAATAACACTAGTGACAAATTTGCCACACTATTCTCGAGAAAAAGGCTCATTTCCGAGCGTCAAAACTCGTTGTTGATGTGAGCATTGGAGATACCATAGAAGGGTTCGCCCGTTCCCTAGCAAGGTTATCATCTTCCTCATTTCCTTCGATTTTCTCATGCCCCACATCAGGATGACCAGATTTTCCAGAGCCTATTGCGCCAGGAATAGTCTGCAGACGAGACTCACAAGCTGAGGCTTGAGTAGGTCAGAATCGGTAGTTATACAGCGCCAACTCATATGGAAATTGTATAAAATATTTAAATTTCAGGAGCGAATATGAACACAAAAAACATAATCTCCTCAGCCACAGTTACAAAATTGTCAACATGAAATCATCTCAAAACTACTCTCATATCAATGGCAACAGAGCAACTGTTGATCGGTGAAATTGCGATCAATATTATGTGAAACGAGCATAGTGGAGTATTTCCAGAACTATTCTAGGAGCAGAAATATTGCAACATCCAATAACATAGAACATATCTCATGGGGATGTTCTCCATTGGATTTATACGTTCTTGTGTCAATATCACGTATGTTTGATTCCATAAAATTCGTATTGCTTTTTTTTTCAATCTTGGATAGTTCGCTTGGAGGTATATTGGTAGAACGATTGCAGCAATACGCATATTTATATTTAAACGCTTTTTTTTAATCCGATGAATATCACAGATACATAAAAATATATTGGGTCTGTCTCACAGATGGACCCAACCTTTTCCAGGAATGTTAATGCCCATATGTACCGGCGGTCCACAATTTATTAATTACCTAGAAAAAATGTAGTTCATGAATTATATATAAAATTCTTATACATCTTGTCTGGGTTCGTAAATGCAGACATAAGATTTTTGTCAAGATGTTTTTTAATTGCCGAAGTCTGCCGACTTCGAAGTCCCTGGACCAAGATTCTGGTATCACTTCAAAGGAATCGAGACTTCTCAGGTTTCCAATTACTAAAAGACTTAATAACTCTTTTGAGACATAATAATCATGGGGCAGGAAAGAATGGGATTTCTAAGGCTACAAAATACGAGCAACAGATTGGATCACAAGAAAAAGTAAAAAGTGGAAGGTATCATTCTTGAAATGAAACCACCGAACCACACAACTCCCACTCATTTCTTCGACACGAACTTCGAGGTGATCATAAAAGACCAAAGGAAATGGACAGATGACATTATCAAGAGCAAACTTCGAGAGAGGATCTGGTACACAGACGGATCCAAGACTGAGGAAGAAACAATACGAGGAAAGTGCGCAAAGCCTGAATCAGAATAAATCAAAATCATCTCCATCTTCCTCTTCGTTGTCTTCCTCGATTTTTTCCTCTTTCTCTCTTTGGTTTGTTTTGGGGTTTTCGTTTCTCTAGGAAATTTTCCAGTTCTGGAGTTTTTTTTTCACTTTATGTTCTTGTTAAAGTGTGTCCTCTGAATGGAACTTGCAAGATTCTTCGTTCAAGTTAAATACTGGATCTCCTCCGTCTGTATGAGTGTGGAAAGGGTCATCATCACTTGGAAATTCCTGAAGGCTGACTTCAACTTTAGTTCACTTTGTTAATCTTCTAGGAGATATTTCTAGTACATCATGTTCGGTTTCTTCTTTTCTAGGAGGTTATTTCTTTGGTTGCTATTTTGAGGAAGCTTGTTTTGTTGGTGTACGTTTACTTTTTTCCGGTGTAGATTTTTTCAGCCCATCATGTGCTGTGATTTCTTCCTCATCAAATCTCTGAAGATTTACCTGAAGTTCAGTTTCACTCAAAGGATTCGTTATTGGTTTCGTTTCACAGATCAGAATATTTTCTGCTTCACTTCCTAATTTGCTTTCAGTCTTTGATATATCGAGAGCAGTTGGTTTTGTTATTTCATTGCATTTTTCAAGCTCCGGTTCACCTTCATCAATTTCAATATCCATATTTTAATGTTCTGTTGCAACGTTGCACAGTTCTGCCTTAGCAACGACTTCATTAGGTTTCGTTGTAATGTCGACCTTTTTCTTTCATGCTAGATGTGTGCTATCTTTGTATGGTGTTTCTTCGTCATTTTTCCATAATCTAGCTTCAATTTCTACATACTCGTTAGGATTAAGAATTTTGTCTGATCGAGGCAATACCAAATCTGGATTTTCGATAGAAGTACCGGTTTTTTGAAAAACTCTTCCAAGCCAACCCATATTGGCAGTTTTCAAAGGTTTATGAGACTTGTTTTCTAAAAAGCTCTGGATTATGTTATCCGACTGTGACTGAATGGGAATGCCGAGAAGAACTCTGTGGGTTCCAGGACAGCAAAGGAACGAACGAAAAAAATACCAAGGGAAAACATTATTATAGAACCGTCGAAAAATTAGAGGACACCTGCACGAAATGGGACTGTACAACGGAAAACTGTCCTGCAGACAATGTGGCAAAGGAACAGAAACGGGCAAACATATATTGTCAGAAACTAGACATCAAAAGACTAACCCCTGAAGAATACAGTAGCCAACTAATGAAGAACCTATACAGACTGACACAGGGGTCTAGGGCTACAGAGTGGGTTCTGTTAGTTTTGAAGTAAGGGTCATGAAAATTGATATTTGAGGTCTTTGTTCTCATTAAAGAAATGCGTATTTGTATTCTTAGAAATTCCGTCCCTAAACAGGTGAGTGAATTTCTAATAGTCACAAAAATACAATGTTCAAGGCGTACGAAGTCGCTGGTTGAAGTAAGGTGGGTAAGTGAGTATTTC
The DNA here is from genome assembly GCA_018342105.1 of Gonioctena quinquepunctata. NCBI lineage: Eukaryota > Metazoa > Arthropoda > Insecta > Coleoptera > Chrysomelidae > Gonioctena > Gonioctena quinquepunctata. Next base: position 487,658 of record JAFIRS010000825.1, read on the forward strand.
AAAAGTATTACAAATCAGTAGGTATTCGATTTCAGCAAAAAATTAAAAAATGAAAACTTTAACAAAAAATTTAACAGACAAGAAAAGAAACTGAAAAGCAAAAATAATAAACTTTTTTAGTCTGAATAACCAAGCTGCAAAACTAATGTATGTAACTAATTTTGAGTCGGCACCAAACAAACAATCAACAAAGATCATTAAATAATTTCAAAGGAAATGATCAAAACAAAATAACATGAAAATGCAACAATGATAAATAATTACATTCCAAAAATACGCTGTCCGCACGACCACTCTCAACGACATGTGCCCTCACGTGTGTAGCTGTTCGAGTAGCTGTCTCGCTGATATTGACTTCGAGAACGCTCGGCAATTTCCGGCTGAGAGACGCGCCACCGCCGCGCACCCCACTGTCATCATTTTACGCTTCACGTAATCAATTTCCTTGTTTGTTTGGCGCCGACTCATAATCAGTTACTTACATTAGTTTTGGAGCTTTGTTTTGGAGATTTGTTATTTTTTGCTTTTCAGTTATTTTTTTTCGTCGGATCAATTTTTTGTTGAAAAGTTTCATGAAATGGGTTATATATAGACGTGTGAATTTCGACAAAGAAACCCCTCGTTTTTTGTAGATTTGATATATATTTGATGTGTCGGTCAAGTATTATACCCAGATATTTTATGGAGCTAACTTCTGGAATGGGTAATATAAGCTGAGATTTATTATCCTAAAAATACGGTTTCAGTTCATAATTTCAATATTTGTAAATTCAATCAGAAGAAAAAACGCTGCTTGGCAGCTTCATCGGCGTGAGCTAATCAAATGTACTACAAAAATATTAGTCATTAGCAGATATAAAGAAATCAGGAACACGATATATCTCGCTCAAAAAATCAATTTATCGACTTGTAAATTTTAATATGTTGTGCAAGCAAGTATTTTCGATTAATTTACGTTGACGTACGTGGTGCCATATTTATTGAAATTTTATTTCGCCTCCTTCTTGTATCGAATCAAGAAAGTTCAAAAAAAAGTATCACCTTCTCGATACCCACGCGGGCAAAGCCGCAGGGCGTAAGCTATTTTGATATATAGTTTTCACGATTTTATATATCCACTATTTATTTTCATCAAGATCTGAAGAGAGAGAGAGAGAGAGAAGAGAGAATAGACTTCATTGTCATAAGAGTAATCTTGTGGACAAAGTTTCACTTAATCTATAACGCAGTTTATATGTAAAAACAAAATGCATTCAAAATAATCAATTTTCACTCAATACATAAAGTCAGTTTGTATATATAAAAACATATAAGTCGTTCAAAATACTGGTAAAAATAAATAGGTTTGTCTTATCCCATAAAGTAAATTCATATAAATATAAAAAGAAATAAAATTGAAATATACCCGAAATAAAATTAAAATCACGGTATGATTGGTTTTTTGAAAATTATCATTATAAAATTCTAAAATTCTTGTATATTATAGTATGGTCTATCACTTAAAAATATTTCACAGCCTTCCTGAGGCATTGTAAAGATTTTATTTCTGTTACATTCTTTGGCAAATGGTTGAACATTTTACAACCATTATAGACAATGGAATCCTTTATGACTGATGTCATTGGTGTTGGCAACTTAATGTTGTTGGATTGCCTTGTCACATAATGGGTTGGTGAAGATTGAAATTTGTTCAAATATTTTTTAATTAAACACACTGTTTCCATTATGGAGATAGGAATCGCTGTTAGCATTCCATGAGTGGTAAAGCGTAATCTACAAGAGGCTCTACGTTTTGATTTGCACATATATCTTACGGCTCGGTTTCGCAAAATTAATATATTTTGTAGAAGATAACCACTACATACGCCCCAAAATGAAATTCCATATTTCAGGTGAGATTCCACCAGAGAAAATTGATCAGTCTTGGCTGCTGTTAAACCAAGTTCATTTGCGACTACTCTGACTGCATAACAACCAGAAGACATTTTGTTACACAAGGCATAAACATGGTCTTCAAATAATTTTAGTTTTCTATCGATATATACTCCTAAAAATGTTGAGCTACATTTGTTCTCAATGATGTTACTATATTAGTTTTCGAAATATTTAGAGAAAGACAATTTAAATCACACCAACTCTTTACTTTCTTCATATCATTGTATATGATTCTAGTTAAATCATTTGCATTGTCCGATTGCCAAAAAATGGTAGTATCGTCTGCAAATAGTGTGAATTTTCCTGCGATTTTTATACTTGTCAAATCGTTGACGTAGATGAGGAACAATGTTGGCCCTAGTATTGAACCTTGAGGCACACCATTATGTATTTTCCCAATTTCTGAGCGATGGTTTGTTTTCACCATCTGACTACGACCTGACAAATATGAGCTGAACCAGCTCAGTATCACTCCTCTGAAGCCGTAGTAAGGAAGCTTCCGCAACAGTATTTCGTGATCCACACAGTCGAAAGCCTTCGATAAATCGCAAAATACTGCAGCAGCAACCTCGCCACTATTGATTCCAGTATAAACTTTTCCCATGAGTGAGAAAATTGCATCATTAGTGCCTTTGCCGCTCTGAAAGCCAAACTGTGTCAGAAATGAAGTTATCCTTATCTTGACAAGTTTTTCTTTAAGCTTTCCTTATGTGGGAATTAGGGAAATAGGCCAATAATGCGAGGGGTCGTCCTGATTTCCACCTTTATGTAGTAGTATTACCAATGATACTTTCAGGAAATCAGGAAAACTTTCCTGATTGAAATGATACATTAAGAATCAAAATCTGGACTGCCATGGGTATCCGATATCCTTGTATATATTTATATTTGAAGAAACTTCAATTGCATATCGATTCGAGGTAAAACTTCAAAATGGCCATAAGTTATACGTATACTCCTCAGATGGCGCTTTCTTATACACTGGCTCCCTATATTTCATGTCAGTAATATCCCATTTCAACCACGAAACACTCTGGAATATGAATAATCTCACCATTCCCGGGAACCTTCGCACACACCAAATATATGAATGTGTCTCTATTTTGTTGCAACATGATCCAAAGCTGAAGTAGGAAATGTATGAAACATAGCTGTTTCCGTATTCAGCACTCTTCTGCGGAAGCAGTCAAATTCAATTCCACTCGTGCTATGCCCCTAAATACCCTTGGGGAGTTGAAAGGACCTAGCGAGCTTAGGGATCGAATCGAAGGATATTACAATTTGTACCAGAGAACATCCATTATTTTTATAATTTTGAAAACATTTGTGCAGGTGGAGCATGAACGTATGTATTTTCCACCGGGATAGGATCTCAGTTGCCTTGTCAACTCTTGGAAGTTTTTCTCCGATATAACACGAGTTAAGATATCGGAAAAGTTGGAAAGTGTTTCAGTAAAGTCAGTCAGAGTTGACTATATTTCGAGACCAACCAACCATAATTTTTTTCAATTGAAAGGTGATTCATTTTGATGTTTAAAAAAATCGAATCTGGTTAATCAACAAAATTCATGATTTTACGGTTTACAAAAAATGATGTTCCTGAATATGAAGGAGCCTTAAACTTCAAAATGAAAGTTGATGAACTCAAATTTTGATAATGTATTGCATTTCTGAATTCACAAGATAAAACATATTACACTTTCTGAATAATGACAAATATTAGCATTGTCCACCATAAAAAACAAGTTTTTGCTAACTGAGCGTTGAGCTGGCAGAGCATCTCCGTTATTTTTTGGCAAAATGTAAAATCATTTTTAACATTATTTCTTCTCACTTATCGTTCCCCTATCAGAATATTCGTAGCATCCGCCATTTGTAACGATATATCTGTTACATTTCTTATTGATATGCTCAGAGATATGAAATAATTAGGAGTAGCTCAAGTTATCTTATTAACTCTATTCGACGAATCCCTATTGGAAATCTTAGCGCCATCTAACGGCAGACAGTCATTAGAGCTGTTAAGAATATGAACAAACGCGAGGAATCTGACAGAACGTAGATATTAAAAGGGAGGCGGCGTGGCACTCTTGTCCCCTATCGATCTTGCTGTAATTGAGATACATTGTGATCTGAAGCTCGTCAGCCATTGATTGACAAAATATAATTTGTTCATGTTGGAATAACTAATTAATTAGAGCATTTCCCTTTCTTCTGCGAAAGTGATTTCAAATCAGTGATATCCGAATGATATCAAGGTATGTAAGAATGATGTTTTGACCAACTTCTTTTAAATATGTCAAGTTCAGATATTTTTCTACAAGAACGTGAAATATGTCTTCAGAAAAAACATCTGGACTCATCCATTCACGTTGTTCACTAAACAGCGATTAGATTCATTTAGGTCAATCCGATAATTGATCACAGTGCCGCACCTCATTTATTTTCCCAAATCAATTCAGACGGAATTATAGAAATCACATGTGATATATCTCTGACAAGGCTTCATTGGGGTTTGAAGAGAGTTTTTCAAATATATGGTATCACCGTATTTGGATATATTTTTGTTGTCAATCACAAGAAGTGTGATATAGTTGAGTATTATATATTTTTCATGAGTTTTTGGATATATCTTTGGTATGTTTCTTATTGGGTGATAATTATCACAGAGCTGTGATTTTGCTTCTAACCTAGGTGAAGTGATTATATATATATATATATATATATATATATATATATATATATATAATATTGAATTTCATTTTGAACCGGCAGAAACAGGAAATTATCACGGCAATCCGCAAAAAAAAAACATTATCTGGGGAAGAAGTAAACAAGAACTTATCCCTCCGCTCGAAGATATACATAAATGATCACTCAACATTCAAGAACAAGGAACTATATAGAAAGGCCAGAGAATATTGCAAGGGGAAGTCTTTTCAGTGTTGGACCCGTGATTGCAAGATTTTCATGAGGAACACCGAAACCTCCAAGATACGTCTGATTAACAATGAAAACAGCATACAAAATTTCACGACGTACATTACGACACGAACAAATTATATCTCTTTCAGTGTAAAAATGATTTAGATTCTTGGTTTACCGACTAATGTTGAATATTTACTTTCAAAATACAAGAGGTTTGAGGACCAAAACTAAAGACTTATTTCTATCGACTCTCTGTCTAATTACGATGTAATATGATCTGTGAAACTTGGCTTGACGACTCGATTGATAGTAGTGAATTGTAGAGACATACTATGAACTATGTAGGGTAAACTGTAAACTGTATTTTTATTTGTTATTATCTTTAGTTCGATCTAGCTTAACATTCCTAATATAATGATAAATCTTGTAATTTCTGTGCGACTCTATAATTGGAACTCTTTTGTTCTGTTGAGTTGCCGAAGCTGTATATAAATAAATAAATAAAATATATCAATATATATATATATATATATATATATATATATATTTATATATATATTTATATATATTTATATATACACATAGAGAGAATAAGAGAAATCTGTTTCGAATCCAAAAGAACCCACCATCCGTCTACAGCCTGTTTCATGGTTTCCCAATCATCAGGACGGCTTGTGGTCTCTTTCAAATTCGTGTCAGATTTCTCGTAGGTTAATAGCCTTAGGCCAATACAAACATGTGAACTACATCAGATTATTGATAGTGACACCTATAATCTGTGCGGTGAAGCAAACAAATATCAAAATTTTAATCTCTAGTGTCATCCTGGCCTAGAATACTCATTTTAACATGTATGTTATGTAAACCTATACAATTTTCATTGATCATGAGATGTTTATGGTCTTTTTGGCTCCTTGTATACCTGACGAGTACGCACTGATGATGACCTAACGGTCGAAAGCGCTTTGCTACAATTGAATAAATTATTTTATGCACGAAATACAATTATCTTTCATCGATTAAACAATTTAAGCTATATTTGTCTTTGGGAAATGATTATATGATGTCATAGAAATCATATTTCCATTGAAAAACGGAACCAAAGTGCATATATTACAAATTATGACAGATACTGCGTCTTTCCTGAACATCCAACATACATAATTCAACACTATGCTCGAGAAAAATGTCACACTTCGATCTTCATGCATGCATGGATTTTACAGTCACATCACTAGGCGAGTATTGAATATTTGGCGCATGTTCACGCCGGTAATGTAATTAACGGGATTATAAGGCTCTATATGCTCATCGATTTTAGTTTTGGGGATAAAATTTCACCACGTTTATCATCTAAAGGTATAATGCTAACTTTCGGGGTTTTTAAAAGTACTTCGTAAACAAACCTATCATTGGTTGGTTTATATCTCAGAACACTCAAATAGAAATGTTTACCCACGTGGGTATTTTATCTCAGTCTTTCAAAATGTACTTAAAAACATTATTTCTACTATATTGTTCACCTATCCCTTCTGTAGTTCTTCTTTCGATTTCCTGACGTTCGCAAGAATTCAATACAAATGTTCTTCTTCCAGGGTGTGAAGGATTCCAAAATTGTACATTTATTTCCTGTCTTCGATCTTCAGAAAAAGTAGATGAACATTTGAATTTAAATTTTGAAGCCGCCATCTTGAATTTTTCAATTTTTATGAAAGAATCATAATTTCCGACCCCGAAAACTCTCAGATACCAATTTTGAAGCGAATCGGACCATAATCACAAAACTCGTACTCCATATTGTAGCCGCCTTTTTTTTTTTTTTCACACAAATTTTTTTTAATGCATTGTCACCGGAACTATGTACACCTGCCAAATTTAAAATCATTCGGACGTCTGGAAGTGGGTTAAAATCGCGCCCAAAGGAGTCGGTTACAAACAAATATACAAGTGAAGCTAATATAAAGCGTGTGAAAAAAAAATTATGATTTATAATATGCCAATTGATTTTTTAGTCAAATAAACCTTCGCCCCCTCTTTGGAACTGACAGATAAGAATGGATTTGGCCATTATTTTCATTTTCAAGTGAAATAGAACCATCCATGATGGTGCTCTGAAATAAATGTATCCATTGAAATTGGCCAGAATAACTTTTGCAAGAACTGAAATATATATTATTCTTGTATGAGGACACATTTCTGCGACTATTAATGACTGTAGAACATGCCAATAAACTATTGACTTGTCTTTATTTTAATTTTTTCAGATAAAAACTAAATTCTAAAGAAAAACTATTTTGCCGATAACTCTCAATATTTTTCCAACCGAAAAATATATCAAAAGAATGGACGACCTTTAAATAAATTCGTGATTTGATAACATAATGGAATTTTCCATACTTACTTATATTATCTCAACTCCTTGTGTGAAGAATATTCACACTCTCTTTGTCCAAAATGTTTCTGCATATATTACATATAATATGTCACCAGGGCGTATGTAGAAAAATGGATTTTTCTACACATAACACCAATTTTGATAGAGTGATTCTATACTATCATGTAAGGCACTGATATTTTCGTTTGCCACTAGTTCGTCGGACTTGGATACATGCCTTCGGCCTAGTATGCGAAGGTCTCGCTTTCGAATAACTTCTTTGTATAAAAATTAGTACTTTTTGTCTTTTGTCTCGAGGGACTTCTATTCAAGTGATAATAAAACTTAATAATTGACTTTTGCCGCTCAATTAAAATGATCTGATTGATTTCAATCTCCCTTTCCTCAACTTCGGTTGAGAAAATAATACACAAAAATTAAGTTCAATACACCTATTAACAAAAAAAAAGGTGAAACTATAGTACAGCTCGACGCTTGTCGAATAAACAAATTGGTCAGTCATAATATAAAACGTAAACTAAAAAAAAATTAATCTCCTTTTGAGAATAAGAGAACAACAACGAATTGTTTGAAAATATTACATATCTGTTCTAAAATAAAAGGGGGCTCATATTTCCGATATATATATATATATATATATATATATATATATATATATATATATATATATATATATATATATATATATATATATATATATATAGTGATTTCCTATTACCGAAATATAGAACCGGTTTCTTCCCGTGGCTCTCATAGTTTATTGTTATCCCCATAACTGACGTTTTTCCCAAATTACCAATAAATTGTGATCGTCTTCGGTTAGTCTCAAATTCAATAGACGAACTCATAATATACTCTGTTATGTATACCCCTAATCTGGTATTAATTTTGCATGAAGTTCACCCCGTGAATAAATAGTTGAAAGCTATGCATCAAGCTAGATTTTCTACTCAAGCCAGCTACTTACCCCTGTAGATCCCATTTTCTTCCCAGTCTCGAAGATAATTCCCATTTCCCTCGTAGCCGTCTGTGGACACTCGAATCGCATTTATAATTTAAACAAACTCGTCTTCCGAACTGACGATTAAAATAAAGTTTCCGATATCTACCCGCGATAGTCCCTGGTAAAACAAAAAACTCGGGCCGATCCCGTTGGACTCACGCCCACGGCGGAACCCGTGCCGATACCCTCGAGGTTCGCGCGAAGACTCCCTTTAGACCTGTTGATCTTTTTCCATTCTAAAAAGAAGCGAAGCGCCAAGTCGTAGTCTGATTGGCTACTCAATTTCATTCGTGCCGAAATTATGGTTCAAAGTCCAATTTGTCGTTGCAGCGACTATTTTTCGCGACCCGTCCATATTGCCGATTCGACAGTTTACCCGGCTGTGTTGAATCAATGAGGCTCTGTTCAACATTTCCAGACTACATTACAGTTACAATGTTACATATCTGTAACTAGCAATGACTCCCAAAATGAATGAACTCGTCTGCTTGGCAGAAATATATTTTTTATATCCGCGACGACCCATTTATGTATTTCATATTGATTCCATCCAAGGAAGTGGAATAATGAATTATGAATCAAAAATTGAAATAACTTACCCTGGGACCAATAAAAAAACAGAGCAATAACACCTACAGGATGTTACATGACATCATTTATACAACTGAGTGAAATTTAATATTGATTCAATAAAAAGTGGAATGATGTTTCATTTTATACCTCGAATTTGTTGTATTGCATGAAATATTTCCGAAACCTTATTTTCGACGCACAATTAACGAGTGTGTGATATGACTTAGTTTCAGCAAGCAACTTTTTCCATAAATATTTCATCATCTGTGAGCTTCGGTAAATCAAAGAGATCGTTTGGATTCTGTGATGCACTGGGAATCTCCAAATTATGATTTAAAAATGATTCTGGATTATCAGTTTGGTCAATACTGATTTTAGTCTAACATTAATTTTGTTCTACTAGACGTGTGTATAATGAAGTACAAAACACTTTCCAACCCCCACAATCGAATCAAACCAAGACTCAAAAAACAAACTGAGAGAGAATAAGGAACCCTTCACGTTGCAACATGCATGAAATGTTATTAGTGCTTAGTAAAAACGCGATAACTTATGCATGTTTAGAAAAAAACTCCGTATTGTTTGTTGAAATACCGCATTTCCATCAAGCGACGTATGGATGTGGCATTTTTGCTAGGCACAGGTCATATTTTTGTTGGATACGGAAAAAAAGTGTCTTCGTGTTGAAGATTTGGTGGTACAAACGGCATTTTTGCTCATTGGGATCGATAAAAAGACGCATTTTCAAGTGGTTAATACCAGAATCTCATTTTTTCGTTTTTCGTACATACGGCGTTTCTGCTGAGCAGGGCAGAATATTTATTGTCTAGAGTTCCCTTTCTTTTTGTGAAAAATGGTTGGCAATGATTATTGAATGGTACAGCAATCGTTCTATTTTTCTGCATACGGAATGCTCTGAGAACAAAAGTTTTTTTATTTTTTTAATATCGACACCCTTAAGTCGGACATCGTCAGAGGACAAATTGAAAATGCTGTTTCTTGACCTCCAATTTTCTGGAAACTTTACTTTTTTGTTTTGTTGAAACATGGCAATCTACTGATTGCTACCTACTCAATTTGGATTACTTTTGAAATACTCAGTTACCCACCTCACTTTAACTATTAACTGTTATATACTACAACTAGCTGGTACCAGCCATGAAAACACTGAATTTTGTTTTTCTTTATCCAGAACAAAGACCTCAAATACTAATTTTTATGACCCTAATTTGAAAACTAACGGAACCCCCATTACAAACTTTTACCTTTTTGGGGGTTGAATTTCTAAAAACACTGGAATACATTTTTCTTCTATTTGTAACAAAAACTTCAAATACCAATTTTCATGACACTAACTTGAAAACTAACTGTACCGACTTTTAACCGACCTTTACCCCTTGAAACACATTTGTCTTCATTTGTGAAGAAGAGCCCAAATACTGATTTCCAGGACTCATATCAAAACCAACTGTACTTTCACTTCCACCCCTTTCTCACCCATCTTTTCACCCCTTTGGGGAAGGAATATCAAAAATATATACTGCAAAAATTTCAGTTCCTAGGACCAGCGGTTTGGTCTGGGTGTTGATCGTATATCAGTCAATCAGTGAGTCAGTTAGTCAGGACATGTAATTTATTGTTGTATTAGGAAATGTTATAAAATAATTAAACTTATAATAATTATTATTATTATTAGGTAATTTAGTTATCGTGGTTAATGCTATGTTATTTTGCAATTTGTCTTCCCCATTTTACTATTCCAGAATCTCATACTATGCTCTAGTCGATGCATATGTATCAAGAGATCAGCCTTATAAGTAGCTCTGTTGTCAAAAGTATGTGACCAACAATACATCTCATGAAAATTCACAATTAAATTATATGAAAATTGTTATTTATAGAAAACATTGTATTTGAAGTAGATCAACTGATATATAAGTTTGGAACATCCTGTATGATAAATCTCATCAACAGGAAACCCACCAATGAGATATCGACAGAGTTGTGTGGGAAAAAAGAGATGAAATATAAAAGATATGAAAGCAGAAATTGTCAGAAATAAATTTTATACGAATTTGTAAATAGTATATAAGATTTAGGATTAGATTTCATTAATAAAATCATGCATAGTAATTAGAATGACGAATAATTAGGTAGAAAGTGGCACTGAACTCTAAAAATCTGTGAGAAAGGAAAAATGTATGTGTGTTGCCATGGAAGAAAATAACTAGTTTGGAGGAGATCGAAAAAATTAAGAAAAGAAAGCCACGTACAAAATTTGAGGAGATAAATAATAGGCAATTCAAGAAAAAACCTGCTAAACTGGGAGCAATAATTTATCACAAAATTCCACTTACCTGGTGACAGAAGAGAAATCCTGAAGAAGCCAATCACTGAAACAAAAATTTGTTTTGGACGCACGTAAGCTGTCATCCTGATTTCAAAAGTACTTCCACGAGGCTGGGACACACCACAGGAAGAAGAATAACAGGTATTCTAGTCACAAGAACTCACTAAAGTGCATCGCTCCAGTTTATCAAATAACATTGAGTATCTGATTTACTGTGCTCCTTTTTGATTGAACATTCCATAACAATTTGATAAAGGACTGATAATAACTTTCAGACATTCTTTCAACTGGTATAATCACTCATATTAGTTTGCACCATATCACATTATTGTTTTTATCTTAGTCCATAAGGTAGTTTTCGCAGAATAGGTCAGTTTTTAAGGTACATCCATTTGATTATTCTCTGCAATCTGTGTTTTATCTATGAACATCTAACCACACTTTTCCCTACTAAACAGCATTTGATATCGAGCCGTTCGACAAGATGGCACTGCTGAACTCGCTAATCTAGAGAGAGGAGACTCATTGTTCATAGGCGTACCGAATGAGCTGGGATAAGGTAAAAGGAGGTTTAGAAAAGTGTAAGATAACATAGCCGGAGTTTTCATTTTGTTATGATAGGGATTCATTAATAAAATGTTTTGAAACAAATCTACAAAATAAATAAACACTTAAATCCATCCCATCATAACAATATATATATATATATATATATATATATATATATATATATATATATATATATATATATACATATTACCCCAAACACGAGGTAGCTGCTGTGAACCGATGGGGAGATCCCATGACTGTCTTCCGTCTCTATCATCAAATTAACTCCGGACCTCCATTATGTTGTAGTGTCATTGGAACTACATATGTTTGCCAAGTTTCAACAAAATCGGTAAAATCAATAAACCACCCCCTTTTTTTTCTACCCTTAGATGTGTAATTTTTTTTTAAATTCGAATGGGACCAACTTCGATGTATACCCTATTCTTTAAAGGAAGAATCATATCAAAATCGGACTACATTGTAAAAAGAATGCGTGGTCATACATAAAAAAATAATAGGTCGACTGGAGAGCCTTCTCCTTTTTTATCGTCGGTTAAAAAAGGAAACTAATGGGTGAACACCTGCAACAAGCCAGTAAGTGAAACATATTTAGATATACATATTGAGGGCATTCTGAAATCAACATTGCGTTTGCCTATCTCCACTGAATCATCTTTCTGATGTTTGAGAAATTAAGTTGTGGTAAGTCCATCATATCATTGCAGAGCTGTTTCATAGGAAAATGAACCACTTCTAACACGAGCATATGCAAGGAACAGAACGAAGAATATCTGTCTACTCGTAAACATTTTCCGTCGGAACGGTGATCAAAGAGCCGATAGTCAACGGACTCGAGTGGCGGCTGTCTATTGACAGATTCGATTGGCCATCAGTCGGACATTGATGCTGGCAGTGTGTCTACGATGGGAGTCATAATCACGGTTATATTGTTTTAATGCTCTGAAGATAAAACCAGTAGCGTCTATGGTCTTAGTGTGTCCGATCGAAATACGTTTCAGGATATAATAATAACCTACATCAAACAATGAAAGAAATTATTTTTCTTTCTTAATGTATTTGTATAAATATAAGCTTGTCTTTATTTTTTTTTCATTTTTCATTATTTATGAAGTATTTTTAAATCTTGGAATATCTAAATAAAATAAGTTATCTCCGCCACTGCTGCTCACACGATTTCACCGCAAGACTTTTTTATGCTTCTGCAATTGATATTGGGAAAACTATACCGCAGAGAACAGTAATATTATAAACAATAACACACTATAGTTTTCCCATTATCAATTGCAGAAGCATGAAAAAAAGTCTTGCGGCAAAATCCTGTGAGCAGCAGTGGCGGAGATAACTAATTTCATTCAGATATTTTAAGATTTTAAAAATACTTCATAAATAATGAAAAATGAAAAAAAATTAAAGACAAGCTTCCATTTATACAAATACATTGAGGAAGAAAAATGATTTCTTTCATTGTTTGATGTAGGTTATTATTATACCCTAAAACGTATTTCGATCGGCACACACCAGACATAGACGCTACTGGTTTTAATCTTTCAGAGCTATTAAACACAAATATAACGCGTGATTTATGACCTCCCATTGAGAGACACACCTGCCAGCATTGATGGTCCGACTCGATTGGCCCAGACGAATCGGTTGTTACAAGAGACAGCCTTCACTCGAGTCCACGTTGACTATCGGCTCTTTTGATCTACCGTTTGCCGACGGAAAATGTTTACGAGTAGTACAGATTATTTTTCGTTTCGTTTCTTCGCATATACGCTCGTGTTAGCGAAGTGAGTTTTCATTTGCTCCCTATAGAAACAGCTTCTGCAATTGATATTGGATGGACTATACCTTCATGATATCAAAATAGAAAATTTGCTTCGACTATGACAAATTCCCTCAGGTGACCAGTACGGGTTTTTCTTCAATTGAGTTGATGATTACCGATCGAATGTAATTTGTAACAAATTACCCAAGTCATCACTTCCGTCCAATGTAGAGCTCGTGTTCCATCGGAATATCCACTTAACATTCCGTAACGGCAGGGAGAAAAGCTCATTGGGTATTCTAGGAGAAACTCTAGCGGGTGCTCAACCAATGAAACTTAAGTAGCGTTATGTCAGTTTTATGTTGTCACCGTGATAAAAACAAATCTTGATATCCTAGGTCTGCAGGTCTTTGATCATTTCCAGGAAACAATTATTTTGGTAAGTTCATCAACGTAACGGGATGGAAGTAATCGAATCGAGGATGACAAATAATAAACAGTTTTCTCCTCACTTGAAATTAATTTCATTCTAGCGTTAAAACAATAAGCGGTTTTTTTAATGAAGTTCTGGAGTTGATTGGATGTAGTTACCTGAATGTTTAATTGAATTGAGTTCGAAGGGCATTTTCTAATATGGGTATATGAATGAGAGCATGGAGTTATGGAGATATACAGGGCTTTTCACGATGAGCGTTAATTAGACGTTTCTGGCAAACCAGACAACAGATCAACCTGAAAATTTCACAGTATGAATAAATTAATATGATCTACACGCCTTAAATATTCCAGACGATGCGGCGTTGCCGCTTCTACTATAAAGTAGCGGTCATTTTGATTTTTCAAATAGAACACCCTGTATATAATATCATATTATGATTTCTTATAACTTTGGTATAGTTTTCCCAATATCAATTGCAGAAGCATAAAAAAATCTTGCGGTGAAATCCTGTGAGCAGCAGTGGCGTAGATAACTAATTTTATTTAGATATTTTAAGATTTTAAAAATACTTCATAAATAATGAAAAATGAAAAAAAAATAAAGACAAGCTTTCATTTATACAAATACATTAAGAAAGAAAAATAATTTCTTTCATTGTTTGATGTAGGTTATTATTATATCCTGAAACGTTTTTCGATCGGCACACACCAAGACCATAGACGCTTCTGGTTTTTAATCTTCCAGAGCTATTTAAACACAAATATAACGCCTGATTTATGACCTCCCATCGTAGAGACACACCTGCCAGCATCAGTCCGACTCGATTGGCCCAGACGAATCGGTTGTAACAAGCGACAGCCGTCACTCGAGTCCACGTTGACTATCGGCTCTTTTGATCTACCGTTTGCCGACGGAAAATGTTTACGAGTAGTACAGATTATTTTTCGTTCCGTTTCTTCGCATATACGCTCGTGTCAGCGAAGTGAGTTTTCATTTGCTCGATATAGAAACAGCTTCTGCAATTGATATTGGATGGACTATAGCAACTCCATGTACTAGCTCCCTTTACCTATCTTTCACCATGTAGAAGATATTAATTAATTTCGATTTTTTTTTACCAAACGTACTTTTATAAACGCTGATAATCTTGAACTCTCTGGTACTAAAACGAACAAATTCGACTTGGTGATACCATGAGGATCTTCACTTCGAGTCATATTTTTATTTGCCTCATACAGGGTCTTTAAAAAATGCAGATACTTTGTTCACATGAAAAAATGAGTGGAAGTCAATTTTTTCCAAATAGAACACCCTGTATATTTCCACATTTTTGAGCTCTACATCCAATTTTAGATTGACTTTGTTCAGATAATCCTATTTCGATTTCGAACCGTTTTCGAGATAAACTGTTTCAAACAGAAAATGACGTGGTTTCCTTGTATCCATCACTTATTTTTGAAATTAACATCTATTTTATACTACAATATTTTTTTCGATTTAGTTTTTCAACAGTCTCAAATCAGTCCATTCGAAATTGATATGTACCTTAGAGAAAGCTACAATTTTTATGCATTGAGGTATTGAGTGTCTCTACCGTACAACATTAATATTTTTTAATAGTGTGCTTTGGAGAAATGAATGATCCAATTTTGAAAAGTCAAACTTCCGTTGGTGGTTTTGACCAATTGTGATACCAATTTTAATGGAAAAGTGTCAAGATTAGGTTACACAAATGAAGATTTCTTGAATTTATCAATAATTTATGGTGAGTGCAATAGAATTGCAAGTAGAACATGCCGAGTATTTCATGAAATATACCCACAACTTCCGAAGCCGATTAATAATGTGATGAATCGACCACTAAAAAATTGTTGGTTGAATGGAACCTTTCGTCCAAAAATTATTCGTAGAAAGCCTGAAGTGGATGATGATGACTATGGCATAACAGTTTCGGGATTTTTTCATGCATTTCCAAATGCATCTCTACACGAGGTTGAAAGGGAGATAGGTATACCCTACGTGACAATTTATCGCATTCTTAATCAGCACAAATGGCATCCCTATAAATTCTACTGTGTCCAACATCTGAAAGGGACTGATTTGCCTTGTAGAGTGGAATTCTTTGAATGGGTACTTGTGAAGACTCAAGAGGATGAACATTCCCTTGACAATATCATATGGACAGATAAGGCCAAGTTTACAAAAAATGGGGTTTTCAATAGATTATTGGGCGTCCGAAAATCCCCATGTCGTTTGCCAAAGGGTTCTCAAGAAAGATGGCAATTTATTATACTTTGTTCCATGAAGAATGGGTCAATTTTTTACTTCGAGTTTAGTGATAATGATAATTTGAATGCAACAAAATATGAAGATTAACTGAGAAATGGAATTCAAATTATTTTAAATAATAGGCCAGGAAAAGAACGTGTATGGTTTCAAATGGATGGTGCTCCACCCCATAATTCTCGTTCAGTAAGCGAAGCCTCAACTGAAATCTTCGAAGACAGATGGATTGGTACTAATGGACCTTTTCGTTGGCCTCCTAGAACACCAGATTATTAAAAATATGGTTTACTACAACCCAGTAACGACAATGGAAGATATGAAATTGAGAGTTAGAACTGCTTTCAATAGTTCAACTCCAGACTCAATCAGAAGAGCTACACATGAAAATATTTTGAAGAGATTACATGTTTGTTCAAGTAGAGGTGGAGATGTCTTCTTACATATTCTGAAATACACTGACAATTGAATTAACTTATTAATTCATGAAATTATTTTCAGTTCACGTGTCAGCGGTAATAAAACTATTGTTTGAGAAGTTTCATTTGATGGTTGAAGAGTATTTTAATAATTATTTATTCAATGTATTATCTGTGATTGATAAAGGAACATCGAACGGAATCTGTTAAATTTCAAAAATAAGTGATGAATACAAGGAAACCACGTCAGTTTCTGTTTGAAACAGTTTATCTCGAAAACGGTTCGAAATCGAAATATGATTATCTACACAAAGTCAATCTAAAATTGAATGAAGAGCTCAAAAATGAGGAAATATACAGGGTGTTTGATTTGAAAAAAATGACTTCCCCTCATTTTTTCATGTGAACAAATTACCTGCATTTTTTAAAGACCCTGTATGAGGCAAATAAAAATATGACTCGAAGTGAAAATCCTCATGGTATCACTCCATTCCATTTCGAATTTGATCATCTTAGTACCCGATAGTTCAAGATTATCAGCGTTGTATACAATGCTCAAATGGGATTGTATTATATATCAAACTTTATTAGCACAGTGCTCTTCATTACAGTATATATACATGAAGTACAAAAAGTCAATAAGTAAAAAAAAACATAGAACTCAGATACATACATTAACGTCATATTTTATGATAAGAAAACAAATAACTAGATCTCTATCATTTGGTAATTTACTATTTACAATTTTTTCCTTTCTCAAACAACAGTTTTTTTTTACGAATAACACACACGAATTTTTAAAACTATCCAGTGACACACATCTTTTTATTTCATAAGGCAGATTGTTGAACAAGACTAGACCTTTTGTAAATAAAGTGCCACAGTAAACATTTTCAGAATTTATATAGAAATCGTTTGCTGCTTGCCTTCTAGTATTGTGACAATATACATCTTGAACATAATTCAGCTCATTTGATAAATACGAGCGTAACATGTTATTTTTCGATTTGTATTCAAAAATAAGTGTATTATATGTGACTCTTTGTTTAATGTTCATTAATTGCAGTGTGTTTTTTGTAGTGAATTAATCTGTTCATCACTTAGGAAACTCAGTAAGGTGCCACAATGATCAATATGAGGTGCAATGATTGACTTGTAGATTGTCAGTTCACTAAAATGAGACACTTTATCCCCGAGCCTGTACATGTAACCTATTTTTCGCGCCATTTTCTTTTTAATATAGTGACAATGACTGTTAAAATTCAGTTGGTTATCCAAATACCAAATACTTGAACATTTTCACTTCTTCAATGCTTTCTCCGTTTATTTGAATATTGAATTTCCTTGATGTTTTTTATATTTGCTTTCGAGGATATAATCATGAATTTCGTTTCTGTAACATTAATTTTCAGACTATTATCACAAATCTAGGTGCAGATATCCACAAGATCTTCGTTCAAGAACTTTTCCACATCCTCTTTTTCACCAGAGAAGTGAAGTAGGGTATCATCTGCAAAAAGTTTGAGCTTTCAATTTTGAACGTGATGTATAATGTCATTTATAAATAAAATAAATAATATTGGTCCCAGTACCGACCCTTGAGGCACTCCATACTTGACCTGCTTTTCACTTGAGTATATGTTATTATATTTGACAAGTTGTCTTCTATTTTGTGAATAGCTCTGAAAACACTCTAAAACTTTACCTCCCATTCCATATTTACTTTATTTTTTCAGAAGTAATTCTGTATTTATAGTTTCAGATACCCTCTGTGAGTCCGAGAGAACCACCTCTATGATTTTCTTATCATGAATGTCCACTTTCCATTTGGATATCATAAACTGTAGTGCCGTTTCACATGAGTGAGATTTTCTAAAACCTGATTGTTGTTCCATTAGTATTTCATTTCATTAGTTTTTCATTCGTAACTTCTGAACCATGCGAGTTGGAATGTCGGTCAAATGGCATCCAATTCAATTCTTCATTCACGTATGACATCAGAGGATATGGAATTCAGTGCCAGAGTATAATCATAATAATTTATTCATTATATCTATTACAATCTATAAAATACTTCTACAAAACCAAAGTTTTAGGTGATATCAACCATAAAAGCCGGCGAGGAGATTGTCTATGGGAATTCCTCACTCTATAGAAAAAACTATCTAGTGGTGTTCGTATGATGAGTATGTATATGATTTTGTAAAGACACTATGCTACTATAACTTTAACACTATAATCACCCTCTACTCACATATAATCATATTATGTGTGCATATATACTAATACATATACATTAATATATCAGAGACATATTGATAATAAAAGTATGAAAAAAAGGCAAAAACTGAAGTAATTTAATGAAATACATGAAAATGAATCAAAAAAACATTTGGAGTGTACAAAGAAATGCAATAAAGGTACATATCAGAGAATATTACGGAATAACTGAAAAGGCGCCAGATTTTTTTTTGACCAGTACCTGTAGGATTTTTTTCGTAGATTTCGAATCTGAGCTCAGACTTTTGAGAATCATTATACAGGATGAGTTATTGTTACAAGAACTTTACATGGAGAAAAAAATATTCCGGTCCTGATATTGGTTTCGTTCGAAAGGCTACTCGTTGGGGCCTTTCAGTTCAATTCATGTACCAAATTTGAACCAAATCAGCCAATCCTTGTATTTGATATGGCGAAATGAATTTTTTTGTCTAAATCCACAAATCACTCTGTATGTCAGTAACGAAGCGGTTTTGGACATTTATATGTGACATTTTGCAATCATATTGGCAGTCCCTATAACCCCATGAGTTTTGTCGGTTTCATCTCGGACACCCTGTATATTTTCACATATTTTCACAATTTGACTAAAAAACTGATTTTGAATGCCACTAAAATGAATGCATGTCTTTTAAATAACTGTAATTATTAATATGAAAAAATTCAATTGTTTATATCCATGTGGAAATTGAATTTGCAACATTTTTCAATTGACCTTTTTTTCTTTCGTAGATTGATTGTAACAGTACAAGTACAAAAGTACAAAAACTTCCTGCACTTTTATACATAAACGCTCACCGAGGGACGTCCAAATATTTGATTTGAATCGTTCATTGTCGTTAGTTTATCACACGCGCACTTTCGACCCTGGGTCTCTCTTTGATTCGAAGCTTTTACTCGCCGTCGTTTTGAGTTTTGCGACCGAAAAATTTGAAGTATCGGATTTTGTAGACTTTTTTTTTATCAACGGTAAATGGTGATAAGTGATACTGTCTAAACCAGTTTGTCTGATTCCGCCACTGCGGCGCTGCACGTTAAATTCCTTCCCCGTGCTCCAAGTCCATAAACATCATTCGAGAGTAGTTTTTCTGTTGTTCTAATACCTCAAAAACAATTTTTCACCAATACTCGCAAAGTGTTCACTGAAAGCTTCTGCCATTTTTATATAACTTAATACCGTTGAGTTATCACCTACGATCGTTTCCATTCCATTCAGATGGAAAATCTCCCATATACTAATCCATGTTTGGATTTATGAATAGAAAGAAAAAAACTGTGCATGAAATATTTTTAAAATTGCAATTACTTATATTAGAGAACAGCAGTTACTTTATTCTCTCATTGTTTGATCTGGATTTTATTTTGTCAATGTTCTGATTCATAGATTTGGAGGGTTGTTTATTGGTAGCGCCTGTTGATCCAATTAATTCGTTGGTGGCTTTCAATTCGTCTCGAATAAAATCCAAAACACTACCCATCTTGGATTATTACATATGAATACTTTCATAACTCAAGATATTCCTAAACTTATTGAAAAAATAAGATATTCTTTCAGCATTTCTTTGAATTAGATCAACATTATCGATACTGTTGATTTCGTATGGTACTTTTGTTTGAAATGTGCCAAAATTGAACTTCTAATGTGTATGTTACTGGCGTTTCTTGTGTTGTGAGTGTGGAATTATTCAGTGGAAATGAATCAAATTTCGATGAGCAAAATACATTTCTTGAAATTTTCAGATGTTACTGGCATATGAATCATGCACCCCTGTTTTCTAAATGTTTATCCAATACTGAAGTACCTTGATAACTTGTTATTGCTTTGAATTCTATTTTATAAAACACAAATGGGTTGATTTTTTTGCATGAATTCAAATCAACATGGCTAGAACTATTACAACTATCTCATCGAATTACCTAGAAATCCTCATGTATGATACTCTTCGGGATTGTTCCTGCACATTGTTTTCTCAATGAACCCTGTTGATCAATGAGGCTTTTCGTAATCATGATCCATAGGATCTACTTTATAGAAGTCCCAGCACTTTATATATATAAGTACATTCAATAGCCCAATTCATCAAAGCGAGCATGAACTTTTACGATTGCCAGTCTCCATGGCTTGACCTATTTCAGAATAACCAGGGATTGCGCTCTTCAACATTCATTTCTATTATCTTGAATGAAATATGAAATTCATAAACTTCACTGGATCTCACAACAACACGAAAATATATAGATATGGAGAAGTACCGACTTTTTGTCAATGCCACATTGATATTGATTATTCGAATTAGTCCTTCCCCAAGTGAATAATGGATGAAATTCATGATTTCATTTATTACAAGTGAAATGAAGTGGAAAAAATCATCTTTATAAACTAGTTTGGTCATTAATCTAGTTTGAGCATTCGAGGATCTCTGTGGATGATAGAAGTTCGGTATGCCAATTATTGCATGACTTTTTTTCAAATACAATATGATTATGTCTCCACAAATTACATTATCAAAAACTATGGAAAAATACTAATTACTAGCAAAGAGTTTTAAAATTATTCAATTATTAGCTATTTAATACGTATTTGCTTCCATAAGAATCAACACACCTTCGAAAACACTTGTTAATTTTATTGTCATAAATGAAAATCTGTCAAATTCTCGCAATCACCTTGAAATAAGGTCTTAATTTTGAGGGTATGTATTACATTTTTTGTTGAGTAAAACTTTGTATCCGAAAAATTTGTCGAGAACGTGCGCTGGAGAAAGTGGATGCAATTTGCATCAAGCAGTGAGAATTTTCAACCAGAGTTTTCCGGAAAATCCTGTATGTCAGAAATATTTCAGCGAGTTAGTATCCACAAAAAGTGAATGTATGGGCAGGCATTTTATAACCATCTAACTGGTTATTCATAGATGGCAATTCAACTGTACAATTATACCTAAATATGCTGCAAAACGTAATCACATATCTCATTGATGGAGAAGGAGAAGCGAATCCATTGGTCTTTGATATGCCAATAATATTCCAACAGGATGGAGCCATTCTTCATTATTTTAGACAGGTTTGCGAATATTTGAATGAAATATACCAGGTGACAATGGGACTAGGGCCATGCCCATATCTCCCTCACTTCTCAACCGATTTGAATGAGACACATTTTCGGATTGACAGACATATGAAAACAAAATGGCCGACTTCCGATTTCGTTAGAATAGCCACCAACTTCGATTTTTCGAATGGAACACCCTGTATGTTTGATGTTTTTCGGATTCTACGGCTCAAATTACATACGACAGTATCGCCAAATTTCTATTTTACAATTGATTTTTTATTTTTTTTTATTTAGCCCTGTAGGCCGTGTTCAGGTTAAAATCTATACTAATTTACATCAGTAACTTATAGTAACAGTCATTTCATCGATAAGATCAATTATAAATCGTACAGCAAGAATTGAAATTTGATGAACGAGTTTTAACGAAAAAATAGTTTTTTTAAAATGGTACCTACCGAGGGCTATCTTTCCATTCGATAGGGAATTTAATTGCCAATTCAAAGATATACATTATGTACCACTTTCTTTTTGTTCGAAACGTAGCGAGCCATCTAACAAAATGAAATCAATCTGAAAAAATTGGTAGGTAACATGACATCTATTCATTCTTCCAAACTTTACTTCAGAATGGTAACAATGAATTACCAAAAAATCATCGACTTGAAAATATGGTATGATCATAAATCCATTACAGAAAAGATAATTTCAATATAATCAAACTGTTTGAGTAAATCTCACTACTGAAATAGTGAAACATTCAACGTACAAATTATTACTCACAATACCATTATCCTGTTTTCAATAGAAGAGTTTCACAACCATCGAAAAGTCATTCAATTCATTAATGACTAATGATATGTTCGAAGTATTGCCCGTTTTCCTTAACACAGACTAGTTGTATTTGTTGTACAGCTCATCAGATTCATCAGAAATTCCTGAAATGCGCGCTCAATTCTATCTCTAAAGTCCTCCAAAGAAGTTGGTATCTTCGAGTATACTCTGGATTTAATGTGACCCCATGAATAAAAATCATATGGGGGTTAAATCGGGTGATCTGGCTGGCCATCTGATTGGACCATTTGTTCCAATCCATCTCTGCCCATAGATATCACCAAGATATTGCCGAACAATATTAGCATTATGTGTTCCTGCACCATCCTGCTGAAACAAGATATTTTCCCTGATGTTCTCAGGTAAATCGTTGATATTATTTTGAATATCTTAGATATCTTTTGGCCATCAGAGGCCCATCGAAAAAAATTGGTCCAATGATTCTTGTCCCTATGATTCTTACCCAGACGTTGAATCCAAATCTTTCCTGAAAATTATCTCCTCTCAGCAACCTAGGATTTTATTGAGTCCAATACCTTGTTATTCCTATAGAACATACCATTATTCGTAAACCTAGACTCATCTGTAAACAGTATCTTCGAGACTAAACCATTATTCAAGTCATGATGACGCAAAAGGCAATCACAATAAGTAAGTCTCCGTTCTGGGTCATTTTGATATAGATCCTGATGCAAACTGTATTTATGGGAGCGATATTTATGTTTTTTCAATACTTTTCTGGCACTTTCCCCGCTGATCCCACATTCAATTTCCAATTCTCGCACTGTGACAGATGGAGAAAAATTAACATATGCTGAAACATTAGTTTCCGCTTCTTCACTGACGATGAAGTGGATGTGTTTTTGATCAGCTGGTTCTTCCCCTAGGATCATTTCCAATTCCCTGAAATTGGTCCTCGATGGGTGGCGTCTTAACGGATAACGAACAGCGTATAGCATACTAGCGTTGACAGCGTTCTTCTGACATTCTCCGTTTACCAATATCATATCGATTTGTTTGTTCCGATGATAACGATTATAATTTTCCATTTGAAAAAAACTTTTTACAAACAAAACAAGATGACAAGTAAAATTGGTATTTCACTTTTGACATGACATTAATCACCTACTGTTTTCCATGATTCCACGGTTGTCTCAATATATTAAGTGTCAGAATATTAGCATACTTCAACGTAGCTTTGCTGAAATGGCGTAGTTTTGTTGGCTCTGGGATCTTGGACTATACAGAGTGGCCACTTTTTTAATGGGATTGTATTGGTAACTTTCAAACCATAAGAGTTAGAAGGTCGGTCAAATGGAGAAAAAGTTGCATTCATAGAAGCAGTGTCAAGCAGTTCAAACAAATCAAGATCATCAGTGCCGGTTATTGAGATATCATAAGAAAAGTAAATTCTGTCATTTTGATTTTTCTTTTTTTCCCACTTTATTTCGAATATTATCAAAAAATGTCACAGGAGTTTTTTATTCGACAGTGAATTATCCTCAATTTGACATAATCAGATTTTGTATCCAACGTTTCGTACGCTCTGGGCCACCCTCAGCCTCATTTTTTTCAATACGGACCTGCATATTTTTTGACACTTTTCGAAATAACTTTCAACGTTGAATTCAACGATATATCAAACAATGTCATTCAAAGTTGATTTTCATGTGATTTTGACCCTTATCCAAATTTCTTTGGGTCGGATCTGTATTACATTTAGGTACCTTTAGTTTAATTAACAACATGCAATACATTTCGATGAGAAAATCAACTTACTCATCTTCAACTGAATGGAACGTAACAGAATCAAAGCAAGAAACAAGTAATAATTATTTACAAATTTCAAGAGGTGAAAACCCCAATTCATAATAATTAAACGAAACTATCATTTAATGAAAGAAAAATCAAATGATTATTCGAAAGTAAATGATGAACATCAATGGAGTAAGTGTTCGAAATGTCCACCATTTTGTAAAATTCACTTTGCGGTTCTGGAACCCATACTTCTTATACATTTGCTTATTTCGTCTCTTCGAATACCTTCCAATACATTCTCAATCTTCTCGCGAAGAATCTCTATTGTTGGATTTGTCATTTGTTCCGTTGAAACAAATTACAGAATCGAACTTTATTTTGAGATCATTACGATATAATTTTTGCAAGGCTTGGTATTCAAATTTAAAATCATTGTATTCGCGTCTCTTGACTATTTTATTAACAGCAGTTTTTGATAAATTGCATTCACTGGCCACAGATTTTTTTTCTGGGTTCAATTGAATTTGGGTCAGAACATTGATATCGTTGATAGACTTTTCTTTTCTCACACAACTCTAGGTTTATTGAATGTATTATTTTCAAGTAGTAGGCCGTGGATAAAAAAGAACATAACAAGAAATGTCATATTATTTGTCACTTCGTTTATTATTGTGTCACAAGAACTTGTCAATAAATACTTTTCTGAGTAATTTCAATTTAACTTATTCGATATGGTAAGATACACAAATGAAGAGAAGAGAGATATGTACGAAGTGTACATAAAACTAGATAGAAATTCGTTCAAAGCACAACAAAGGTATGGTGAATTATATCCTGAAAGAACAACACCAAATATCAAAATGTTTCGACGTTTATCTACAGCGTTACTTGCACATAATTCATTCATTGAACCTAGAGGTCCTTATGTACGACGGAACGAGCCTATCAATGACATCAATGTTCTGGCCCAAATTCGAATGAATCCAGGAATAGGATCGAGAACTATGGTCAGTGAATGCAATTTATCAAAAAGTGCTGTTAATAAAATAGTCAAGAGACACGGATACCATGACTTTAAATACCAAGCCGTGCAAAAACTATATCGCAATGATCCTGAGAGGAGGTTGCAATTCTGTAATTGGTTTCAACGGAAGGTGCGGAATAACAACAATTTTGCGCACAATATCATTTGGGGAGACGAAACAACATTCACAAATTCTGGCATGTTCAATCGAAGGAACAAACATTTTCATGCCACAGAAAATCCTCACTTAATTCATGAAGTTAGACATCAATATCGTTTTTCTTTGAACATATGGTGCGGTTTGTTGAATAATAAATAACTGGAACCCTATTTTATTGACGGCAACCTAACCGGAGCAAAATATGTAGAAATTATAGGAGAAATGTTGGATGATCTTCCTAAACGGTATCGGCGTAATAGTCCATGGTTCCAACAAGACGGATGTGGTCCACACAACTCAAGAATAGTCACAGACTATCTAAATCGAACTTTTCCCGATTCATGGATTGGAACAAGAGGTCCAGTAGCATGGCCTGCCAGATCTCCGGATTTGAATCAGCTGGATTTTTATCTGTGGGGATATCTCAAAAATAAAATTTATGATACTACGAACCCGACAATAGAGATTCTTCGCGAGAAGATTGAGAATGTATTGGAAGGTATTCAAGGAGACGAAATAAGCAAATGTATAAGAAGTATGGGTTCCAGAACCGCAAAGTGCATTTTACAAAATGGTGTACATTTCGAACACCTACTTCATTAATGTTCATCATTTACTTTCGAATAATCATTTGATTTTTCTTTCATTAAATGATAGTTTCGTTTAATTATTATGAATTAGGTTTTTCACCTCTTGAAATTTGTAAATAATTATTACTTGTTTCTTGCTTTGATTCTGTTACGTTCCATCCAGTTGAAGATGAGTAAGTTGATTTTCTTATCGAAATGTATTGCATGTTGTTAATTAAACTAAAGGTACCTAAATGTAATACAGATCCGACCCAAAGAAATTTGGATAAGGGTCAAAATCACCTGAAAATCAACTTTGAATGACATTGTATGATATATCGTTGAATTCAGCGTTGAAAGTTATTTCGAAAAGTGTCATAAAATATGCAGGTCCGTATTGAAAAAAATGAGGTTGAGGGTGGCCCAGAGCGTACGAAACGTTGGATACGAAATCTGATTATGTCAAATTGAGGATAATTTACTGTCGAATAAAAAATTTTCGTGACATTTTTTGATAATATTCGAAATAAAGTGGGAAAAAAAGAAAAATCAAAATGACAGAATTTACTTTTCTTATGATATCTCAATAACCGGCCCTGATAAACTCGATTTGTTTGAACTGCGTGACAATGCTTCTATGAATGCGACGTTTTCTCCATTTGACCGACCTTCTAACTCTTATGGTTTATAAGTTACCAATACAATCCCATTAAAAAAGTGGCCACTCTGTAAACCTATATATCCTTTTTCCGAACTCCTTCGCCACAGTAAAAGGTATTTTATTCCCGATAATACTATTCGTTATATTATATCAAATTGATGTATTGATGTGCCGCATTTTCAATGTAGACCATTAATGTATCTTAGGCATACAAAAAACATCTAAACACACGTTATATAGAAATAAGGTGTTATATCTTCCACGTATCATTTTAAATTTCCCGCAAGCAGAACAGCAGTTCGGATAGTTTCGTACACCTTCGCAATCGTATTAGCAAGAACTGGATGCTTGTCATACAGACTCGTATATAATAGAAAGAGACAGAGTGACAAATAAAGTCGCAAAGAGGGGGCATAACGCTTTTTTCTTACGTGACAATTCCACGTAAGCCGCGTAAAGGAACTTCGTTCCAATAATCGCACTGAAATTTTCTACACTGGCAACGTTGAAAGAATCATAGAAATAGTAAACTAATATATGGTTGTATTTTTTGAATACAAAGAAACCTATGATTTTCTGTATCTTCAACTATTCCCGTCTAATATCCCAAACTTGAACAATTCACCACGCTGTAGTTCAACCAATTTTTGGTACGCATTCTCCAAGCGGACGAACGATCGACTCTGATCGAGTATGTTGTTTACATGCAGGTGCAATTTGATATCCCGGGTTAGTTTTAGAATCGATACGCGGAGGCGGGGGCATGGAAAAGGGACGTCAGCGGAATATCTGGCCCGACTGGCGACGCAGACAGGAGACACACCGGCCCCACATCTCTTTCGGTTTTCTTACCGCCCCCGTTCCCAGAGTATGATAACCTCAGCGTCCTCAATAAGAGCTCTACCATGATTGTGGATTCTAATTTTGCACAGGTGTTCAGAAACGTTCAGGGGAGGGATTTATTGCTCACAGTACCTACTTGGTGATAATTTCGTAGTATGTGGATTTACAGAAAACTGATTTATCTATTCTCTCATAGATATGTAATACCAAGCATATCCCAAATTTACAATCTCGTCTGTAAAGCCTTATAAAATATTTCCCAATAAAATGCGTTAAATATTGATGCAACTAGTGAAATTTCTTTCAGAAATTGTCTACCTCCACAAAATAAGTCGTCTGAAAGCTGTGACTTGTTTATTATTTCGTTTGAATCTTCAATCAAATATTTTCTGTGTCTAATTAATATGAACCTGTGTATTCTCAATAAGAACATGCCCAAAGCATTATCAAAATAGTAGCGTCTTTAATAGACTAATTTGAAATAAAACGTGAAAATGGAGAACATTTCAGTAATCTATCAAAAAAGCGAAAACGGGTCAAACTAGTGGTGGATATTGATGGATTTGTTCATTCTCTTTCCAACCATCCAGTTTTTCTGAATTTTGTTCGAATGTTTTTTCACAATATGCATTGAAAATGTTATTATACTCAAATTCTCAAGTCATTGAAAGATAGAAAAGCTCCCGGTCTAGACGGTATAACTAAAAGTATTCTAATGAACGTATCACACATCATTATTACACCACTCACTCACCTTATCAATAAGTGCTTTGAAACGGGACATTTCCCGGAGCCCTGAAGTCAGCAGTAGTTAAGCCACTATATAAAAATGGTGACGAACTTGATATGGGAAACTATCGCCCCATTTCAATTCTGTCAACTCTAGCGGAAATAATAGAAAAACTTATCAAGAAACGCATGATAGGATTCCTGGAGAAGTATAAATTATTATCAACCAAACAGTTCGGTTTCACGGAAAAAAAATCTACTGAAGATGCAATAGCATACCTAACATCGAAAATATCTAAAAATGTTGATGCCAAGACACCAACACTCGGTGTATTTGTTGACCTCAAAAAAGCATTTGACACAGTCAGTCACACTCAGTTATCAGGTGTGTTGGAGAGTGTTGGCTTCCGAGGAACTGCATTCCAACTATTCAAAAGTTATTTGGAAGACAGACATCAATATGTTAAAATTGGTGATGAAATGAGCTCTGCTGCAAATGTTACCTATGGAGTAATAATAATATTCTATTTACTGAATATTAATGAGTTTTGCTGACGACAGAGCAATCATTTATACTGCGAGTAGTTGGGATACCCTTAAAATAAAATGTGAAAGAGATTTCATTAAAATAATTAACTGGCTCAATAATCGATTACTGACAGTTAATTTCAATAAAACCATTTTTTACCCTTTACTTCCTATTCCAGACATCTACCAGGATACGAAAGTCTCACTTTTTCTATTGGCAACAAGTCCACAACAATTTATACAAAACCTTACTGCAAATACCTAGGTATACAGTGCTAGTCAAAAGTCCCCTCCCCCCCTCGTATCTTTTGAACGGGTATACTTATAATAATGAAATTTGGAGACTGGAAATAAACGGATGTAGGCTTCTCAACTGGTCATAACAGGTGACGCAATAGTCATAAATGACGTCACAAGGCCACTGTGACCAATAATTTTAAATGGGACCCTATGGCAAGTGACAGCTCGTTCGAAAGGTATTGAAAATACCTATTCAGTCATACCAATTTTGTTTGGGTTTCTGCTGATTTTGATTGATAAATTGAAGAAATACAAAAATTATAGTTTCGCATTTAATTAATAAAGATTTTAAAGTACGCCTCTGGTTAATTGTCAAAAAGGTTGACGTTTTTGAATTATCTACTTGTCAAAAGTGTTTATACCTTGAAAATTTACCTAAGCTATTGTTTAACGAGACGTTTAAGTGTTTACATAGGCAAAATGGTACGTACTGTAGCCGACAAAGTAGCAGCTATCTTAATAATTGGTGAATGTAGAAACAATTTCCATGCAGCGGAACGACTGTTTAATGAGAGGTACCCCGATCGCCCTATATCGAGGGTTTATTTGAGGGAGCTTCTTCGGAAGTTTGAAGCATCAGGTAGTGTTCACGGTGCCAAACGATCTGGTCGACCAACAATTAGTGATGACAAAAAAATTGACATAATTGGAGAAATGGTAGTAAACCCTACTTCTTCCACAGCCCAAGTTGCGTCTATCTGTGAAGTCAGTCAAAGGACAGTACATAGGGTGTTGGCTAAAAACAAATTTCATCCATACAAATTAAAATGGTGCACCAACTAATACGATGATGACCCCACCGAAATAGAATTCTGTGAAACTTGTCCAATAAAATGAACCAACAACCAGGCTACATACAGACAATTTGTTTTAGTGACGAAAGTACTTTCTTTCTCAATGGAAATGTTAACACTCAAAATGTGAGGTATTGGAGTGACACAAATCCTCACATCTTTCGTGAAAAACATACTCAATTTCCAGAAAAAGTAAATGTTTGGGCAGGTATTTTGGGAAACCACATAGTTGGGCCTTTTTTTCTCAATGCTAACTTAACCGGTGAATTGTATCCGGAGATGTTACAAAATGATATTGAGGCGTTAATTCTTGAAATTCTAGAAGATAATCCAGATGAATTCGACAACTTGGAAATAACGTTTCAACAAGATGGTGCTCCTGCACACTATTACGGTGCAGTAAGACGTTACCTAGATGAAGAATATCGTGGTAGATGGATTGGACGACGAGGTTCGATCGAATGGCCAGCTCGGTCACCGGACCTTACACCATTAGATTTTTTTCTATGGGGGTACTTGAAATCCAAGATTTACGCTACAGCACCTGACAGTATTGCCATTCTGAAACAACGAATTGTTGAAGAATGTAGGGCAATTTCCGCTGACACACTGGGACGAGTACGACAAGAGTTTAGCAATAGGATGCATTACTGCCAGGAAGTAGATGGAGCACATTTTGAACACTTATTATAAGAACTGGTTCTTAAATCTTTATTAATTAAATGCGAAACTATAATTTTCGTATTTCTTCAATTTATCAATCAAAATCAGCCGAAACCCAAACAAAATTGGTATGACTGAATAGGTATTTTCAATACCTTTCAAACGAGCTGTCACTTGCCATAGGGTCCCATTTAAAATTATTGCTCACAGTGGCCTTGTGACGTCATTTATGACTATTGCGTCACCTGTTATGACCAGTTGAGAAGCCTACATCCGTTTATTTCCACCCTCCAAATTTCATTATTATAAGTATACCCGTTCAAAAGATACGAGGGGGGGAGGGGACTTTTGACTAGCACTGTATATTTAGACAGACATCTGAAATGGGACACACAAATAAGCCATGTAGTGAAGGAACTTAGGTTTACACTATATAAATTCAAATACCTGTCTCAAATAATTACCTTTGAACAAATTGAAATATTATACTTTGCCCTTGCTGAAACTCATATCAGATATGGACTAATAGCATGGGGAGCTGCCACAAATAATCACATTGCACACCTACAAAAAATCCAGAAATGGATAATAAAAGTTGTAATGAAAAAACCTTTCATCTACCCAACTAACGAACTATTCCAAGAAGATGTTTTTCATATTTAGCTCCTAGGTTCTACAATGTTACACCATCAGAAATTAAAAAAACAGAACTCTCTTTCCGAAATAAAATGAAACGGGAACAAACAAAAATCGATTATTCCGAGCGGAAAAAACACGTTCCAAAAGATGTTTTTCATATTTAGCTCCTAGGTTCTACAATGTTACACCATCAGAAATTAAATCAATCCTATCAATATTCACATTCAAATCAAAAATAAAGAAATGGATTAGAAGTCTTCCACGACTGCAGGTACATCAAATCAAATCAAATCCTTTATTTTCCTTAAAATGACAAAAAATTTCGTTTTGTATAGGAATAGTCAGTACTTATATCTAACTTACAACTAGTACTGAAAACAAGCAAACAGATTTACGGGTCTAAACAATATTACACAAACACAGTAGAGTGGATCACATAGGACTAGATAAAAACTCATCGAGTGTATAAAAACAATTGATCAACAAAAACGACTTCAGACGTTTTTTAAAAATCGTTGCAGTTTCAGCTCTCTTGATCATTACTGGAAGGTGATTGAAAATTTTAGGTCCAATGCATTTAGGAGCATTTTGAATAATCTTGTATTTGGCACTTTTGACATGTATCATTCGTTTCTGACGAGTGTTCTTATCATGAATATCACTGTTCAGAATGAAGTCGGTTTTATTGGTGAATACATAAACTGAAAGTTCATATATGAATAGACTTGTCAGAGTTAGAATATTCTGATTTATAAAAAGGGTTCTACAGGAGCTTCGTTTAGGAGTGTTAAATATACAACGTAAAATAGCCTTTTGTTCAATGAAGACGTTTCTACTCATTGTTGAGTTGCCCCACAAGCAAACACCATAACGCAGCCTAGACTCAACGTGAGCATAATATACACTGATAAGTTGCTTTTTATTCAAAACGACTCTCAGATTCCTAAAGAGATATAGGAGTGAGCACAATTTAGAAACCAGCTGTTCACAGTGTGGAATCCAGTTCAGATATTCATCCATTTGCATACCCAAGAATTTAACTGCATTATGAGAGCTTTGTAAGGTAGTATTATTAACCTTCAATTGGAGTGCTTCTGTTTTATTCTGATAGTTACGAAAACGAATAACTTGAGTTTTTTTAGCATTAAAAAATAGATCCTGTCTGTTGAAGTATTCAGAGGTTAAGTTCGGGATATCTGTACATTTGTGTGTTAAAATATCAGTTTGCTTATCCGAGATCAATATACTAATATCGTCCGCATATGCAGTAAATAATGAGTATGATATTTCCCTATCAATATTGTTTATGTATAAGAGAAACAGAACCGGCCCCAATATAGATCCCTGAGGCACACCAGTCCGGACCAGTTTCGTTTCTGATATGGGAAACGAAACCACACCACCTTGATCAAATCTCAATGAGACGCATTGGTTTCTGTTACTGAGAAACGAGGATATCCAGGTATGTGAATTTCCTCTTAGACCATAACATTCCAACATATCCAGCAGTTTCAGGTGATTCACGCAGTCAAAAGCCCTGCTCAAATCGCACAAAATAGCAGCTGGGCACTCGCCCACTTCAATGAACTCTATCAGAATTTCATAGAAAGTCAGTAGAGCAGTTTGAGTCGATTTTCCAGAGCGAAAGCCATGCTGCATGGGTATCAAGATATTGTGTGATTCAAGAAAATCATTCAAGCGCTCTAGAATGCATACTCGAAGACTTTCGAGAAGCTCTGGGGACAGTGATTGGTCTAAAATTTTCAATGGTTGATAATTTTTTGTTCTTACGCAGGGGAGTTACCTTTCCCACCTTTAGGGATGTAGGGAAACTTCCATTTGAAAATGAAAGGTTCACTAAAAAAGTTATCGGTTTTATAATAATGTGCAGAACTCTTTTCAGTAGAAACACTGGTATCTCGTCAGTTCCTGATGATTGTTTGCTCCTTAGTTTACGATTGATTGAATTGAATAATTCTGATTCGCTAAATGGCTCTAAAAACATTGTGTATGGATTTATATCTATTCCATTTTCATTATTCATGTTCGAGGGATAATAATTATTACTCGGAATATCACCTATTAAGGCCTGAGGTGCTTCGATGAAAAAATTATTTAATTCATTCACGATCTCTGAAGGGTCTTCGATAACGTCATCATTTTTTCGAATAACGATGTTCTCACGTGAGCTTTTACTTCTGTTCGTGAGTTCAGATACTACTTTCCACAAAATTTTCGGATCGTTATATGACATACTAATTTTGTTTTGGTAAAATTTCTTTTTTGTTCGTTTACTAATTTCAGGTGTATTTTTTTGTTGTTATTATATGTTTCAGTTAAAGCAGGGTTACTTTTCTTTAGGTAAAATAAATGTTTCAATGAACGACTAGATTCTTTGACAAGATCGTCAATCCACCCCCGTTTATTCTTGTTAAAATATATTTTCCGTTTGGGGAAAGCAGTTTCAAAATAATGAAGGAATATATCATAAAAACGATTGAAGGCATCTTCGCAAACACCATATTCATAAATATTGCTCCATTCCTCTTTTTCCAACATAAACTCGAAGTTTTTAAATTATTTTCATTAAAGCACCTCTTCATTTCAGAATTATTATATGATGTCAGAGAAGAGCTTTCGTTAATGTCAAGAGTATCGCACGATGATCGGAAATTTCATTAATCAATAACGTAACATGATTCCTCATTGTTACAGTTTGGAAAGATCTGGTCAATCAATGTGCAGCTGGTATTAGTGATCCTTGTGGGCCAACCCACCAATGGGCGAAAATCGTAACATGACATCAAATTACATAATGATACAAAATTAACATTTGAGTATGAATCAAAGTTGAAATCACCGCAAATAAAGTAAATCGTGCCGGGTTTATAAAGAAGGTCCAGTATTTCACGAAAATTATTAAAAAATAAATCAATATTACCACAAGGAGATCTATAACAATTCATTATAACAAATTTTTGCTCATTTAGTGTGTAGGAGATAGCACAGACTTCAAAATGTTGTTCAATGAATTTATCAAAGTTATTTGTATTTACGTTCAACAACCCCGCTACTCCACCACATCTTTTTGTTGGTCTGCAGTAAAAACCACACAAACTAAAACCTGGAAAAACTATATTGTCCAGCAGTGTTTCCTTAATGCCAATCTCTGTTATACATAAGAACTGTAAATTAGCGAAAAAGCTCATTTCTGTCAGCAGACTGTTCATTTTATCAAAGTTAATTGTATTTACGTTCAACAATAGTAGATTTGGATTTATTAACGATCAATAGTCGATTTCAGACGATAATGTAAAAAATTGTTAATATAGGCACCGCTAGGCCAGAGCTCCGGGTTCATGGCCACCTTGAAATTTTTTTCATAGATACCAACCTTGAATGACGAATAGATGGTTGGATTTTTGGATTTAATTGACTCACAGGTGACCTCAGGAAAGTTGGCTTTCAGCTGCCGTAACATGTCTTCTGGTGTGGTCGCTGGATCCACTCTGCACACATGTAAGTATACAAACTTAGGAACACCCTTGATCTTCTCAGAGTTTTCTCCGACGAGACATCAATTTGTGGATGTTAATAATACATATTATTTCTAAACTGATCGCACTCCTTGTACACATGGATTTTAATATCAAGTAATCGAAAATCAATCCACTTTCAAACTTTTGAATTTTAAATATTAATGTTTATTTTTATAATACATAAAACCGATTGTTCTACTATGTTTTTTTCTATTCTGTCTCTATTTTGTTACTAATTTGTTACTGTTACTTGTACTTTGTTAGTTAGTTATTCTTCAATTTTGTTAGTTCATTAATTATTCACTCTACTGCTACGTTGGCATTCACTCAATATGGTATATTATGACTTTATTTTCATTTTTTTACTTTATACAATGCGGTAACCATGTGAAACCACTTTCAAGGCTAAGCCTTCAGTGTATCACG
Source organism: Gonioctena quinquepunctata (assembly GCA_018342105.1). Taxonomy (NCBI): domain Eukaryota; kingdom Metazoa; phylum Arthropoda; class Insecta; order Coleoptera; family Chrysomelidae; genus Gonioctena; species Gonioctena quinquepunctata. Next base: position 523,120 of record JAFIRS010000825.1, read on the forward strand.
TTTTTCATTTGCAGTGTGCATGAAATGTAATATATGTAGTATCTATAATGAATGTACTGTTCTTACGGCAAATAAATTATTATTATTATCATTATTATTTCACATGTATATTGTGAAAAAACGTATTATCGAAATTAAAAAAAAAAGATTGTTGAAAAGAGAATTGAACTGTCTATTCAACGATGTGCCACTTGACACTTGACCCCCCATGCTATTTGGAATTTTTAAGTTGATTCCCCTTCCCCCGCACTCACAATATCTTTCATTTCAAAAAGTAGTATTTCTATCCTTTTTTTTCATTTTTCTACGTCGAACAGTTCAAAAGTTAACAGTAACTATTAAGAGCCGCAGTGTACATATTGGTAAAGTGAAACTTCTTTAGACCCGACTTACTCGCAACTGAATGCTTTGGATGACGCAAGCATAACGAAAGTGAACAAACGTAACATGATCCGGTATGTATTATTAACATGAAAAACGTGCAGCTGGATCAAAATATCATGACCTTACACTTCATTGCGAGCGTTGCCACGTATTTATCAAGTACTATTTCAATATTCTTTTTTTTATGAATATTTTTCACAGATAGAAGTGATAAAAATGAAAGAAAAAAGAAAACTATATCATGAAAACTTCAAAGAATAGTGCTGGATTGAATTGAAATGGCTAAATCTCAAGAGATTTTACACTTTCATTTGATCAACATTCAAATTTTCCTCATAAAGTTAGTATAGAATGCCTCAAATCCACATCTCTTTGAGTAATTTCTCTCAAATAATGAAATGAGGTTGGATACACTGAATAGATTTCAATAAACACCTGATTTGTAGTATATATAAATTAACGTTTTGAAATTGCCATGAAAGCCTTTGATTTTCGTTGTTTTTCGAATTTCTTCAAATAGAACTCTATCAAACATCATAAAATTTATCCACCAACAATTACTCCACTTCACTATTGACGGCTCGGTTCTTTTAAATTGCAATAACCATGAGAAACCGATGATTCTTGCTGCAGATTTCAATGTTAATATCTGTAAAGAAGAATCTCAACCATTAATTGATTGTTTGATTAAAAAAATAACAATGAATTAATATCCACTTCAATCATCAACGAGATATGGTACTATAATTGATGCAGTTTCCACAAGAAATTTAGAAAATTTGCAAAGCAGAGTTTATGTTTCTCATTTTAGTTACCTTCGATTTCGTATTTAAATTATTTTTTTTGTAAGGCTCGATGTGAATAAGTGTAGATATGACTTTCTGTTGCCCACTGTATGATATGATCATTATATACCATTGAATTCTGAAATGACTTTTTTCATTTTTGGTTCAATCGTAATATCTGCCACAACGTCAAAGAAGTTTACACGCACTCTATGAAAAGGTACAACTAATAAGCGAACATCATATTTCATCCACCTGAAACAAAGTGATTGCCCTTTCGAACAGGAAGATAGCTACACTCGTTACGGAAATCTTCGCCCACCTAAAAATCAGTGAGCGGCGATAATAATATCCGGCAATCGTGTTCATTAGAGCGCTTCAGGAAGACGCTGATGTCTGAATTCGCAATCACGCCTTCTTCAGATTTCATTATACTAAAATTCGAAAAGTACTAGTCAACTCTCTAGGAGTGATCTATTTTATCCAATGGAGCAACGAAGATAGCATTTGTGAACAAACTTATGACATCAAACTATACTACTGTTAAAAAACAATTAAATCAAAAACTGAATCATCGATTCAGTTTAATCTGTCGGACGACAGGTAGATCAAAATATCTATAGTGCCGTGGTGGCCGCGAAAACAAAAAAAAAATCTTAAACATAAACAAAAGCAAACGATACTTCTGTAAGACAATGAAAACAAAAAACTTATTTCCAACAGAAAAACAATTATTTCTTGAATGGAGAGAAAAAAATATTTACAAGAAAAGACAAACCAAATTAAATTTTTTGTGTACCGAATTATTTCATTAAATGTTCGAACAAACCACCATTTTGGGCCAACCAATAGCCAAATCTATTGTACAGTTCTGTTCTGGTAGCCGCAAGGGTAACTGGTGTTACCTGAGCACACAACTGAATAATTTTTGCCCTCAGTTCATCTGAATTGGTGGTACGTTCGAACTCATGCCGATATACCTCCGATTTTAGCATGCCCCAGAAATAAAAATCAAGAGATGCTACATCTGGTGATCGAGGTGACCAGTTGATTGTACCTCGCGTACAAATAAACCGATCGGGAAATAATTGATTCAAAACTGTAACCACCGTGCCTGCATTGTGGGCAGGACAACCATCTTGTTGAAACCACACGTCGTTAAAGTAAATCGGAAGAGCGCGAACTGCAGGAATAATTTGATTTTGCAAAAGTTGCAAATATTTTGCTGCATTTAAATTCCCTTCAATAAAAAATGGGCCTATGACGTGATCGCCCAAAAGTCCCGTCCACACATTCAATTTGCTTGGGTACTGTGTCCTCACAGCAATACTCAAATGTTTATTTTTACGAGACCAATAACGACTACGGATGTGTTGTGTTTTCGATGAATTGAGAAGGACGATTCATCGGTAAATAACACCTTTTTTAGAAAGTCATCATTTACACGAAATGCCCTATTGCATTTTTCGACCATCGTTTCACAAAACTCCATACGTCTGAAATGGTCTCCAGGCAAAAGTCCTTGTGTGGTCTTGACTGTGAAACAATGATAACCGTTTCTCCTCAAAATATTCCTTACAGTTCTTTCATTCAAATTCACTTCGTCGGCGATCTGTCTACTCGAACAAGGTGTCGTTTCTGCCAATGCACACACTTGTGTTTCTCTCATTTCCCGTTCCTCGGGTATTTGTCTAGCATGCGGTGGTGGATTTGTGAGACAATATTTTTCGCAATGTGCTGCCACACACCCAAAATTCAGAAATTTATTAATGATTGAAAGGACAGTCGTTTCCGTAGGTACAGGTCTATCTGCAAAAGCCACTATGAATAAATTTCTAGTATCTTGTACAGAATTACCCTCAAAGTACCATTCAACGATCTGTTGGTTGTGTAAATAGGCGACATGCCTCAAAAGGTAATCATTGTCACGGTCTTTTTTTTTTCGCAACCACGGCTCGGCAAGAATGAGTCGAGTCGATGCGCTGTGTCGCATTGCCACGTGGTCAGTTGATGCGTCGGGTGGGGTAACAGGAGGGTGGTTTATGTGGTATTATCATATCATTGCGTTCCTTGTCGCTCGTGTAGATTTCTTCTATACCCCAGATAAATTGTTTCCGATCTGTAGACAAAAAATCTCAAATTCATGATGCTATAAAAATCAAACACATTCGTCGTATCCGCTTACTCAGATGTAATAAATATTCAGTTTTAATGTATAAAAGTGGTTCATTAATTACCTCGTGGACAAAGTAATTGTATAAAACACTCCAGATGAGTGAAATTATTGACTGCCATGTGTTGCTACTATGAACAGCTTACAAACATCTCATAGGACATCACAAATCAGGAGATGTAAAAACCCAAACAAAAAAAGCAACTCTTGGGTTTTTATCCCTATCTGAACCGCGAGTTCTATAATCGAAGCTCATAAATTGAAGACATAATAACTGTCATCATAACGGTCTTCGTGGGAGACAGAATAAGAACTAACGCGGTAAGCATCATCACTGGCGGTCTATAAAACGGATAAAAAAATAAAAATCCCTCATTCGCGCATCCAAGCTCAGTCACCTACGTCTGTCTGTCAATTGAGTATGTAGTTAGATAGAAATAATTGAAATGTATAACTGGAAGTTTGAGAAAATTATCGGAATAAGATAAATGTTGTATCTAGAATCAAGTGCGCGTTAGAGAAAAGTCGGTATTTAATTACTTAAAATAACAACCAATCAATAACTGAGAAAACAGTAGAGAAATCAGTAATCATAATTTAGAATACCATCGAAATTGTGTGTGTGAACCAGCAACTGTAACAGAGAAAAAATTGTTTAGCCTATATTGTTGTTGTTTGCATTATTTCGGCATATTGAATATTTTCCAACTATTATTAAACTGAATGGCATATTTCGATTTTCTACGAAATCTCTACCCAAAGTGAAAATGTTATATATGACATTTCAATCACATAATTGAAAATGGTAATTCGTTATGTTTTCAAAACATAAATTAATTCAGCCTTGACTTTTGAACTAGTCCATAGAATCTCCAGTTATCTGTATTATAAATAAAAGATAGACTGTTATCACGGCAAAATTCATTCCGCAAATTTTGATTTATTGTTGTAATGCAAATTTTACCTAGAAACATTTCACAGTTTCATTATTGAATAAAATTGATTTTATATCTAGTGTCTAGATGTGTGTCTAGAATCACCAAATTTCATGGATCCTTCATCCAGTGTCGTTGAATGATACGTGCTAATTCAACCAATATTAATTTTTTTCATTGTTTTATTTTCTCAATTGATAGAGTTCCACATATTTTGTTCCAGAGTATGTATAGAGCATTTGACTTTCATAAATTGTAAAACTTTCTCACAATTTATTTGGAATGATACTTGTTCATTCCCATACTTTTCCTGATTGTTTTAGAATGTTGAATTGATAAAATATTTGATATTATATACAGTGTGATTGGAAAAGCTGAATTCATTTGGTAACTGTTTAAGACAGATTATTTTTTATGGAAATATTGTTGTTTATTTTTAAGTCATTTTGAAATTTTATATTCTTGAAATTTCAGTTCTTCCATATAGGGCTCTATAAAATTGAGGCAACTCACCGTCAGTTGTAACGCATTTATTAACAAGGTTGTATTACTCATTTGGAACTCGTTCCATAGCAAATGATCAAAATGGGAATTTTTTCCTACAAATTCCTCTAAGAATGATAAACGAAACTCAACATGAATCAAAATTTGAAATTCCTTCAATTTTGGGTTGGTACTACGGTTGGTATGACTCTGTTCTACCCTGACTCGCACAGCTGAATTCAACCTCTTTCAATAACATATTTGAGCAATGAATGTCGAGGTTTTTAAAATAAAATAATGCAGGAATTGATTTCTAATATTTGTGTTGTTGTTTGTTGTGTACCAGCAATGTTTTCCGAAGTGTTGATGTCCAATGATTGTCTGTATTTCGTTTGACGTTGACTTTCATTATAGACTTCACGTTTTAGTGAGTGATTCTTAACCTATCTTTATGCAATTTGTTTACATTTGAACTGTTTTTATATATGTCTTGATGAAGGGAATGAACATTTCCCAAAGCCAACAAAAATTATTCTTTAAACCAGTCCAGTACTTTGACTATATATATATATATATTTATATATATATATATATATATATATATATATATATATATATATTTATATTATTATGGAATGATGAATTCATAAATATAATGATTGTTTTTATAAAATGAAGATTGCTAATAGTTTTCGCTCTTCTTTGTGAGCCAAATTGTTATGATATTGATGATTATTTGTGCCCTGTATAATATATTTTGCAATGTAATAATAATTGCTAGCTACGACACTGTTCTCTCGTCACGTTGCTGCCAATTGTTATCCTTACCACAGCTAAGCTCAGTTGGTACGCCCCTTGTCTCAGATAGCCGGTTCAGGCAATTGAGCCACTAGCCACTGCTTGGTATGTCAAATTTCAATTTATGCATTTATTCAATGGTCATAAGTATGATTGTTGATGATTGTAGAAAACAAACGACAAAGTATCAAAAAGCAATTATTTCCTTTATTCAGGAAAACTCAATTTTACCTGGCCTACGAAAGATAACTTACTCTTAGGTGAATCTACAAATATTTATGGATAATCATGAGAAAAGTTCATTGGTAAAATATACACAACCTCACTTTTACCTTGAAAGTGAAAATTTCTTCCATTTTCTTTTCTCCCAAAAAAAATAACGTGGCATTGTTTCAAATTCATTTTCGATCTCCTCTTGTGGCTTTGTTTGTTGTCACCTGGATACCATTTTTGTTCCTTCCCTCTGATTCGAATTTTTGAATTCGCGCACTATATTATCACATTTTCACTGTTTATGGTTATGTGTCATTACTTATACATAAAACTATTTTTCCATTCTTATTAACTAAGTACAAATTTCAATAATAATTGCCTCTGACACTTTCCCGCTCTTATTCTCTTCTGTGACCATCTGTTCCCTGATTGACTATTGTCATCAAGAAATTTGCTTTTTCTACCATTGGCTACTTTTAGTTAGCTACAATTTCATATACTGTATGTTTCAAATTTATAAATTTGTAGATCACCTTTTATTCAGGAAAATTTTGTAAATCTAGACTTTTGTTGTCGTTTGAAGAATTATGGGTTTAATCATTCTGACAGTGTATGAAATTGATTGTGTTATATAATTTGGACATTTTTATCTATTCATATCATACATAGGCTTATAAAGGTAATGGAACTCCTAAAATTATGTAAAAACAATCTCTTGAAACTAATAGCTAATCAATAATTATTCTTTTTTGTGGGTTTTTTCTTTTTAAAATATCTAACTGGTTTTTCATAACATAAAATATATATATATATATATATATATATATATATATATATAAATATGGGTCAAAAGTACTTTTCGTCAATATCTCGATTGATTTCAAGGGTGTTGAAAGTTTTGAAAATATTTTTGTTTTGTTTAAGATCCTGTTTATATTTTTGTTCCAATTGCTTTAATAGAAAACATTTTCTCTCATAAATTCACGATGACTCAATCAGAATCCCTTCATCCCAACTTGTGAACCTTTTCCTGTTCTTGACCTACTTCTCCATACTACCCGTCTTGCCGAAGAACTATTCAGCGAGTTGGAAAATTCATTAGCCATGACGAGTGGATGAAGGTATTCAAGGAATGAATGATCTTCTCTTGGACGAAATTAAAACATTTTGTAACACTGAGAAAAATTGAAATGCCATCGAAATGTGGGAAATTCTTGGCGATATTGATCAGGAATCGAGATGGAAATGGGCGGATTTTCTCCAAATGTCGTGATAACTTGTCATCTATATCATGATGTTGAAGTTAACATTTTCTATACCATCAAATATCGTAATCGTTTCCATGGATACATATTCCACTTTCACTTCCGAAGTAGGATATAAGTAATAAAAATTATAGTTTAAAACTAAAAAAACACGTTTATGAAGTGAAAAGGATGAAATGTTGAAAATAATAAGTATAATCATTACTGTTTCTTATGTAAAAAAAAAGCGTGAGGTGCTTGATATCAGTTATCTTAATATAATTATGAAAAGTTAGTAAAGAGCACCCCACTATTTTTTTACATAAGTGAACATTTTTGGGATAATGACTTTATTCTTATTATTTTCAACATTTAACATTTAGTCCATATTGCTACAAAAGACTAAAAAGATTATGGAAGAAAAACTCTGCGATTGATTTTTCCCAAACCATAATTTGGCAAAGATGCATTTATTTTGAAATTAAACTTGTGTTTTTCGCCATATTTTTGAAATGAGTTTTTTCTGAGGATCTAGGTGGGAATACCATGTCATGGCTATGAAATTATTGTATTGTCATGGGTTCTCAATAAGTATGCAAAATTTCAAATACTTCGGAAGTAGGTGAAAATTAATTTCATAGATTCTATTACCTCATACATACATTGATACATACAGGTGAAGTTGAAAAAAGCGTGTATAGAAACTGCAAGCCCCTCTAGGCATAGAAGTGGGTTTTTGTGGCTTGCATAGTTGCACTGTTAAAAATTTCTATAGTGATTTTACAAAAAAAACGTTGGGAGTTTTAACGCATAACAATATAGTAATAATAAAACTCCGTTTTTTGAATTTACTACACGACTTCTCCAACTCCATTTAGTGAAATTACAAAACATTTGTTGAAATTCACTGAACATCTATAGGAATATGTTCAGTAAAATTACAATACAAATGTTGTAATTTTATTAAACAAATTTGATTGAAAATGCTTTGTAATTTCAGTATGCTGCATTGTAAATTTACTACACAATTTAATTCTAACTTAGTTTTGAAAAATTACAACATATTTGTTGTATTTTTTCTAGACAGTTATCAGAAATTTGTTTATATTATAACAATACAGGTGTTGTTATTTTGTGAAAAAATGGATTAATTTTTTATAATTTCAGGATATTGTATCGAAATTTACTATAAGATTTAGTTCTCATTGAAAATTGATAAATAAAGGAACAAATGGTCAGATAACTACAGATGCGAGTACCATTAGTTATTCAAAAGTTGCTTTTTTTTTTTTTGGGCTGTAAATTAACCAAACGCTTCACCAATTCAAGTAACAGTATTTTTTTTAAAAACGACATAGCAGCGTTGTCAAGTTGGTGTCAACGCCCATTGTCGCAAAAGCTGGGAAAACAAAATTACAGTTAAAAAAAAAGCACAGGTGAGTAGAGAATCAAATCACAAACAATATTTGTAAATTTTAAAAAACTTTTGACTTGAAACAGTTCGGTAAAATTACAAAACGCATAAGAAAAATATTTTTTTTGGTGAAATTACAATAAATTGTGCAGTTTCAAGTCAGAGTTGGGAAAAAACTGAAAATATTTGTAAATTTTCAATTACTTTAGAGTAATTTCAGTTTCAATATATTTTTGTAACTTCGCAAAAAAATTGTTGTAAATCAAATCACAAACAATATTTGTAAATTAAACATTTTACAATATTTGTAAATTTTAAAATCTTTTGACTTGAAACCGACCAATAGTTCGGTAAAATTACAAAACGATAAGAAAATTATTTTTTGGTGAAATTAAATAAATTGTGCAGTTTTCAAGTCAGAGTTGTAAAATTCTAAAAATATTTGTAAATTTTCAATGACTTTGAGTAATTTCGTTTCAATATATTTTTGTAACTTCGCAAGAAACTGTTGTAAATCAAATCACAAACAATATTTGTAAATGAAAATTTTTTTTTGAATGGGAAACCCACCAAAAGTTTGGTAAACTTAAAAACCGGGATGAAAAAAAAAAAAAAACAGTTAAAATTTCAATGCATCATGTAATTTTTTAAGTCCCAGTTATGAAAATACTGAAAATATTTGTATATTTTCAATGACTTTTAACTTCACAAATAATTGTAGTAAATCAAGTCACAAACAATTTTTTTGTACATTTTCAAAATTTTTGATTGGTAACTGACCAACAGTTCGGTAGGGATTACATGAAGATTAAAAATTACGACTCATTTGGTAAATGACTCGAATTGTATTATATTTTGTATTGACAATACACTGATTTGAAAATTTCCCTACTCATATGTTGTATTTTTAAACTTAAAATTTTTACAAAAATTAAAAGGTGGGGGAAGTGTCTCGAGGTCATCCGTCAATACCATGTTTCATCACTTAAAAAGGACCCTTTTTAACTAATAAAAAAAAAATTCTATTTTTTTGCCCCCTTGAAAATATATTGTATAGCAAAGGGGGGAGTGGAAACCAAACAAAATATACTTTAAAATCTGAGTAAGTTTATAATTGATATTGTTACGAAACGGGAGAGTTCATCTATTAAATTTCCTCGACCAATAAATTGTCCGTTTATTAAAATTTCACACTTCACAACAAACAATGTAACAAGTGTTACCCCACTGTTTTGTCCTCACAAAGTTGAAGCAGTAAGTTATGGAGAAAAACTAGCAGAGGGTTATATTTCCTTTGAAAACATAACTTGAAAACTTAGTTGAGCGGCTAACTTAGCTGGCACCCTATTTTTGGTTGTAATTTCTGGGAGTTGTTCAATTCGTGTACTATACTAATCTCCCCACTGTTTCCCGGGAATAATAAAAAGTATATAAAACATGACCTATTTTAAAAAAACGCATTGGTAAGTTACATAAATTATTTTTGTTAGAAATAAAAAAAAGAAAACAAACTGCCGTTTCGGGATCATAAGAGATAACAAGGGAAAATTTAAATTGAAATTGGTTTATGAAACCTACCAACCCGGGGGTTTTTTTTTGAATCACTTATCAGAATTTTTCCCTCAGCCAAAAGGGTTTAAAACAGCCTCAACCGAATTTCGAGGGCATACCTTTGCGATAATAGTTTCCATTCGAAAAAAATTTAGTTGAGGCGAAGAAATTGTTGAAAACAACAACTACCCCACAAAAATTTATTAATAGCATCATCAATAAACGTCAAAAAAACAGATAGGTAGGATATGTTTCCTAAAAAAAATGTGTAACTATTTTAAATTTTCCCTATCTAGATGGTCTCTCATATAAAATTAAAAAATTTTTTTCTTTTAACAATTTGAAAACCACAGGGGAAAACATTCACGCAATCAAAAGATGAGATACCAGTTAATTCAGATTCATTTTGAATGTGGGGAAAAGTTATATAGGGCCCAAAATGGAAGGAAAATTGGGAAAACAAATTTTAAAAACCTATGGGGGCTACCATCTCACCAATCATTGCTTCGTATGTAATGGATGACCTTTTCGAAGAAATATTACCACAATTGACCTTTGAAGTTCCATTTTAAAAAAAAATTGTAGATGATATTATTTGTGCAATACCAATGGATAAACCGATGGAATTTTAAAAAAGTAAATAACTACAATAAAAAAATTTTCAATTTACAATTGAATTAGAAAAAAAAAAAGTATTCCATTTTTAGATACTAGAATAATTGTAAAAAAAACAATTCACTAATCACAGATTGGTATATAAAACCAACAAACTTGAAAGATACATAAACTATCATTCCTCCCACTCCCAAAAAAATTAAAAAAAAATCTGATTCTTTGTGAAAAAAAAGAATCGGGGATGTTGGTTCATCCCTCATTACAAAACAAAAAAAATTTTAAAAATTTTCAGAAATATTTTACTAGATAATTTTACCCCAAAAAAAAAATTCTTAAATAATTCTTTTTAATACCAACTCTGATAGACAAATTAATAATAATGACACAAATAATCAAAACCCGAAAATAACAATGAAAGGATAATTTATTTTTTAATTCCTAATATAGGGGTTCTATCATCAAATATAATTAAATTATTCAAGAATAAAAGTAACATAAAAAACACACAAAAAAAAAAATCAAGACTATTGGAAATTTAAATACGAGGTTAAAAGATCCCACACCAGATTTGAAGAAATCAAATGTTGTCTACAGCATACCATGTAACAACCGTGATTTGAACTATATTGGTACAAGTTCAATAACTTTAAATAATCGTATTATTCTCACAGAACTGATATAAGACTCAACAAGAAGTCATGTGCATTAGCTCAACACTTTAAAAGGGCCCTAAAATATCATTCGAGGAAGCACAAGTTTTACATTCAGAAAAAAAAATTTTTAAAAGATTATTTCTTGAAATGATTGAAATTAATAAATCCAATCAAAATATGAACAAAAAAAAGATA